>CAJNDT010000915.1:0-114274 GCA_905221615.1 Symbiodinium sp. CCMP2592
TAGTAGTATAGTAGTAGTAGTAGTAGTAGTAGTAGTAGTAGTAGTAGTAGTAGTAGTAGTAGTAGTAGTAGTAGGGCCTGTAATCACTCACCTGACATTTCTACATACCACAGACATGCGTCGGGCCGGGACGCAGCGCATGTCACCTTGCCGCCGGAGCTGCGCCGTCGAGTCGACGCTATCGCCGAACTCGTGCCTGCCGTTCTATCACAGCACGGCAGCTACGTATAGTCAACGGGCTCAGTTCATGTTGACCATACTAGCAGATCAATGTATAACACAGATGAGGAAATGCTGTGCCATCTGTGCCACAAGCAGGACCTCGCACGACACGAATCAGCATACACGCAGAGACAAAGCTCCAAGCTACAGCCAGCCAAAGCACAAGCATTCTCCTAGTTGTAGGTCTGCCAGCCTTCGTCATGGTGAAGCGAGCCGCGAAATGCATGCTGTGCAGCAAAACGCGCGCTCTGCGCGAAGTCAAGAAGGAAAGCCTGCTGGAGGCTGCGAAGGCAGCTGCGAAGAAGCCACTTCCGAGGCGGTGGGGATCGACCTCGTTTGCATCGGGTCTGCACGTTAATTACCTGTTAGCTTACGTTGGAGTCAGGACAACAGTACTGTGAAAGGCCGCGGCGAGGGAGGTCTCTGCAGAGGCCGCCTATCAGGATTCTTTGCAGGGTTTAGGGGTCTTGGTTCATGGGTTCCTGTTGGAGGAGGTGTCATGTCCTTGGCATAATTCTGTCATAATTCTGTCGTTTCTCAGCATCATCCCGGAAGACAGTGACGGGGATGTTTGATCTTGGCTCCTTGTTCAGAGGGTTTTGGGGTTTTGGTTCATGGGTTCCTGCTGGAGGAGGTGTCATGTGGAGTCGGGGTTGGCTTACTGTGAAGGCAGAAGCGTCAACATGAAACGATGACGGTCTAATCGCACTCGAAAACACATCAGCAGCAGCGCTTGTAACCTTACCACATTTACCATTTGCTTCGTCCATCCCGGGTTGGGCAGCCATACAGCGGTGACTTCTCATGTTGCAATCACGCAGATCTGCCCAACTCACTGCAGTTGATTCTACTGCTAAGAGCAGCCCATCCAAGCGCAGCACATGGCTTACGTCGTGCATGAAGCGCTCCGGCTCTTCTTTTCCGCGCTCCAGCTCAGAGGAACTTGCCCAGCGTCGGGTCTTCGTGGAAGACAGTAATTAACGCCGATGTTTGATCTTGCCCCCCTGTTCTACTGCGAAAGGTCGCGGCGATGGAGGTCTCGACAGAGGCCGCCCATCAGGACTCTTTGCAGGGTTCAGGGTCTTGGTTCATGGGTTCCTGCTGGAGGAGGTGTCATGTCCTTGGCATAATTACGTCATTTCTCCGGATCATCGTGGAAGACAGTGACGGGGATGTTTGATCTTGGCTCCTTGTTCAGAGGGTTTCGGGGTCTTGGTTCATGGGTTCCTGCTGGAGGAGGTGTCATGTGGAGTCGGGGTTGGCTTACTGTGAAGGCAGAAGCGTCAACATGAAACGATGACGGTCTAATCGCAGTCGAAAACACATCAGCAGCAGCGCTTGTAACCTTACCACATTTACCATTTGCTTCGTCCATCTCGGGTTGGGCATTGCAATCGCGCAGACCTGCCCAACTAACTGCAGCTGATTCTACTGCTAAGAAAGGGCAGCGCATGGCCTACGTGGTGCATGAAGCGCTCTTGCTCTTCTTTTCCACGCTTCAGCTCAGAGGAACTTGCCCGGCGTCGGAGGAGGTGCTCGCCAGCTTGGGCAGCTGGTGCCAAGCACTCAAGGCTGGGTTAAGGTAACGATAATTATAATTACTTATAACCCCAATTAAGGTACTTATAACCTTATACTTTATAAGTCCCATGATCCTCCTAGGGTTCTCAGGTTGTTCAAAATTTTTTTAGAGGTCAACGGCGCCATATGGATTTCGGAACTACTTCGAGTCGACTACAGACCAACGTGTGCTTGCAAGCCGGCCAGCCTCGGTAAACGTCCCAAGTTCGGAGTATGCAGCTTCACATGAAGAATACGTTCGTTGACACAACACTTTCGCACATGGATGCATGCACGTGGGCTCATATATATATATATATATATATATATATATGCACGCACAAAGTCCCGCGCGAAACCCGCGCGAAGGGCGCGTGTGAAGCGCGCGAAGCGCGGGGCGTGCGAAGGGCGCGAAGCGCGCAAAAAGCCGCGTGAAGAGCCGCGCGAAGCCAACCGAAGGGCGCGAAGTGGCGCGAAGCCGCGCGGAGGCGCGCGAGAGGCGCGTGAGATGCGCGAAGCGCGCGAAACGCGCGAAGAGCGCGAAGGTGCGCGGAGGCGCGCGAGAGGCGCGAACCGGCGCAACGCGCGCGAAGGAGCGCGGAGGCGCGCGGAGCGGCGCGAAGCGCGCGAAGCCCGCGAAGGTGCGCGGAGGCGCAGGGAGGCGCGCGGAGCGCACGAAGCGCGCGAAGCCGCGCGAAGCGCGCGAAGGCGCGCGGAGGGGTGCCATCAGAGGCGCGCGAGAGGCGCGAAGCGGGCGCGGAGGGGCGCCAGAGGCGCGCGAGAGGCGCGAAGCGGCGCGAAGCGCGCGAAGCGCGCGAAGCCGCGCGAAGCGCGGGAAGGCTTGCGGAGGGTTGCCATCAGAGGCGCGCGAGAGGCGCGAAGCGGGCGCGGAGGGGCGCCAGAGGCGCGCGAGAGGCGCGAAGCGGCGCGAAGCGCGCGAAGCGCGCGAAGCGCGCGAAGCCGCGCGAAGCGCGCGAAGGCGCGCGGAGGGGTGCCATCAGCGGCGCGCGAGAGGCGCGAAGCGGGCGCGGAGGGGCGCCAGAGGCGTGCGAGGGCGCGAAGCGGCGCGAAGCGCGCGAAGCCGCGCGAAGCGCGCGAAGCCACGCGAAGCGCGCGAAGAGGCGCCAGAGGCGCGCGAGAGGCGCGCGAAGGCGCGAAGCGCGCGAAGGCGCGCGAGGCGCGCGGAGGCGCGAAGCGCGCGAAGCCACGCGAAGCGCCAAGAGGCGCGCGCGCGAGAGGCGCGAAGCGCGCGAAGCGCGCGAAGGCGCGCGGAGGCGCGCGGAGGCGCGAAGCGCGCGAGGCCGCGCGAAGCGCGCGAAGCCACGCGAAGCGCGCGAAGGCGCGCGAAACGCGCGAAGCGCGCGAAGCGCGTAGGGCGCGCCCCAGGGGGACCATACTCCAGGAGGGACGGGGTGCCCCCCCCCTCAAGAGCCTTCCCCCAAGGATTCGGCTCTTGCAGAGGATGTGGTGGCACCACCCTCGTATGGACCCCACCGAGCAGTCAACAGCCCGGATGGGCTTTTTTGTTACGCTTGTAGGGTCGGGTGCCCTACAATCGAACATATGCAAGCCCATTTCATGACAGGAGAGGGTCAGGAGGTTTTTGGCCTCCTAGCCCCCCCTCTCCTGTGCAGAGACAGGAGGCTCTGCAGGGTGAAGGTTTCCTCCCCTCCGGGTGCCCCACTCCCAGGAAGTGGCTACCCACTCCTGCCAGTAGCTCAGGTAGGTCAGGCAGCCTGTAGCTCAGGGTAGGAGTAGCCACTGCCGCCACTTTGGCGATGCCCGCAAATGCGGATGACTCCAAAATACTTGGAGTTAATTTGTGCATGTCGGACAAGCCTACGGGCTGCTTCTGCGAAGCGTGTGCGAGAAAAGTTCGGCTCTGTGGCTCAAGCCATTTTGGCTCAAGTTGCCGTGAGTGCTCAAACTGAGGTGCCGACGTGGCCAGCCTTGAGGCCTGCATTCTAGTGCTCTCGAACAGAACCCAAACGTAACCTCGTAGAGGTCGTAGGCCGGATTAGCCGGCGAGGGCTGGGCGGGAGCCGTAGTTTGTCAGGCGCTCTTTGCGCCATCTGCTTGAACACCGCTGCAACTTGAAACCTTGAAACATCTTGCTTGCACAGATCGCTTGATTTTCTTGGAAAAGTTTGTTTTGAGGGCCTTGCTTGCAAAAACGCCCTTTGTTGCCAAACTTTCTTGCGTACAGTTTTCTTGAAGGACGGCAGCAGACGCACAAGGACTGGTGCAAGTCAGTGCGGACATGTCGCGCTTCCGGCCGTATGTCGTGTGCAGGAAGTGCAAAGAGAGCTGGCTGTATGCTGATCGCATTTCGGCCCACCCGTGTTGTGCAGTTTGTGGTGCAGCGTGGCCTCGACAGGCAAAGCCTAAGGTTAGGTTTGTACAGAGCGGTGATGAGGCATCTGAGACCTCATTTAGGCCGCCCAGGCAGAGTAAGGAGCGAAAGCCCGGCAAGGCGGCACTCGCTTTGCACACAGTGTGGGAGAAGTTGACTCCCGAAGCCCGACTGGCGATCGAAGAAGCCGGGTGGAGGCCTCCATCCGCGGCAGCGGTTGTTCCGCCTCCGGGTCTCGGCGATTTTGATGTTGACATGGATGCATCTGAGGCCTGCGAGGCTAAGCAGAAGCTGTGGTCTGAAGCCACGGAGCAGCAGAAAGAGCTCATGCTCAAGGCAGGCCTCAAGCCGCCGGAGCAAACTCCGGCTCCCACCTCTTATGAAGTTGGAACCGCAGCAAATGCAGCTTTTCGTAAGGCCACGGTTGCACTGAAATTGCTTGGAGACAAGAAGATTAGCTTGCAGAAGCGTATCGACCAAGCTAAGGAGCAATACAACGCAAGACTGACCGAGATGAAACAGTTGCAGACCAAAATTGAAGAGGCGCAGCAACAGGTTGCAGATGCGGGCGAGGAGCTTACCACCAAAGTCCTGGCCCAAGATGAATCTTTGAACGGCGAAATTGCGCAGTTTCTTGAGAAGTTTGGGATTTCCTTGACTGAAGAGCAGGAAGCAAAGATTGCCGCAGTGCGTGCCGGCACACAGGGACCCCCTGACAGCCAGGCTTTTGACCTTAAGGCCGCAGCACCCAACACGCAAGAGGTGCCCAAGAAATCTGAGCCAGCGCAGAACGGACAGCGTGGCACCAGATCCAGGTCGCCAAGAAAGACGCATGAGGCTGCCGCTGAGAAGGAGGATCTGTAGGATGCAGGTGAGGGTCTGGGTTCCGGGGATTTTAGGAGGATTCCGGGGTTCTCTTCCTGGGTAAGGGTTACGAGTTCCTTGGGAAGTGACTTGCATGTGCCTGAGGCTCCTGCTTTTCCTTGTTGGCCCCAGACCCGCACCGCTCCTCAGATTTTGCAAAACCAGCAGACCGCTGTCAACACAACATGTTCGCTCTGTGTTGCGCCCCTGGCGTCCTCACGAAGTGTGAGTTTCCACGTTGGGTCCAGCAGCATGTGCGTTTGTAATCCTTGCTTTCAGGTGGCGTCGGCTAGAAGCTGTGCTACTCCTCATTTTGCTGCGCACTCATTCTCGGCAGAGCCTTCGGTGGCGCAAGGTTGGGTTGCTAGGTCTTCGGTTCGAAATTCGGGCTTGAAAGAAGGGGCGATGCAGCTTGCATGTCAGGACTTGTGTTGTGCATGCTGCCATACGCCTATGTCAGTGCCCCCCTTTGCCCCTAGGCCTCCCGAGCCAGCTTTGTGCCAGCACTGCATGCCGAGTCAGAGTGAGAGTTTTCATTGTCGCCGTGGCTTTTTTCTTGAATCTTGTGCGCTTTCAGGCCAACCTGTGCCCAGGATCCTTGATTACAGAGTGCCGGCCAGGGTCTTCCGCCACAGGCCGTCCACTTTGCCACTGTGCTGGAGTGCTTGTGCTTCCGCCCGGAGGCATGAAGGCACCCTTGAGTCCAGGCCCATTTCTAGCCCGAACCCGTGTGCGCCTTCGGGAGTTTTCCTTAACCCCAATTTGGCCTTTGCGAGTGGATATGCATCGGAGCTTGAAGAGCTTGTGCAAGGGTGGCCTCCTTGTTTGAGTTGTGGCCAGAATGCAGTGCTTGGTCAGCAGGATTTTCCTTGGATTAGGAGTTTTCTTTCAGCCAGCAGCCAGGTCATGTTACACCGTCCATGTGAGGACCTTGCCACGGCTGTCAGTGATGTACTCTGCTACTGCCCAGGGTGTTTGTGTCGCTGGGCGGACCGCCCCACCAGCACCGAGGGCCAGCCTCACATATCCGCTGACTTGTCAGGTCCACGTTTCTTTCCTGCCAGTGCTGCTCAGGAGTGTGATGAACAGGGCGAGGTGTCTGGTTCGCAGGAGCTCGCAACTGTGAGGCCTACATGTATCAGAGCACTCTCGTATGGGCCTTCCACGAATCGGAAAGCCCCTGTATCCAGACGGGCCCGCCGGCGCCTCAACCGCCGATTGCGACACGTGCTTGAGGGTTCAGGGACTTTTTCTGATCCGATTTCTCACGGTGGTGATTTGCTTGACCCTTGTGCAGTTGCTTCGGTCCATGCAGAAGTGGTTGAAGTTGACGGCTACAGGTCGCAGGCTGGCCATGAATTTTCATTTCCGTTCCCTACCCCGTGTGTCTCCCAGTCTTGGGACCCTAGCCCCAATTTTGATTGCTGGGATGCTACTCCTGGGCATTGCGGCATCACTGGTGAATTGCACGGGCGGCCTGACCAGGACCAGCATCTTTTGGGTTGCGCGGCTGCCAATCTTGATGCCATGAGGGCCCCCAGGGCCCAGGAGGAGGGTGGTTGTTATAGTGGTGGTGGTTTCTTTCAGGAGGAGGTGTGCCCGCTGGGCGAGGGTCCTGGGGGTCGGAATTTTGGGATTGCTTCCCTTAATAGAGTTTCCCTCCAGGGTCCAGGAGGTGGGTTTCTCACACAGGCGGAGGATTGGCCCGCAGGAGGAGGTGCGGCCGCTGGCCGAGGACCCTGGAGGGAGCAATACATCCCGTTGTCTGAGAATTCCGGGTGTGGCCCGAACTTTCATGATGATCCGGTTCCAGCGTGCCCTGAGGCTGGTGACCAAAGACATACGATGTCCCAACCAGGCGTTGCTGTGCGCCCTGCAGGCTGCACTCAGGCTGACCAGGTGCTTGTGCATTCAACTTGGTCGGGCAGTGCTCTCGCTCAGTCTGGTGATCCAGGGGTTTCGGCCCTTTGGGCCAGCTTGCTGCAAGGGCTGGAGCATATGTGTCATGTGCAAGTGCTTCAAGCTGTGGAGGCCCTAGAGGCGGGCCAATATATTCTTGAAGATACCTTTCCCTGGTTTGCTGCTGAGCTTGCTGTTGAAGCCGGTGATGATGTTCCTTGGCACGTTGCAGCCTCGGCTATCAGGGATGTCATCGCAAATCTTAACTCCAATGCCGACGGAAAGAAATTGCTGTTAGTCAGCTCCAATGTCACCAAGTGGCGCAAGTCCTTAGCAACCTTTCTTGCGGGGATCAGGCCAGACCTCTGGCTGGTACAGGAAACACACATTAAGGAGGAGCAAGGGGATTTGCTGGCCACTCATGTTGGGGCCTTTGGCTATCAGGCCTTCAGCTTGCCAGGTCACCCCACTGGGGGAGGTGGTAACTCAGGAGGCCTTGCGATTGTGTTTAAGAAGCACCTTGATGTCCGCAAAAGCCACCACTTCCTTCACCAAGGTGTTGGTTTTCAGTCTGTTGTTCTGCGCATCCGTGGTGTTGATATCTTCCTCGTCAATGTTTACTTGAAGACAGGGGAGGGTTTCCGGGGCCCGACTAATGCCATAATTCTTTCCAATTTGATTCCCTTCCTTAGGTCGCTGCAAGGTGAATTCCTTGTTGCAGGCGACTTCAACGAAGACATCAGTGTTCTGGTGACCACCAGTTTGGCGCAGGAAGCTCGGGGCCAATGGGTCCATACGGGGGCTTCCACGTGCACAGGGGGTGGTAACATTGATTTTGGTTTAGTTTCCAAAGGGCTGGCCTTGGGAGTTTCGGTCCGGGCTGACTGGATCACTCCGTTTGCTCCACATGCTGCCTTACATTGGTGCATTGACAGGAGGCAGTGCGAGTTGAGGTTTCCCCAGCTTGTGGGTTTCAAGCCGATGCCCATTATGCCGCAACCCTTTGAGCCTCCTTTGGCAGGTTGCTCTGGCCCTCAGCCTGATCTGGAGTCTGCCTGTGCCGGGCACTGGGGTGGCTCCATACCTGAGCCGGCCCTCACACATACCTTTGAGCAGCTCAGTAGCTCTGTTGAGTTATCGGTCTATGGCTGCACTCAAGGTCGAGGCTGCCTGCCCAAATTTCGCCGTGACAAACTCCTGCGCCATACCTCACCTGTGGGTGCTTGGGGGGGGGCTCAGGCCTCTTTCTGGAAGCGGGTCCTTGTTTGGCTGGAACTTTCGGTGAAGCGGAGTTGTCCTGCACCCTTTGGCCACACATTTTGGTCGCAGCTTGAATTGATGTGGCACGGATCCACAGCCGAGCTCAGTGTTTTCCAAGTCCAGCTCGATGCTGTTCTTAAAGGTGTTACGCCTTCGGCTTTTCCAGAGTTGATTCAGGTATCGGAGCAACAATTTCGTCACCATTCCAAATTGTGGATGCAGAAGCAGAGCGCAAGCTACGGTAAGTGGCTAAAGCAGGCTTCGTGTAAAGGCTTGCGTGGCCTTTTTACCAGTGTTAAAGCGGATGAAGCTGTCCAGCTGCGCCCTTTCTTGCACCAGCCTGTGCAGGAGCGCATCTACCTTAGGTGGAGGCAGTGGTTTGAGCTTTGGTCCGCGCCGGGTGGGGTCGACCCGGCGCTCCTCAGTGATCTCAGGCAACGTGCCCGACTGCAGGCCAAGGAGCTTGGGCCGATTCCCCTAGATCCATGCGGTTGCGGCGTTCAAGCGAGTGCCCAGCAAAGCACCAGGTCTAGACGGGTGGACATTTGAGATGTTAAAAAATTTGCAGCGACCGGCTGTTGCATCCATCATCTCATTTCTTCACCACTGTGAAACTGAGGCCACTTGGCCTGCCCAGATGGTGTTTGCACTTATAGCCCTCCTCCCAAAAAGCGAGAAGCGGGAGAGACCAATAGCACTTTTGCACGTGCTTTACCGCACTTGGGTGCGCATGAGGTGGAAATTGGTCTCCGATTGGCAATTCCAGTACTGTAAAGCCGCGGTCTGGGATAAGGCAATGCCTGGGAGTCAAGTGCTGGACGTCGCTTTGGGACGCTTACTTAGAGGCGAGGCGGCTAGACAGTCCGGTCAGCACTTAGTTACAATTTTCAATGATATGGAGACCTTCTATGATAGATGCCGTTTTAACGATGTCATTTCTTCTGGCCTTTCTTTGGGGTACCCTCCCCTGGTATTGCACCAGGCCCTTCTTACGTACATGGGCCCGCGTTTTCTTCAATCTGAAGGGTCTTTGTGCCCGGCCATTACTCCCACGAAGGGGGTCCTGGCTGGGTGCCCGGCCGCCCCTTCTATCAGCAAACTTGTTGTGCACCCCGTTGCAGCTGCGGCCACTTCCAAGCGTGCGACATCCAATTTGGACGTATGGATAGATGATCTGTCCCTTGACTGTGTTGGTGCCTCGGCCAAGCAGATTGCCTCAGACGCTGTGCTGCTGTTTCGCAGCCTGCGTACCAGCATCGAGGCAACTGGTGCCAAGTTGTCATTGGATAAGACTTCATTTGTTGCATCGTCCTCTAAAGCGGCTAAATGCTTGCAGGCTGTCAGAGTTGACACAGACCCTGAAGTCCGCACCTTTGCCAGGGACTTAGGTGTCACATCGGGGGGTGCACGCCGCAGGGTTTTGGGTTTAGCTGAGATGAGGCGAGCTAAGGCCAGTGGCAGGGCGTCTAAACTGCGCAAGTTGGGCCTTGCCAACTTTTCACATAAAGTGCGCATTACCCGGGCCTCCATATGCTCTGCAGGTCTTTGGGGGCATCAGGCTGCAGGCGTCAGTCCTAAGCGGCGTAAGTGGTACAGGACTCTTTGTGCCAAGGCCATCGGCCGCCAAAAGTTAGGCTCGCTTGATGTCTCTTTCCTTTTGTTGCGTCACAAGTGTGAGGACCCGCACCTCACCATTTTGAAGCAGCATTTTCGAGCGGTTGCCAGGGTTTTCCGTCGTTGGCAGATCTCGGACCCGGAGAAATTCAGATCGACTTGGGCCAACATTTGGGCTTGGCTTTCAGAGTCGCCCCAACCTTGGAAGCGCGTCAATGGGCCCTTGGCGGCCACTTTGGCATACTTGATGGATTTAGGTGTGCAAGCGCCCCAGTCCCACCGTTGGACGTGCGGCGAGTGTCTCCTTATCATTGATTGGGCCAGTGTTGACGCCACCCGTCGGGTGTGGCATTGGCTTTTGCCTAAGTGGGAGGCCGCTAGGCTGCTTCGTATATCTCATCTGGAAGCCTGTGAATCCTTAGCCTCTGGAGTCGACTTGAAGGTCCCTCACCGCTTGCTTAAGCGCAAATTCTTCAATAAGAGTATGGCGACTAGTTTGCAAGCCCTTTGGCAAGGAGCACTTTTAGGTCAGAATAAGCCCGGGTACTGTAAACTGTGTGCCTGTCCTCTCAGCTTACAGCATGTTCTGTGGGACTGCCCTTTTCTTGTTTCTAAGTATCCTGAACCACCGCATTTCCCGGCCTCCCGCCGCAGTTTCCCGTGGCCATGTCTTTGGTTGCGCGGTTTGTTGCCACAGCGTGCCACGTCGCTGGGAGGTACGGATAAGCAGAAGGGTTTGGTTTGTGAGGGTTTGTGGAGCAGCCGACGGGTCCTTAATAGTGATAATCTTGTTTTTGCTTCAGATGCGTCGGGTGGACCAGGTGCCCGTGACCACCGCGCGGCATGTGTTGCTTGGGCCATTGCGGCATATGAGCTTGCACCGGATGGGCCGAAGCGTGTTGCTAGCATCACGTGCTTTCCTGAAGAGCCCCTGTCGGTGGCCAGTGCGGAACAACAGGCTGCCTTTGAGCTCTTTGGTCGTGTCTCCGGTGCTTTCGACTTGACGGTGGACTGTCAGGCAATCACACACATTCTACGGAAAAACATGCCGCCCCTTGAAGGCCCGGTCCCTTGGGGTGAAATTTGGGGTGACAGGTCAAGGGCTAATATCACTTGGGTGCCCAGTCATAAAGACTCTTCCTATTATGCTGAAAAAGGCATCCCTGAATGGCGGCGTTTGCTGAACGAGGATGTTGATTCTTTATGTGGCAAAAGGGCTGCGCAAGTGTTCCAATCAGCGACTAAGCCGAATCTTCCTGTTCTTGATGGGCTCTGTGAAGAAATTTGCCTGCACCTGGCTAAGAAAATTGGCTTTGTCCTCAAGCACAAAAAAGATAAGGGTTTCCCTTGGGTTTTTGATAGGTGCCTAAACTCCCAGCCTTCGCCCCAGGATGCTAAGCCCTCGATCTTTTCCCAGGGCAAGTTTGGTAAGCCCAAAGGCGGGTCCAAGCCCAGCAGTCAGCCCAAACCCAACAAAAAGCAACGCCTTAAGGAGGCTCTCGCCAACCCGGACCCTGGGCTGGGTCATGTTTGGAAGGATTGTGAGGCCAAAGCCAGCAACAATTTTGCGATCCAGTGCACCGTTTGCCAGCTTTATGTGGAGCAGTGTAACCCTCCCGAGGTTTTTGATCGCAAAATGTCCAATCCTTGTCGCGACAGAGCTGCCCCGGTTCCCGCCTGCTGGGGCATACATGGCAGTCATGACATGGTTAATAAGGGTTCTTTCTTTATGTGCTCCAAGTGTCTTGCCATGGTTAAACTTGGTGCCACCTCGTCGTCGTCGGTCATGAAGTCCACTTGCAAAGGGCTCGGGCGTAAACTTAACGCCCAAACGAGAGTGCGTTCCATGGCCCAGGTTGAAGCTGATACGAGCCGGTCCATTGAGGAATCCTTTGAGGCCAAAGAGTCAATCCCTGCGGAGGTTGTGCAGCAAGGCGGTGGCAGTTCTGTTTTCCCCTGCTCTGCCCAACCTAAGCCCAAACCTAAGTGCAAGCCCAAAGCCAAGTCTAAGGACACCTCCAAACAGACCCGTTTGTCGTTTCGGTGAGCTTCTCGGGCTGTTTCGAGGGTTGGGCTAGGGTTTCCAAAAAAAAAAAAGCAACCTCAAACATGTCTGGTGGAAGCTGGAGTGCGCTTGCTGGCTGCACCCGTGTCATTGGCGGTCCACGATGGTCATGCGACTGATGGCTGCAACAACGCTCGCCATGGCTTTCATCTGATGTAGGCTACCTTTCCGCATGCTCAATTGCTGCCCTACAGGTCACATGCTCGGTGTGCGCTGTTGGCTGCACCCGCCTGTTATGCCTTAGGGTTATAGGTTTAGGCTAGTCCCGCCGGTGGTTGGGTTGTGATCGCATGCTTCCTTGCCTGGTTGATGATTATGCATTACCCGACTTCGGGCCTTAGCAACAGAACAACTGTGATGTTTTGTAATGGCCGTTGGATAACATCTTGCCACATCATGGTGGCGAAACCCAACAGCTCAGGCAAATCCAAACCTACGCCAAAACAAGCCAAGTTGCCCTTTACGTGAGCATCGTGGTTGAGATGTGCCGCTTTTGCGCCTTGCTGGCTGCATTAGCGCTGCCTTCCACTTGAGCCTGCTAGGCGCTTGGTTTGCAATAAAAATAGGTGTATGTGTAACTCTTGTTACGTGGTCACGTGTATGTGGCCTTGGCCACTGCAGCTGCTGCCGTTGCTGGCACTGTCCTTGCATGCGATCCCATGGTGAGCAGCAGTCGGGTATCACCCGGTGGTTTGATGAATATGTGCACTTCTTCCTAAGGCCACCTCACTGCCTACAGCTGCTACCTGTGCTGGGCACGGTTTTGGTTTTCTGGTCCGAAACTTGTCAAAAACTACGCTGGAAACTCACAGGTGATGGCGTGGGCACTTGGCGTGTTCATGCGATCACTTGTGGCGCTGTGTACAGTCGGCGGTAGTTTGTTAGGTGTAGAAAGTGTACAAAGGCTGCTGCTGCTGGTTTTCGGCGAACTCTCTTGCACAAGTTGCCATTCTGGCAACACCAGGGCCTTAAGCTGCACAGCTCTGCTTGTATGCAGGGCTCCTTGACCTCTTGCACACCAGTCTTGTTACACTGGTGCTGGCGTCCTTGTAAGGATTGTAATTGCGAGGTGGCTTGCCGTGCATGCCCGTTGAATTTGTCGGCTCCCACCCGCCTGCTTCGTGGTCCAGCTAGCTCAAGCGTGCAACAGCAAGACCTAACAGGCTTGTTTGTCTGTTTTGGTGGCCTTGTTAAGTTACAAGGCTTGCTGTGCTCCTTGGATCCCATGCTGGTCACCTCTGTGCTTTGGTGCATGGTCCAGCGCTGCTCTTACGCTCTTGTGTGCCACAGTCCCACCTTCTTTCCTTGGGAGAGCTGGTGGGACTCCCGTAGTGGTGCAGTCCCCGCTTGCGATGCGGATGTTGCGTAGTGTAGAGTGTTGTGCTGTTGATCTGTACAGTTTCTAGGTTCGTTGTTGGAAGGCGGCCATCGGCCGCGGCATCTGCTGTCCGCACGGGAAGAAAAGTTCGGCTCATCCGCCTCCCGCACCACCACCTGCTCCTCGCCGAAGGGCTGAGGTCGACGACGACGAGGACCAGCCCTTTCCCTGGTCACGTCGCGTGACGAACCGCACGACGGCCAGTAAGTCGTCGGGATCTGCCGGCCCCTCGCCCCCAGTGGCTGAGGTTGCAATGGAGGTGGAGTCTTCGGACTCCTCCTCTTCCTCCTCCCCGCAGCCTGCCCCAGTGGCAGTGGCGACCAGGCCGGCAGACAACCCCCCCCCCACCCCCCCGCCAACCCCCCCCGCCCCCCCCCGCCAAAACGCAAAGATCCGGATGTGCTCTATCTCGAGATCGAAACAAGGCGGGGGGGGCAGGGCGATTGGCATCGCCTCACGCTCAACCCGCTCTCCTCGTTGCAGTTTCTCCTCGGAGAAACGTCGCGACTGGCGGGTTTTACCTGCCGCAGCGCGAGAATATGGCCGGACGGTGGGTTCCTCGGAACCCACCGGGCCGTAGGATCGCAACTCCAGCCAGGAGTTCGCTGGTTGCTCGTGGACGAGCACGAGATCGCGGCTCATGATAGCCCGCATCTCGCGGTGCCGCCCTCGCCCCTGGTGGCTGAGGTTCCCCAACGAGTGGTGGCACCTGAGCTCCCCCCAGCAACCTCCTCGCCTCCGGCTGAGGTTCCCCTCCCCCGTGCTGCTTCCCTGGGTCTTCCCCGCTCCCGGAACCAACTGGTCCTCCGATGAGCTTTCAACCCCGTAACCGTGGGCCTCCCGCACCGGTGGAGCACTCAGTCACTGCAGGAGTTGCCTCCTCAGCCCCGGCCGGCTCCCGGCCCCCGAGGCCTGTTCCTCGACAGGTCCTAAGAGCCTTTCCTCGCCTTCGGCTGAGGTCGCTTCCCCTTCCCGGCCCCTCCTCGGCAGCCGGATGTGGGTTCCGCCTCCTCGGCCCTTGCTAAGGCCCCGAGCCCAGGCCTCCCTGAACAGGGCACCCCTGCCTCCAAGGCCACCGGCTCTTCGGAGACCCCTGGGGTCAAGCCCTCTGAGGTCGCAACCTCTGGTTCAGTGGGCCACGAGCCACAGGCTACCACCCGGCCTCCCTCAGGGCCGCCTGACACCTCGTCAAAGAAGGGTGAGCCTGCCCCTTCCACACCCCGTGGCCACAATCGCCACCGCTGCTTCGGCAGGGCGTTGCCTCCACAGCTGGAAGTGGTCCCCTTGAGACCCTCGCCTCCTTGGCTGAGGTTTCGGGTCTCTCCACGGCCCCGCCGGACCCTGCAGAGCCAGGTCTCGATGGCCTCGCAGCGGTTGCCGAGCAGAGGGGGGCCAGCCCTAGCTTCCCGAACCCCTCAGGGGTCTCGGGCGACGAAGCTACGGACTCTCCAAACTCGTCTCCTCGCGGGCCGGCTAGAGGCCCGGCTCCAGCTGAGGCACGTCAAGAGCCGGCTCACGTGCAGGTCTTCAGCGAGAACTTCCTCCGCTGTTTTGCATGCGGCGTCACTACTTCCAATCAACAACTGATGGAAGCCCATGCAATGACCTCCAGGCACGTCCGCCTTACCACGGCCTATGTGGCCAAGCGAAGGCGTGAGCTGGCAGCGGCAAATGCTGCCCAGCCTTCTGTGCCGTAGGCTCCGAGCCTCGGCACTCGTCTCCCCAGGCACACCTCAGGCTCCTTCCTCGCCTTTCGGCTGAGGTTCGACCCTCAGCGGTGTTTGGGAGTGCCCCGGGCATCCCTTGGTCCTTTCCTCGCCTGTTCGGCTGAGGTCTGCTTCTGAGGCAGCTTGCCCGGGCCCCGGTAGAACCCCGCCTGTACAGTCTTTGGTAGGGCCTACCCCTCGTCTGAAAACGACTGAGGTTGGCGGGTGTAACTAGCCACCTGTAGTCCAGGACGTAGGGCCGCCCTTGCCCAAAGTGGCTGAGGTTCTTCTCACTTGCATGTGAATTCATCCTCCGAACTCGTCTACGACGGCTTGCAGCTCGGCGCCGAAAAGTTCGGCTCTTGAAAAGTTCGGCTCTTGGCTCAAGTTTTCGGCTCAGACGTTGCAGTGCCGTCGTGGCCAGCCTTGGGGCCTACTTTTCTAGAGGTTCCAAAGAGGCCCCAAACCCAACCTGGTAAAGGTCGTAGGCCTGACAGCAGGCAAGGGTTTGGTGGGCGGCCCGGTAGGCTGTTTTCACTGCACGATCTGAGTGAGGTCGATCCTCCTCTTGCCGAGTGCATTTCTAGAGCTTGGAAGTGGGCACCACTCCTTGCTTGCGTTTTGCAGCCACTACTTCTGGTAGTGGTTTCCACACCAGCTCGCAGCCATGCCGCGCACTCCCAAGTGGATCCCGTGCGCCTGTGGGTACCACTGGGCCTGGAAACGCCAGGTCGAGTCGGGTGAAAATACTCACTGTGCGTATTGCGGCAGAAACTGGCAGAAGCAGCTGAACAAGCAGCAAGCAAGCAAGGAAGCCCGTGCCGAGCAATCCCAGAGCCCCCGAGCTGTCTGGGAGGACGGTCGCACCAAAGGCAAGGGTAAAGGAGAAGGCAAGGGTTCCAAGAACCCTCCAGGTGGCAAAGTCGGCGCGGTACTTGCGGGTCTTTGGAAAGACCTCCCTGAGGCTGCCCAGAAAGCCTTCCAGGAGGTCGGGTACAGCCCACCTCGGCCGAAAGGGCCACCGCCTCCCCCGCCAGGACTGGACCTCCAGTCCCTCCTTAAGGGTAGGATGACCGAGAAGGAGTACAACGCTGCCAGGGCCGTGGTCTACGCGGGGGCAGGGCTCCACGTCCAGACCCTTTTGGAGGCCGCGGAAATCCCCCCTAGAGAAAAAGGCCAAGCTCCAGGCACGAGCGGACAAGCTCAAGCAGGAGCTGGAAAAGCTTATTGGGGACGTGGACCAGGTTGACAAGGACATCAAGGCCAAGGATGTTGAGATCCAGGAGACGGCCAAGGCTTTCAAAGAGATGACGGCGGACTCCACCAGCACCGCTTTCAGCGCCCTAGAGGCGGTTCTCTCGGAGGCCGGCCACGAGCTCAACGAGGCCACCCGGGCCAAGATGAAGGCTGCCCTGGTCGGGAAGGAGGACCTCCCCCCGGATCCCTTCATTGTGAATTTCAGAGGGCATGATGAGTACTTCCCTCGGGAGATGCCCCCCATGTACGGCCCTGCCCGTAACGACCCGCATGGGAAGCGTCCCACACCTTTGGAAGGGACGAAGCCAGAGGGAGCCGCAGGCAGTGACAACCCCGAATAGGGGCGCCCAGGCCAGGGGAACCCTGCCTTCCCCCTAGCCCTTCCTGGGCCACGGGCCCCCAGGCAGATTTTGCAAGGGCAGCCGCCCAACCAGGCCCTTCTCCGCTCGTCATTGGAGGTTTTGCAGGCCTTTTCCAGCAATCAACTTGCTCTTTTACCGAGGGGGAGTGGTCTGCCACCCTACCTTGGCCAGGTGTCACACCAGAGTAGAGTTTTTTGCAAGTTTTGCAAGTTTGATCTGCACGATCTAGGCAGCACTCACCTGTTCTGCGCGCAGTGCAAAATCTTTCATAAAGGCTTCATGGCGCCCTACCAGCCTCTTCCCTCGAGGCCTGGGCACGGCTTTTTGATTAGGGGTCGTGGGTCAACCACCCCCTTTTCTTCAACCCTGGCGCCGCAGGGTGTCCTCACGCCAACGTGTTCGGAAGAGCGCCCAGAATTTCCCCAGGCTCTCTGGGCCAAAATTTTTTCCAACTGGGCCCTGGACGCTGATCAGGAGCCCCCCGCCCCAAGTGGTACCTTGGAGGTGCTGCCAAGGGGCATCGTGGCATCCACGGGTTCGGGGTTCACCCCACCCATTCCCCCCCCCAGGCCTGTGCTATGCTTGGCCAAGGCTCTGGACACCAGCCCGTCTTGCGGGGTTCACCGCACGGCTCACGGCCCGCGTCGGCGGCGTAAGGCGCAGCAGGACTTCCTCTGGGAGTCCACCCGAAAGCATCGCGCTGCCCACCGGGCTAGGATGCAGCGACAGGCCAACTCTCTTTTCTGGCACTCCTGGCCTTCTGGTCCTGAGCCCTCCAGTGCCAGAACGAAGGAACAGGGGTCCACCTCGCCTCCTTCCCCCCCTCGGGACCCAGGGCGGCGGCCCCCTACTCCCCCCGGCCGGTCTCCTCCAAGACTCAGGAAGAGAAGGTCTAGCTCCTGGGGGAATGTGGGCAAGCCCCTCCCAGGCCTCAAGCCTGAGGCAAATACAGTTCAGGCCCTTGCTGCAGGGCTTGCGGATGAACTTAGGGCGAACAACGACTGGAGCAAGTCGGAACCCCAGGCGCTAGCCCTTGCTGAGGCCCTGGAAGGAGCTGACGAGGCCAGCTTGGGCTACCGGGTCTCCTACGAGATTCTCGAGGCCATACAAGGCCACTCATGGCTGGACCCCATCACCGCCGCGGCTTTCCTGGACGACCTCGCGGCCCAGGGGCACCAGCGGTGCCAGGAGTCCGTCGTGTTTGTGAGTGCCAACATCACAACGTGGACTTCGGATATTCTCAAATGGCACCAGCCGCAAAAAGGTCCCCTTCTCATCCAGGAGCTGCACTTGGGAGATGAAGGTGCCAAAAAACTGCGCATAGAGGCTCTAGCCAGAGGGTACCATACTTTCCTCCCCCCGGTTGAGGGCCCCAGACCCACGAAAGGGGGACTGGCCACACTTGTGCCCATCCATCAACAGGGCCGTTTCAGAGGAGGGTACCTCTCTGACGAAGGGATCGGTTTCTTGCTGGTCGAACTCCCAGGGTTCGCCATTCCCTCCTTTTGGTCAACTTGTACCTGAAATCAGGTGTTGGCATCACTGGGGCGCCCAACCCGGAAGTCCTAGCACGCTTGAAGCCCCTCCTGCGCCAAAATTCCAACTGGATTGTGGTTGGGGACTGGAATTTCCCCTCGCAGGAGTTGGCGGAGACCACCCTGCCAGAGGCCTTTCGTGGGCGGATTGTCGCCCCACCGGAGGCGACGATCACCACAGGTAACTGTCTTGATTTCGCCCTGGTCTCCACCAGTGTCGCTTCTTTGCTGACCTGTGCTGCCAGCTGGCAAGTGCCTTTCCGGCCTCACGCTGCCCTGGAGTGTTGTTTCAACACCCCCGGGGGCCAAGTCGCCTTGAGGCAACTCCCTGCGTTCCCTGGGGTGCTCAAAGCAGACAGCACCAATCCCCAAACCGGGGCCGCCGGTCGGACTGACAGCCTCACTCAGGATCCGACCTTTTCTCCCCAAACCCCCGGTGGCGGCCCTCTGCTTGGTGCTTTCGGGTCGGAGGTGATCCAGGGCACTCTGGTCAACCGCCAATTCGCCGAACTCACCCACAGGTTTGCGGTTGAACACTTCACCAAACCTGGTGGGCGTGGGTGCACCCGGCCCTTCTTGTACAAACCCCTCATGCAACCGAAGGAGGGCTACCCATGGCACGGCAGGGAGGCGGCCTGGTGGCAAAAGATGCAACTCGCCTGGGACAACCCAGGTACCAGCGATGCCCGTTTCGCGGCCCTACGGCGGTGTTTCCCATCGTCGTGCACGGAGGCGTTGCAGGCCAAACTTGAGAGTGCCGGCATCTCTGGACCCCGCCCGGTAGATGTGATCTGCAACGGGAAAACCAACGGGGAATCCCGTGCTGGAATCCGCGCGGTTGTCAGGAGTATGTGCCAGGCCGCCATCGAGGAGGCCAGGTCCCGAGAGACAAGGGACTACCAGGAGTGGCTGACCGGGGCCTCTGTGAAAGGCCTCCGGCCGCTTTTCCGCACGGTCAAAAAGCAGGAGGTTGAGGTTGCCCGCCCATTCGTGGACGAACCGGCTGAGGCCCGGCCCTACCTCCGACTCCAGCAGTGGGCTCGCCTCTGGGAGTCGAAGGGCCAGCCTCCTCCTCCCATCCAGGGCCTTAAAGAACGGGCCATTGCGCAAGCGCAGGGACTCCCGGCCGTCACCGGGGAGGAGTTCCAGCGGCTCATTCGTCGCCTGCCCTTGAAAGCGGCAGGTGTGGACGGCTGGTCCCTGGAACTGCTTAAAGCCTTGACCCCGGGTGAGGTTTCCTCCCTGGCCTCTTTCTGGAGGGAAATAGAAACCACGGGAGAGGTGCCACAGCAGATGACCTTTACCATCTTCACGATGCTCGCTAAAAACGAGAAGATCGAAAGACCCATTGGTCTGATGTCTTCGCTCCTTAAGCTAGGGATGAAGGCAAGATGGCACCTAGTTGAGGCGTGGCTTCGCGACTACCGCGCTGAGCTTTGGTGGGACAGCGCTTTGCCAGAGCGCTCCACCTATGATGCCTCCCTCCGGAGAGGCGTCTGCTACGAAGCCGCGCGCGTTGACGGGCTACATCGGTGCTCTTTGTTTGTAGACTTGAGTACCTTTTATGAGACCGTGGTTCACTCCACTCTCTGTGACGCCGCGCTCTCTGCCGGATTCCCGGATCTTTTGCTTTTCCTTGCTATGGAATCGTATCGCGGCGGCAGAGTGATCCTTTCCGACGCAGTCGCGTCGCCCGTCGCTTTCGCTCGCCGCGGAATTATAGCGGGCTGCCCATTAGCCCCTACCCTGAGCAAACTCGCTGTGGGCGAGCCGATTCGGCAGTGCTGTTCTGGACCGCATGTCAACCACGTAGATACGTGGATAGACGACATCACGGTAGATACTGAACATCACAGCCCGGACCAAGCAGCGAACTCTGCCATTATGGTCTTCAGACGGCTTCATGCCTCGCTCTCTGACGCCGGGTACCAGGTATCTATCGGCAAGACCTATTTCCTGGCGAGCAGTCCCCAAGCCGAGCGCGCCCTGCGGCGAAAGTTGGGTGAGGGTGACCCCCCCCATTCAGAGCGTTGCCAAAGACCTGGGCATGACGCTGTCAGCTGGCAGGAGACGGTGCACGCGCCTCTCCACTGCGCGGCGGACTAAAGCCAATGCCAGACTGGGCAAGCTACGCAGCCTTAAGGTCCGCAACATCAAGGCCAGCAGCCGGGTTTTTTCCATGTCCGTGCTGGCCTCGGGGATCTGGGGACACCAGGCCCAAGGGGTGAGCCCCAAAACCATGAAATCGGTGCGACTCCAAGCTGCCGCCATCACTGGCAAGGTTGGCACGGGCAGCGTCGAAATCGCGCTGGAACTAGGCGCCTGGCTGGTCAAGGACCCCCGTGTTGCTGTGGTCACCCAACACTTTAAGGCTCTGTGTCGGGTGATGGTCTGCCTCCCTGACCGAGCGCAGCTGGACGGCACATGGGCGCAGCTCAGCACCCAGCTCCAAAAAAAAGACAGATGGCGAGTGGTCTGCGGACCGCTGGGGGCTATGATTGCCTATCTGGGCTTGTGGCTCCCACCCCGGACCGTTGGTTATTCCCCGCCGACCTGTGTCCTGCTACCTTGGCAGGGGTCCCTGACGACCCAGGGATGGTGGCCCTCAACCCCCTTGTACGGAGGCACTGGTCCGCCATCCTCTCTTGCCTGGCCAGTGCTTGCCACAAGGCCCGGCGGAAGACCATCAGCACCCAAACGGGCTGCAGCAGCCTGGCCTCTGGTGTGGACACAACGGTTCCCACAGCCCTTGTGAAAAAGGCCCCTCGGATTAAGTCTGCCGCCCTGAGAATGGCCTGGCAGGGAGCTTTGAAAAACAGGCATATCCAGGCTGGCCAACAATGCCCACTGTGCCAAGTGCCCCTCACCCAGAACCACGTCGCCACGACCTGCAAATGGTGGCGTGGTAAGGCCCCCCCCCTCCCAAGCACTGGGAACGCCTCACCACCCAGTTCCCCTTCGATTGCTTATGGGAACGGGGCCTGATGCCGGCTCAGGCCACCCAGATCCAGGGGTACAGTTGGGGCCCCCAGTCTGAACGGGCCGAAGGAGTCTGCAAAGATGCCAAGTGGCCAAAGGGGCTTTTCTATTCCACGGACGCCTCTGGCGGGCCCTATGCGGCCGATGCCAGGGCAGGATAGTGGCCTGGGCCATCTGCGCTTTCACCTGGACTGAGGGTGCCCCTCTCCAGGTTGGCCAACTCACAGGCCTCCTTTTTTAGGGAGCTCTGTGTGCGAAGGGGAATGCTTCGCGGTCGCACGCCTCGCTTCGCATTTGGAGGAGCGGGCTGATTGCACTTCCGACTGCAGTGCTGTGGCCAAGCAGCAGGCGCGCGCTGTAAAGCCCTGGGTCTGGGCCCAGGCCCAGGATAATGCGTCCTTGGCGCAAGTCACGTGGACCAGGTCTCACACCACTGAGGCCGATCACGCGGCTGAATTCGGCCCTGACCAGAGCTGGCGCCGGACTATCAACGCCCAGGCTGACGCAGCGTGTGGCGAAGCCGTGTTGGCCGCAATCGCCCACTTGCCACAGTGGGACCCGTCCCCTGCGGATGATTTGGCGAGAGAGGTGGCGCAACACCTCCAACGCAAAGCCGAAGTGCTACTCCTGAGCACTGACAGGCCCCCTTGGGAGGCCGCCGGTGCCAGTCCGGCAAAGGGCAAGGGGTTACCCCGCCCGGACGTCAGGCTCAAGTCGAAACAGGCCAAACCCCCTCAGCGACAGCATCGACCTGGTGCGGATGGGGGAATTAACAAAAAACAACGCCTGGAAGCCCTCATGGCAGGGGAAGGCCACCACGGGCATCAATTCGAGTGGAGCCATACGAACCCCAACAACCACTCCCTTGTTTGTAAGGTTTGTTCCCTCTTTATCCAGCAGACCCACTCTACCGAGGCCTTTCGGCGTTTGGAGGCACAGCCGTGCGCTCACCGGCCGATGCCTGATATCGGCGGCTATGGGCTGCACGCGTCCCACTCTTTCTAAAATGCTATGCGGTCCACAAGCCTGGGCAGCTTAACCCCACGGCTGTGGCCAAAATGCAGTGCGAGGGGGCTTCCCGCGCCCACAAAAAACGTGGCACCCAATGGGCGGTCAAATACCTCAAGGAGACGACCACCCAGGACACGCTCCAGCAGGTGATAGGACGTGCAGGGAATGAGGGACCTGCCGGCTCCCATGGGGACCGCCTTCACAATTCAGGCCCAGCTGCTGGTACTAGCGGTGCTGACAGGGTTGAGGACCCCTCCCCTCACCTATCTAGCACCCCGGGACCGTCCTCCCTTCAAGGCAAAAGGAAAAAGGGAAGGAACAACCAGCCAGCTCCGAAGGCCGGTGACCAAGGCCCTCCGGTTGCCACTCAGCTGGCACCCAAAACTAAGGCCAAACGGGCTCTGAGCCTCCCCGCGAGACCGCCTCCGGGTGGAGGGTCCGTTGTGTCCCCCCCGGCGCTGAGCGAGCCCGGCCCAACCTTCCAGGCCAGCACGAGGGCCCCTTCGGCCAACGGTCACCGCGACGGAGGCCGAGGCGGAGACCACTAGGCATCAAGGCCGAAAAAAGGAAAAAACTGAGAAGAGAGAGCACGGACGTCTGGTAGCAGGGCCCCTAGACCCTCTGGTTCCCAGCCCTCCACCCTGGCCCCACTTTTCTCAGGTCAACCCAAGGCCCCCGAGGCTCCTGTGCCCCTTGGTGATGTTGGGGAAGGGTTTGCTGCGCCCACCCCGAAGCCCAAGCCGAAGCCCAAGCCTGTTTCTCAACTTAAGCTCCGGCAGTTCTGGGCCCAAGGTGGGAAGCCTTAGGGAAGCAGTAGCCTTGGTGTAGGCACTTTTCCTTTAGGGCCCTTTCCCCCTAGGCTCCTGGGACGGTAACTCCTACCTCAGACTCAGTTTTTCCCCAAGCCTCTGAAGCGCCAGTAGTTGCAGCCATGGCTCACGAGCACCTCTTGCTTCCTCGGCCTTAGCCCTCTCAAGTTTTCGAGATGGGCTGGGAATGGGAAAGGAGGTGGTGCTACCACTCCTGGAGATGGGTATGGCGCATGGTTTGGAACGGCCCTGAACCGTTCGGGGCTGATTTCTGGGAGGCCCCAGCAGATCAGACCGCCGGCCACGGTTCCACCTCGGGAGCATGTGGTGATACCGGCGGATCTGATGGTCCCACCACCAGTTGGCAGGACTGGCAAGGTTGGTGGGACGGGTGGGACTGGCGACACTGGTGCCAGCGGGTCCAGGGATACCCCACCCGCCTCCTCGGAAGGGTGTGGTCGTTCCACCCCTCAAAAGGGCGAGGCAAGCAGCCCTCCGTCCACCGGGAGGACAAGGCCCTCGTCCAGGCCTACAGGAAGCACGTGGACGAACGTGCTAAGAAAAACCCCCGATGCGAGGCGGGTTTCGGTTTCCAGCTTTGTGCGGAACCGAAAGCGTCCCCCTCTCAGCCAGGCGTAACACGCAACCCTGGCGGGGGTCCGGCGGGACGAAGGTTTGCCAACCGGGTCTGGACGGCTCGGAGCCAATTCAAAGGCAATATGCCTCCTGTAATCCCCAGCCTTAAGACCTTAGCCGTTTGCCCATCCATCCCCATAGGCTCCACCTGCCTGCGGCATGCCCGCGACGCCAACGTCTGCGCCATTGACCTATCGCAAGAAGACAGCCAGGAACTGCCCGACCTTCTCCTTCAGGCGATTTGGTCACGGGTGGTTCTAGGCCTCATTGCAGACCTCAGCTCACTCGCCCCACACCTAGACGAAGCATGCGCCTTTTTGCAAGCCATCCGCTCCTCCGGAGCATCCGCCTTGCTATTTCTGCCGGCAGATCATTTCCTCTTCCAGGCGCCACCGTTCTGCGAAGCACTTCACGACGGGGGGCTCTTTCTATGCCCGGAACCAGATTCAGAGAGGATTCTCATAGCCACAGCTCCCTTGCCCACGTGGCCTTGCGTCGACCCGGGTCTTGCAGCTCTGGAGGCAGCGGGAAGATTTGCTGCCATGCCACTCTCTACCACACCAGCTCACCCTCCAACTCTAGCATCCGCCCTACAATGCCATGGAGAACTGGCACAAGACAGGGCCCCCATCTGTGATGGCGCTGGCAACACCAGCTCCGCGGACTGGAGCCGACCTCAGCCGAGTCCTGCAGCCATGCAGGACATTATGCAAGCCTGGCTCAAATGGGCATCCCAACGCGGCATGCCCAAACGAGTCTTTGCACACCTCGCACAAAGCAAGCCAGATCACCCCATCCCAGAAGAAGACCAACTTGAGCTCATTCGGATAGCCTGCGAGGTCATGGAATGGGACTACGACTCCATGACGCAAGCAGCCGAAGGACAGCCCTTTTGCCTCAATCTTATGCAAGCCTTTGCAGACCTCCTCAACGACCCAGACAAAGATCTCCCAGCCATGTTACGAGTGGGGGTGCACACAGGAGTCTTTGACCCCATTGAGCCCTCGGGGCTTTGGCCATTAGCCAAGATCCAGCCTCTGGCCTTATCAGGATTGGAGGTATGTGAGGGGAACTGGAAGCCAGCCGAGGCAGACCCGGATACAGTACGAAGCCTTTTAGCAGACGAAGAAGCCGCAGGATGGATACAACCCGTGCCAGGAAGCCAAGCAGCTTTGGCTAAAGGGCATCGCCGTCGGCAAGCTCAGCCTGGTAAAGGCGGAGAACAGAGACCCTCGACTTGTTCTGGATAGCACGGTCTGCCAGTCAACCCCATGTGCCGCATCCCCGAAGCGGTTTCAATGCCTACCGTCAACGATGTCCGGGCTACCTTTATGCCGTCAGACCCGCGAGGGTCATTCCTTGCAGCAAGTGTGGACTTCAAGGCAGCCCACAAGCGAGTCAAGGTTCACCGCTCTGAACAAGGCCTACTTCTCTTCATGTTCGAAAAGATCCTTTACAGATACGTGGTTTGCCACTTCGGGGCTAAGTTTTCAGCCTACTGGTGGCAGAGAGTCGGAGGCCTTATCACTCGCATTGCCCACCACGCACTAGCCTTCGCCCCGCACAAAGCCTGGCTTTATGTCGACGACCTGCTTTCAGCTTTACTCCGCGCCTTCGCGCCAGAACTCTTATTCCTCCTCATATCCACACTGTCAAGCCTTGCCGCGCCAATTAGCTGGAAAAAGGCTTCAGTCGGGGACAGCCTGGTTTGGTGCGGTTGGCACTTTAATTTTCGCCTCGAAACTGTCGAGCTTTGCGAGGCCAAACGAGCTAAGCTTTGTGGTCAGCTCAAGGCCTTTTTGGCTTGCAAAAAGGTCCCCAGGAAAGACCTCGAAGCCTGCATAGGCCTACTCATGTGGGCGACCGCCATCAGCAAGGTTCTGCGCGCCCACGTAGCGCCTTTGTATAGTGTCCTCAACAGCCCTCCAGGAAGCAATTGCTCTATCTCTCCTCGGATGTGGCCAGCCTTTCTCCACAGCCTAGACTCCAGAGCCGTCATCTGCCGGCTCATACCAGGAGTCAACCTGCCGCTTAAGGCCCGGATCATCGAGGTCGGCAGTCGACCAGTGCACTGCAAGGCCGACCTCCCGCCACAGCCTAAGTCCTCGGGACCTACTTGGGTCCGTATCTCGGACCCCACCTGCCCTGAGATCAAGCTAACCAACACGGCCCAGGACAGCCTACGTTGGTTACTGCCACGCATTGAAGCCATCCCGACAACAAGCCTCTCACTTCCGCCCCTTGTCGCGTGCCTAGCCAGAGCGGACGCCATGGCTGAAGGGGACAGAGTTGGCATCGGGGGATGGATCACCACCAAACACAGCATGGCCTGGTTTGCCGAAGCCTGGACCATGGACGAGGTGAGGAGCACATGGCCTTTTCTCACCAAGGATGCCCAGAAATACATTGCCTGCTTCGAGACGCTAGCTCAGCTTGCACTTGCCGCTTGCCATGACAGCCCGAGAACGCCACGCCTTCTCGCAGTTTTCGGTCTGTTTGCCATCGCAGAGCGACAACACGCCATCAGAGGCGGGCATCAACAAGCTTTTCACAACCAGCTGGCCCCTCTCACAGTTCCTACAGCTGATAGCTTCGTGGTCATCCTGCCATGGCGTTGACCTACAAGTTTCTCACGTTGCAGGAGCACACAACCAATGGGCGGACGACCTCAGCCGAGGTCGGCTTCAAGCCTTCAGCCACAGACCTCAAGAACGAGTGCGGGTCAGCCTTTACCGACTTGCATCCGCGGCCTCCCAGGCCACCTGGTCAGGACCCCCAGACACAACAAGCCCTTTGTTGCCTAGACCAGAGTGACGGCTGCGCCGGGAGCGACTCCAGGCCGCCTCGCCGAAGTGAAAAAGAGGACCGCTACTCTTCTTGCCGGCTCAGGTCCAACTCCACCGCCCGCGGTGGGGGATACTTGTCTGCTGCCTTACCGGTTGGATCTGTCCCTGAAGTGGGGGAGTTTATGCCTTGGCTAGCCCTCTAGACCTCCGGGCTAGCCGCAGAGCCTTACAGATCCAACACGGTATAAAAGATGGCAGCAAGTGATAGAGCAGTGCAAGCCTTTCTAGAACGTTTCGTGTTTTTGTTCACGTATGTTTTAGAAGGCATGTGAATCTATAGCACATCGCAGCACTGGCTCTAGCACTTGAGTTTTCTCGAAAAGCCCCACCCGCCCACACCTAGGTTGGCTTTCGGCCCAGGCCTCAGCCCTCTGTCTGGCCTTTCTTGTTCAGCCGTCTAGCCTCCTGCTGCAGTCCCACTCAGCCCTGGCGACTCTCAGTCCAGCCTTTGTCCTACCTGGCCTTCGCGAGGCCACGTGCTCGCATAAGTCGAACGTGCTCCTCAGCCACGAAACGCCTGCCACAGGTCCTTTCGTCTAGCCTTAGTTTGGCCTTTTCTCCGCCTTTGCCTCAAGACAACTCTAGGTACTAGGCACCACACCTTTCGGTTACCCGCCCTAGACCCCTGCGCCCAGGTACGTTCTTCTTCCTGCTCGACGAGGCCTTCTGACGCATACGTGACGCCGTTTCTGTTGACCAAAGTCTCACGGAGCTCGACACTTGCCCGCCCCGGGCAAACCGGCTTGCCTTCAAGCCTAAAATGGCCGACGCCGTCTGTTCTAGCCCACAGCCTTTCTTGTCTCAGCCACTGAGATTCACCACTTGGCTCTCCAGGAGCCTTCGTAGTGGCCTTCTAGAAAGTTTCACTGACTTCTCACGAAGACTAGCCCTGGGGGAGTTTATGCCTTGGCTAGCCCTCAAGACCTTGGCACCTCCGGGCTAGCCGCAGAGCCTTACAGATCCAACGCGGTATAAAAGATGGCAGCAAGTGATAGAGCAGTGCAAGCCTTTCTAGAACTTCGCGGGGAAGAAGTATTACTCGAGGTATTGGCATCGCTTCCGTCCCTTTTGGCGTGCTTCGGCTGAGCCTGATGACAGGGTAAGTTTTGCCGCGCCTACGTCAAGCACGACGACAAGCATTTGCGGCGCCCCGCAGCCCCCCGATGGCAGCTCTGCCTTTTTCAACCGGTCGAACATGGAAGCTCAAGGCTGGGACCTCAGCCAGCTCACAAATCTCAGGTTTCCGGAGACCGACGGGGTGGACGGATTCTGGGGTTGGTGGGCATTCCAGAATGTGGGCAAGGTGACGCTGGTGCTACAAGGCAGCGGCCGAGTGACGCTCCTCGGGGGGAAGCGGAAACAGTTTGACTTGGAGGTCACGCTGGAGCTACTTCGGAACGGGACGGCGGTCTTTGTCCGCACCCCAGACGTTTCCGGTGTGGTGAACACCTTCGATGAGCCCTTTGAAGATGGTGATGTGCTGCAGCTGTCAGAGACCTTCGCCATCGTTTACATGAAGGCCATCTCGTTTCAGTGCACGGCAACAAGCCCGGCCACCCTGATCGAGCAGGCTGCTGAATCGGCTTCCGACGTTGACAGATCGGCAGACGTCCCCATCACTGCCAGTCCCAGGATTTTCTTCGGATTCCGACCATTGGACGATCAGGATCCTGGGATTGAGTTCAAGCATCTTCTTATGTAGCATTCCAAGCTCTTGATTCTCGCATATTAGATACATAAATAATGTGCTATCTCCAGCTTGCCTGGCGAACACCTTATTTCGCCACATCATTTCACGCGCGCACGTACATTTCTCATGTCGGGCGCGCAGACAGATTTTCTCACATTGTCCTTGCATTGGTGTCTCACGCTTTTCACGCATGTTTTATTTTCTGTTGGTTGCAAAATTTTGTGATGTGCAGCAGCTACTCTCTCAAGGAGGGAGTGGCGGCAAAATTTTGCCTGTAGCGGGTGCCAGCTGCGACGTTCTTAGTACCCACGGGGAACAGTTCTCGCTCTGGCTGGTGTGCTCCTAGGCCTGTTGCATGCAAGGCCAAACGATTTGGGGAGTCGACCTTGACTCCTCTGATCGCTCCGCTAGCCAGTCACCCTCTACAGTCTCTTTAGTTAGCCGGCACGTGCATCAGTTGGACTTGCAGTTGCGGACGCTTAGTGCTCACGTCGGTGCTTGCGAGCGTCGGATCCGTCAATTAGAAGCTGATCTGGCTGACCTTCGTCAGGCTGCTCCTCCGGGCCGTTCCACGTGGTGGGACATCTTTGCGTGCTGTTTTTCGCGACAGCAGCAGTTGCTTTGAGGGGCTTTCACCCAGCTTTCATGTTTTCGGATTTGCTTGATAACATGCGACGAGCTTCTGCCGATCCTTGGTCGCGCCCAACAGGCTTTGAGCGTCCTGAATTGGCGGACGATCCAATTGAAGATTTCACTGCTAGTGCTGCGGATACATATGAGGTCTCTGCTGCACGTGCAAGCCGCCGTGCTAGGCTTGCCTCCAGGAGTCGCTCGGATTCTCGCCGCAGGCCCAGGGTTTCGCAGAGGCCTCGTACTGTCCCTGCTCAGCTTGGGCATCTCACTGTGCGGCCCCGCGTGAGCTTCTTACCTGCTGTGCCTCTCACACAACCTCACCTTTTGCCAGGGGAACATGTTCAGTACTTGCAGAATCTTTTGCAACAGCAACAGAGTCAGCTTAGCGATTTTGCATTGGAAGTTGCTGCGTTGCGCCGCGTTGCCGCGGAGCAACAGATGCTGGCAAGCCACAGGATTGACGAGGTCGAGCGGCGGTTGCGTCGTGTTGACGCACTCTTGCAGCACATCATGCAATATCTGCAGGTGCCTCCGTTGCGCCCTGCCCCTGGCTGCGACTAAGGTGCCCCTTCTTGGTTCCCTAATCCTGCCCTAACCCTGTGCCACAGCCGATGCCCAGCTTTCCGGCGGACCCCTAACTTGCGCCCTGAGCTGCTGCGGCCTCGCTCCGAGTTTTGTCTGCATCTTCGAGGCGGGCTGGAGCCGTGCAGCAATCAGTGATTTGCTTGGCGTAGGTCACTGTGATTTTCCGGGCCTGGGCCCTTCACGTGTGATGCTGCTGGCATGCTACAAACTGTCGCCTGTTTTGCTAGGGGAATCTTCAGGCTCACTCCTCGAGCTGCTCACTCCTCATGCTTGACTGCCTGCATTAAGTTTACAGCTCAAGCTGCATTAAGAGTCTTTAAACTCGGTGTGATGGCTGGAGGTGGTGACTTTGATCAAGGTGCCAGGGACAGGCTTCGCCGCATGTCTGTCGAGGCCATGACGACGGCGCCGAGTATCGCTGCCCTTACTTTGCCTTGGGAGACGGGACCGCTGGCGGCCATCTTTGGAAAACCGGAAGTGCTGCCCAGGCCCGCGCTGGACATCGAAGATGTCATTGATACTGCATCTGTCCGGCCTCTGGGGCCTGAACCGTCGGAAACTGTCCCAGGTGATAAGAAAGCATTCACTGCAGCATGGAACAAGGATTCATTCAGACGTGATCGCCTCCCTGAGCGAGATCGGTTCAATCTCGTGTACCAGGAGTGGCTCCAAGTGATCCTTCCGTGGGCTGGCGATGGAACTGTGCTCGGCCTCATGATGTCTGCTGCAGCCGACCAAACCGAGAAGCTTGCAGTTGTCACGCAAACCCTTGGAGGCAAAGCATTGTCGACTCTGGAGAAGCGATTGAGGCAAGTGAAAGCATTCCTGGCATGGGCCCTACTTGCGAGTGTTATGCCTTTTCCTATGACTGAGCATGCATGCCGAATGTATTTGAAGAAGCTGGTGGAAGAGAAGGCACCTGCTTCTCGCATCAAAGGTGTGCTGGAGATGGTGGGGTTCCTCAGACATGTTGTTGGCCTACCCGTTGCTGAGAATGCAGGCGATTCACCTTGGATTCGCGGAGTGCTGCGGATGGCCGCGGCGAATGCCAAGCCCACTGCCAAAGCTCGGCCGCTCACGGTCGGAGAGGTTGCAACACTCGAGGCTTTCGTCAAACGGAGAGTGGGAGCATTGCAAGACCTCTACGCGGCAGGGTGCTTCTTGTTCTTGATCTATTCGAGGGCGAGGTTCGGCGATTGCAAAATCATCAGTGATGCGGTCTTTGACATCGTCACGAAGAATGGCGAGCTTGTCGGGTACATCGAGGTCATCTCTTGGTCGCACAAGATGCGGCGCCATTTTCCTTCAATCCCTTTGGTTGCCCCGGTTCAGGGTGCCACCATAGGAAGTTGGGTTGAGTCGTGGCGGTCCATCGCCACTGATGTGGGTCTCCCTCTTGAACGGTTTCAAGGGGGTGCCAAAGGACCATTGTTGCCACTCCCGAGCCAAGGCGGGTGGCTCGAGTCGAGTTGCTCGACGACTGAAGCGAGGGCTTGGCTGGTTCAGATTCTTCAGAATGCTGGGCATGCCGAGGCTCCGTCGCTAGGCGCTCACTCGTGTAAGGCAACTTGTTTATCATGGGCGGCAAAGTACGGCATCTCCAAAGATACGAGGACTCGTTTGGGCAATCACAATGATCGTGGATCTGCAGAGTGTTACGGGAGAGACACACTTGCCGCACCGTTGCGAGATCTGGAGGCGTGCATTTTGGCGATTCGCACCGGATCCTTCTTGCCAGACGTTTCTCGAAGTGGCTATTTCCCTGACATGCCTGACAAGTCACCGTCTTGTGAGGAATCAACCGAGCCGCAGGGTGGCATTGGCTCCAGTGATGTTGAAGCGAACAAGAGCTTTGACCCGGCCGAGCTCTCTCTCGGGGCACCAGCCGACCAAAGCGACTTAGAGAATGATGCCTCTGCCTTTGAGGGCTTCGAGCCTGATGCCATTGAGCACCCAGCCCCGAGCCCGAGCTTCCATGGAAGCAACCCTGCTCAGGATGTCGCACTCGACGGGTCGTCATCCAGTTCGATGAGCTCTTCGTCGACGGACACGGAGGTGGAGTCGGAACCTGGCCCGCACCTTGCTGCTCTTGAACGGCCAGTTTGGCGAGACGCTTGCCAGGTTTGGCAGCACAGGCAAAGCAGAACCGTGCATCTGCTCCCAGAGGCCGATGCAGAGTCAGGGTCCTTCGTGTGCGGGAGGGTCAAGTCGCAAGCCTACTTCCGAGCCACTGGGCATCCGATTGTTGATTCTCTGAAGTGTGTGCAGTGCGATCGTGGTAAAACCATCAGAAGCACGGCGCAACTTGTGCATGTTCTTGACAAGAGGCGGCGCACTGGTTAGAGTGAGCCGGCGAGTGACTCGTGTGGACCCGTGTGAGAACCGCTCGGCGTGTGCTCCATGAGGCCCCAGATGTCACCGCTCTTGCAAACATTTTCGATGCAGCTGTGCGCTCCCTGTGGTGAGAGCCAGCAGCATCTCAACCTCGGCAATGCCGGGGGTGGCTACATTCGCTCGAGCAGTGGTTACAGGTGCTGGAACATGCTTGGGTTAGAGTGTGCTGTCTTACATTTTCGGTGTCGCTGTGCGCTCCCTGTGGTGAGAGCCAGCAGCACCCAGCCTCGGGCACACCGGGGTCCGCATTCGCTCGAGAAGTGGTTACAGGAAAACTGGAGCACTCCTGCGGGCTTATGTGTTGTCGTGCATGGCTCAGCTAGCTAAACGCTCGGCTTGCTCATCTCAAGTGTAGCTCAGTGCAGGGCCTGACGTAGACGCCTAAGATCCAGCATGTCCGGTGCCTCACTCTTGGATTCGAAAGCTGCCTTCAAAAACAAGGTGTTGGAGTATGGCTTGACCAATACTGTCTTCGAGGCCATTGTAAGACGTGGAGTCGACACTCTTAGCAAGGCTGCATATGCTGTGGGGGCCCCGGGTGTTGTACCCGCCGAAGATGCCCTGCGAGCTTTTCTGAATCCAGAGTCGCCTGCCACTGTTGAGCAGGGTCAGGTTGCAATTGCTAGGCGCCTTATCTTCGAAGCACAGACACTTGCAGTAAGCCAGCTGCGTCAGCAAATCGAGGGGCCGGACGAGAAGCGACAAGACCTTCAGCCCGCCGAAAGGCGGTTCCGACTGGAGGAGCAAGCACGCCGCCTGGCCGGAATGTCGCTCCGCGGTCCGTTGGAATGCTCTTTCAGCTGCTACACACTTGTCATTCGCATGCTGGCCACTGATGAAATTACTTATCTCGCCCCTAATCGGTTCACCACTCGGGCTCATGAGGTTCAGCAATCTAAGCCCCCCAAAGAAGTCATCATTGATGCATCGTCTGCCATCAAGGTGCGTGATTCTGCTGAGCTTGCTGACACGTGTCACCTCCCTGATGCACTCAGCTTGAGTCAGGCTTTGACTCGAAGGTCTCTCGCGCTTGACTTGTGTGAAGCCGCAACGTTTGCAGCCTCCGAGCGGTGGCACGCCGAGCTTCTGCGACACTTGCAGCAGGCCCCTCCCATGGAGTACAAGCAGGTGGATACCATGCAAATTCTAAGGGCTGACAGAGCAGCATGGACGTACATGGCCGAAAAGGGCACTTCCTTGAAAAAGCGTGCAGATGGGAGTTTGCCCATGGATGATCTCTTTGCAGCCCTCACCACGGCTACCGATGTCATGATGTTCCTCATGCCGCTGCCCGCGGGTGGCCAGAGCAAGCGCCCTTCCGCTTCGCAGGTCATGGCGACGCCCAATGGTGGCACCGACACACCCAACCCGACCAAAAAGAGCCGCACCAAGGCGCGCCGTGAACGCCAGAAGCAGCGTCTGCAGGAAGCCCTGGCACTGGCGTCTGCACCCCCCTCTCATGCCTTCCCGCCCAAGCCTCCTACTCCGCATGCGCACAATGCTCTGCCGCCTACGCCGCCCCCGCCCACTCCGAAGGGCAAGGGCAAGGGCAAGCACAAGCATCCCACCAAAGCCTGAGAGCCAGGCCTGCCGCAGACACGCGTTGTCGACTCAGCCGAGTCCTTCTTCCAGGCCCTGCAAGAGCGTGTTCGCGGCAGGCCCCTTCAGTCTTTGCTTTTTGTGGAAGTTTTCGCGGGTTCAGCTCGCCTCTCAGGTGCTGTCCATGCGTGTGGCGTGGGCAGTGTCTTCGGCATCGATGCATGGACACCCAAGTCAGCTCCAGCGCCCGTGGTCAAATTGGACCTCGCGCTTGATGAGGATGTCAGAGTGCTCTTTTTGCTGCTTTCCAATCGGGCATTGGCTGCGGTGCATTTGGCGCCACCTGCAGCCCTCCCTGGTCGTGGCGGTCCGCCACTTCGCTCACACGCGTTTCCGGACGGCCTGCCCGACCTTTCTCCACCCAATCAAGCCAAAGTTGAGCTGTACAATCGTCTCTTTGCACTGGCATCGACCCTTTTCCTTCAGGCTTTCCAGACAGGCATTGTTGCCACTCTGGAAAACCCAGCCTCCAGCCACTTCTGGCAAAGCAGTGCTTGGCTGGATGCATCTTCGTCGATTATCCCACTGCAGTTTTCGTCTGTTCACACTTGCATGTTCGGGGCTACTTTCAAACGTCAGCTTTGCATTGCACACTTCCATGATGCCTTTCAGGCCTTGCAACTCCCATGTGATCATACTTCGTTGCACCCGGCGCATTCTGCGCCGCGGGAGTCGGTCACAACTTACCCTGCTCCCTTCTGTAGAGCGTATGCGCAGGCTTTGCAGCATGCTCTTGGTGCGGCTGGCTCTCTGCCACCTGCGCAAGCCTTGCCGGGTCTTTCTGATTTCCATCTACAAGCTAGGGTGGCTTCTGGCACGCAACCGCGCGGCAAACGGGTACCGCCTCTTCTGCCAGAACACAAAGCCATTTGCGTCTTGCAGGGTCCAGCGCAGTTGCTCCCTTCCGGGCCCGTGTTACAGCAGCCTTGGTTGCCTTGCGCAGGCGTTCAGTGCCAGCCGCATTATCCTCTCTTGCCTGCCAAATCACGTGTTCTCTGCGCCCTTCCTTGCGCGGGGATTGAGAAGGGCGGTTCTTCTCTTGATTCCAGTGGCACCCCGTCCTCTCTGGCCGTGGATGCTTTGTGCAAGGCCGTGGATGCTTTGTGCAAGGGTGACTTGTCTTCTGAAATGTGTGTTCAGGTACTTCAGCAAGCATTCAACACCCCCTTGGAAGCCAGGCGTGCGGGCATTCTTCAGGACGGCCGACCTGTGGAATACTTTGTTTTGGGCGCCTACAAGTGCCTGCCGAGGAAGGGTGTTACCAAACTCACAGGTGAGCACCTTAGCACAGCTGCCTTCATAAATGCCTTCATGCTGCAGCGTTTCCCGGATGCATCGTGGTCTGCCTTCGTCGTCACTCACAACGAGCCGTCGGCACTGCACGTGGACTCGGCAAATGTGCCAGGAACCATGAACTTTGCGATCGGCTTAGGAGGTTACTCCGGAGGCGAACTCTTTGTGGAATCAGAAGGCGGGGCCCATGCCTTTGAGGACCCGTGCACGGGCGAATGGCTGTGGGGAGACTGTCTAGCTCTCAACTTAGGACCGTGCCGGTTCGATGGTCGTGCAAGGCATGCCACCCTGCCGTGGGTCGGCGACAGGTGGTCGATCATTGCTTATTCGGCGGTTGTGCAAAATGATCTCTCCCCAACGCAGGAGCAAACGTTGTGGTCCTGCGGGTTTCCATTGCCTTGGACCTCTGCCTTTTCGAAAGTGCCGTCTGCTCCTAGCAATGCCCCTCAAGTTCGCATGACCATTGGCATACCCTGGGACCCATGTGACTTCGCCAAGGAGGCAGCGAAGAGGGGGCATCCACGCCACCTATTTGATGGAATTCCGCCTGTGCTCAAAACTGCGATCGATGCAACTGTCGAGCAGTCAGAAGTGGGCCTAGCACAACACCGCACCGAGGTCCTTAGGCGATGGATGCTTCGAGCGCAGGAGATCGCTCCGCAGGAAAAGGCTCTCCATGATAGAATGCCGAAACACCTTAAGGCCGTCCTCAAGGGTAAGCGGCTTTTGGTCTTCGGCGAGATGCTCGTCGCATGTGGCTATGGCGACTCTTCAATTGCGTCCGAAATTGGGAAGGGCTTCGACTTGACAGGTCCGATTCCTGCGTCGGATGGGCTCTTCAAACCCGTTGTGGAGCCGGCGTCAATGACCAAGGAGTGTTTGCGCGCCGCTGCCAGCGCTGTCCGTGCAGGCATTCTTCGCGCCACCGAGCGTGTGTGCTCGTCCGAGCTCGCGCAGGAGGTTCACGACATTACCAAGGAAGAGGTAGACCGCGGGTGGCTAGAAGGGCCCGTGCCACTTGAGCAACTGAGCGAGACTTGTTCCTTGAGCAGACGGTTCGGAGTTGAGCAGCGGTCCGGTGGGAAGCGCAAAGTCAGGCCCATCGACAACCTGTCGGAATCCTTTATCAACTCGACCGTTTCCCGCACCGAGTCGATTCGACCTCACGGCTTGGATGTGGTTTGTGCGGGCATCGCTTACAGACTTAGGGTCCGTGAGAGGTTCGGCCGCGCCAGCGTGCCAAAACTTAAAATCATAGACCTGCATAAAGCTTATAAGCAACTCGGCATTTCCCTTGAGGCCATACAGGATGCTTTCTTGTGTGTGCCGAACCCGGAGACGGGCAAACCATCCATCTACGCCTGCCATGTGCTGCCCTTCGGATCATCCGCTTCTGTCGCGGCATTTTGCCGCAGCACGATGGGATTGTGGCACTTAGGGTGCGCTCTGTTGTTGATCCACTGGACGGTCTTTTACGACGACTTTATCGTCCTCAACGAGGCGTCGTCCACGAAACACCTTGACTTGGTTCTCAATTGCTTTTGGGACCTGCTTGGATGGACCGTGGCACGGGACAAAGAATCCGATTTTGATTACTTTGCGAGAGCTCTTGGTGTCAAAATTTGCTTTCAGTCCGAGAGAGTCTTCGTGGTGGAGAACACCCCCGAGCGAAAGGCCGAACTTGACGAGACCATCACGCGCTTACTCAGTCTCGAGTGGGTGGAGCAGCATGAACTCACATCGCTGAGAGGGAGGTTGCAGTTCGTTGAGGGTCAGATCCATGGGCGACGAAGCGGCAGGTTCATGCAGCTTTTGTCGCGGCGCGCAGATTTCATCGGGGGGTCCGCCATGGATTCCGACTTGCAGGCAGCCCTCACTTTCCTTAAGGATAGGGTTGTAGGTGCTCCCCCTAGGGTAATATCCGCAAGACGTGAGAACGCTTGGTTCATCTTCACTGATGCGGCCTACAATGATGGCCAGGCGAACAGTTGTGGGTTAGGAGGGGTACTAGTTGCACCTGATGGGAAGCCCATTAGGTTCTTCAGCTGCTTGTTTAACGACGATGCACTTGAGGGCCTCAGGTTTGGTGATGTTCAGAGCCCCATCTACTTTCTTGAAGGCTTGGCAGTAGTGGTCGCGTTGCACGTGTGGAACAGCCTTGTACAAGGCTCTGAGGCCGTTTGCTTCGTTGATAATGAAGCGGCCAAGTCTGCGTTCATTGCTGGCAAATCTCCTTGCGTGCACTTCTCAGCCCTGTCGGAATGGTTGAGTGATTGGGAGGAACGTGCCTCCTCGTTCCCATGGTTCGAAAGGGTGAGCAGTGCTGCGAACATTGCTGATGGCCCCTCGCGTGATGATTGCAGTCACTTGGCGGGTGTCCGTCGCGATGAGATTGATTTGCAGTCCATCATTCTCGCTTTGCAGTGCTTCTTGCCAGAGCTCTCAGTCGGCGGTGGGTGATGAGGTGAGCTCTGTTTGTTGTGTGACGACGAGGTGTGCGACCCTTGTTGTTTCACGATGCAGAGCCCCTCATCGTGTGCTGCCTTTGTGTTTGTGCATGCACCGCTGACGTGCTCTGAAGTCCCCGCGCTCTAGTGTAAAATGAAGCAAGGGTTGTGCGAGTGACTGCAACTTCATATGCAATATATTTCGGATTCAATTTCACATATTCGCATTTTCCCCTTTTGTGGGAATATCTGTTGGAATGATTGTTGGAGAAATAAGTGCTATCTCCAGCTTGCCTGGCGAACACCTTATTTCGCCACATCATTTCACGCGCGCACGTACATTTCTCATGTCGGGCGCGCAGACAGATTTTCTCACATTGTCCTTGCATTGGTGTCTCACGCTTTTCACGCATGTTTTATTTTCTGTTGGTTGCAAAATTTTGTGATGTGCAGCAGCTACTCTCTCAAGGAGGGAGTGGCGGCAAAATTTTGCCCCGCCCACCCACCCGGGTGATGAGGTGAGCTCTGTTTGTTGTGTGACGACGAGGTGTGCGACCCTTGTTGTTTCACGATGCAGAGCCCCTCATCGTGTGCTGCCTTTGTGTTTGTGCATGCACCGCTGACGTGCTCTGAAGTCCCCGCGCTCTAGTGTAAAATGAAGCAAGGGTTGTGCGAGTGACTGCAACTTCATATGCAATATATTTCGGATTCAATTTCACATATTCGCATTTTCCCCTTTTGTGGGAATATCTGTTGGAATGATTGTTGGAGAAATAAATTATACATATATGTATATATAGATATAGATATAGATAGATATAGATACAGATATAGCTATTTGAGTGTTGTGCTGCTGGAACTCTGAAATCGGCCATTTCAAGGAATTGCTTGACAGATATTGCATCGACCCGTTTCAACATGAGCCCCCCTCCAATTTCTCCTGCCCTCCGCGAACCGTTTTAGGTGCTATGGCAGTGCGGGAGTTTCAGGGCGATCGAGTCCTTTACCATGTGGGCGGATGCACCGATTTGAAAGGACCTGCCAGCAGCAAGATCTCATTGGGTCTGCAATCTCCAAAAGCGAACAGAGCAGCGAAGTTACCTATCGTTCGGTGGTCGCCGGTCCCTACGGATTTGGAGACGCCTCTGGCAGGGCATACAGCAGTGTGGGCAAGCGATCGACTCTGGATTCTTGGCGGGCGACAATCGTGTGACAGTTCGATCGTGCAGCCAACGAACAACCTCTGGGAGCTTTTCTCCACAGGCATTGTGGAGCGCTCGCTCCCTATTCCAGAGGAATGCGGTCTCGACCACCACACCGCTCATCACGTTGAGTATAAGAGCCCAGACGGCGAGCTGTTCCTGGGGATGCTGGTGTTAAATGAAAGGCGTGGGCCCAATTGCGTTGAGAGGGTGTCCAACAAGTCTTGGTTCTTCACATATCCCAATGGGGTCAATGGACCTTCCTGGCGAGAGTGACTTGGTTTGGACATATAAATTCGCCACATTCATGTGCCGCTCCATGTGTGAAATCCAGCCCTCTTCTCTAGTAGTCTAGTAGTTTGTTGACATACCTTGTTTCCATGGAGTCTCTGCAGCTGGTGGAGAGGAAGAGCTAGTCCAGTCGCCAGTCGTTGCGTCGTAGGCTCACAGACTGTAGAAAATGTCGAATCCTCGGCGACATCACGATAAGACGGCAGACAGCCCTGCAGAAAGCACCTCTGACACGATATGGGGAGTTCTCTAAATTAGGGGATCCCCAATTCTGAAAACAAGAACCCAACAAGGACCCTCATGTAGAGAGCTCCCCAGAGAGTGCAGCTTGGTTTTCTTTGGGGGGGGTCTGACTCGTTTTGTCTCCCTTTTTCTGCCTGCTACGTCTTGCTCGGTATTTCTCTGTTGCTGTCGGTGTCTACCCGCTCGGCGCTCCCCCTTTGTCGTTGTTGCTTTTTCACTTTCTTCTCGTTGTGCCTGTGCCGCTCTCTCTCCCTTCCTCTGTCCGTGTTTGTTCTTGAGTGCCGTGTCTTATTGCTTCCGAGGATCGGGATCACGGTCAGGTGACTTGGCTTAATTGCTTGAACTCTTCCCGCTCTTTGCTTCAGCTTCTTGCTACTGTGCTGCGCCCATATGGTAAGCATCAAATCTCAGACAAAGGCTCGCTTTCTGGCCTAACCCGAAGTCCGAAAAGACTGCTCCAAAAGAGCTTGTCATCAAGGACGTTGACATTTCACAGTTTGGCCACATGCTGTTAGGCCTACAAAGAGCTTAGGACAGGGCCACAGTCCAGGCCAACGTGAGCATAGGGAGGATGCAGAAGCTTAGAGACGTGAAATCCGGCAAGCACTCGAGAAACATCCGCAGTGTCCAAACGATAGGTTCATGAGTCTGCTAAGGCTGTCAAGCGCCCCAACCGTCTATGCCTAATATCTCCAGCAGTGTAGCAACCGATGCGGCGATTGCTCAAGATCTGAAGGCGTATGATAGGTCAATGGATCGCGCCCGTGCTGTTTGAGACTCGTCAACTTTTGGCGAGCTGGGGCGGCTGCGGAGGCACGTGCTGCTTTGGAGGACTCTGTGTTTTGGTGGCTTTGTCTAACAACTGCCGCCGCTTATTGCACGGGCTTTTCCGGGTCCTTTTGACCGAGATCTGGCCAGTGCCGGCCGGGCCCCTGACTGCTGATCAGCGTTTGGCCGAGTACCGGGACAGGCGTGCATGAGTGACCCCGAGCCCGACGTGGACTCGTTGGTCATTTCTTTTGCTGGCTTGGACATAACGGTGAGGCGCCGTTCTGCTCCACGTCCCGCCGAGACCGAGGGGGAGTTTGAGTTGGTGGAGGCTCCGGCTTCAACGGTAGCAGCTGCTACTGACGAGGAGGTTCTCTCTGCTGTGACTGCTCAGGCCCTTGAGGCTCTTCACCTTCCCCAGCTGACGGGTTTTGCCAGTCGCCTGACCGGTGCAGGTGGTGAGTGGACTGGGGCGGCCAGGGTCGCTCGAGCATATCGTGCCGGTGTCGGGGCACGCCGCTTCTTGACCGGGGCGAACAAGATCTTCTCTCCGCAGGCGCCGGGCCTTCGGAACATCTACTACGTGGTCCTTTCTGCTCCCGACTTCCCGGACGGCTAGGAGCTACCAGACGTACGCCGAGGGCGTGCGTGCGGGGGGGGGGCCGAAGGGGTCCTTCGATCGAGCAAGCGCCTCGCACGCGTTTGCGAGCCAGAGTGAAGTGGAAGCCTATCTCCTGGGGGCAGACCGGGGATGGCCTCCCATGCGGCAGTGAGGCGGGCTTTGACCCGCGACTCGGTGGAGGCTCAGGTGGCGAATGTGGCTACCGACCGGCCGCTTCCTCCTGCTTACTTTGTGCTCGCGGCTGCAGGCGACGAGGGACGAGACGATTTTTCAGTGGCATATTTGGTTCGGGCTCGGGCGAATGGCTTCATGATTGCGATGCCCCACACCACGCGGATCCGGGAGTACGTCGAGGGCCTGCTCACCGAAGACGGCGAGCCGCTGGCATTGATACAAAGGGAGCAGGTCCAGGCCGAGACGGTTCGAGGACGACACTTGGGGCCCGCGCACGTCTTGCTGCTCGACCTGCCTTGGGCCGCACTGGAGCATCTTGTAGGTCCGGCGGCCGAAGCGCTGCCACCGCCGGACGTGGAGGATCCGACCTTGGAAGCCGAGCTGCAGCATGTCCTTGCTCCTTGCCCAGATGCGACAGAATGCAGCTCTCATTGCCAAGCTGGGCGGACGGACCGCGGACGGGATTCAAGAGGCCCTCTCCGGAGGCGGGGCCAGCGGCAGCGACAGCAGCAGCGGCATCAAAGGGCATTTGGCTCGAGAGGCCTTCCTGCGGCAACTGACGGATTCGAAAGCCACAGCTGCAAAGATCCAGGCCAATGCGCTGACCGAGTTGGGGTTGTCGGCCCCGGAGCCGGGCCTTATGCGGACCTAGGTGGAGAAGCGGCCGCCCTTGGCAGACCAGCGGACGCTGCAACATGTGGCGATGATGGCTGCTTTCGGCTGGAAGGCCGGCTACCGCGGCGAGAACACCGAGCTGATGGCTTTTGCGAGTCGACTGCTAGTGTTCAGCGAACAGGCCTCCTTGGATTCAGGGAAGATTCAGTTAGGGTATCTCCTTGCAGGGTTCCCCGATCCCTCTCCCCTAGGGTTCAATGTACGTCGGGTCCCAGGCCTTCGCACTTTCAGTCGTCTCGCCCCGGCCCAGTGGGTTGCTGCAAACCTAGCATACCTGAAGGACCTAGACTACGCGGAAAGCAGGATAGCCCAGCTGGGCTCGGGGCGCCCGCCTCCGCCGCCCAAGGGCGGCACGCCTCAGAACACCGGCCAGGAAAACGGCGACTCGGAGGAAAGCCAGCCACCGCGACGGCCCCCGAGACGCCCGAAGAACACCAATCAGAATGCATAGGTTTTGGGGTTTCGGTTGGGGGTTCTGCTTCGGGACCTGCTCTAGGGAGTCATGCAAAGTGTTTCCCAAAGGGCGGCCGTCGCAAAGCTCAGCTTCCCGATTTCGATCCACACTGTGCAGATTTGATCGACCCCTTGAATTTAGGAACTCTTTTAGTTAATACCTTTTTCGGTTCTCATAGTTGCCTCTCTTGGTTTACCAAAGACGCTCTTAGAACCCGTGCCTGCAACGTACAGACCAGGTCTGCAGGATCTGATCTCTGGCCGGTCCCGCCACCTAGGTGGCGATGGACCGCTTGCACCCGCGGCGGATGCCGCAGCCGACGGCGGCAAAGGAGACTCCGGCTTCGCTCTCGCATGTTGCAATTGGTAGTTTGCGCACTTAATTGGGAATGCCTAGGCCACCCCCACCGTGCCCCCGTAGGCGCCCGTCTAGGTGACCCAACCAGCATTGCACAACAGCGAGTGTTGGATCTTCTTGAACGCCAGCTTGATTATATCTGCTCCGTGTGCCTTCCTTTGCAGCGGATGATCTCGGCCGAGCCGCGGATAAATTAGGTAGCCTTACCCAAGTGATGAAGGAACTGCCCCAAGACAACCTTAGGGATGTGGACCTGTTCGATTGGGCTGCCTGTTTGCATACTTCCCTCCTTCCTTACGACCACCTTAGGCCCCAAAACCCGCGTGATGACTGTGCCGGCCAAGACCATGCTTCCGGTCCGCGCAAGGTGGTGAGTGCACCGGTGCAGCCTGTCCGTTTTATCAACTTTCGTTCTGGAGTGGCGCTGCCCGTCGTTGCGAGCCGCATTAAATGGGAGAACCCGCCTTCCTTCGACCCGTCCCCGTACTTGGACCCTTTCCTTAAGCATGCCTTCGATAACCCCGACGCCCTAAAGCGCCCCAGGGATTCTTGGCCGAAGCTCGCACCGGCTCGCATCCACTGCTCTCGTGCCGAGTTGCTGAAGTTAGGGGAGATGTGGGATAGGTTGGGTTCTGTTCGCATCACTCCTGCTAGCACTGTCGATTGGGATGAAGCGGTGGGTATATTTGCTGTTGCAAAAAGCGCAACCCACGATAGGCTCATCATAAATCCTACGGTCAGCAACTCGAGGTCTCGAGGTCCTTTTCGGTGTCTAGGTTTTCGAAGTCGCTTGCACCAGGTTGCCTCCTGACGATGATCTCCCTTTCACCTTTGCAGGGGCTCCGCTTTAACGCTGACGATCTTTCGGATTACTATTACACCTATAAAGTCTCGGAGCAGCGTGCGATCAGGAGCAGCTTCCGTTGTGCTTTCGCGCCGGCTGAGGTTGCACACTTTTCGGCAGCAAAGGGCTTGACGATGGTAGGACCGCAACTTCTTTCTTTAGCCACCATGGCCATGGGGGATAATGTTGCTGTGGAGGTAGGGCAGGCTGCGCACTTTCGGGTTTTACGTGATCATGTGGGGTCGCTTCTTCCTTGTGAAACACTGCTGTATAGGCACCCCATTCCCAAAACCGATACGGTCGAACTTCTTTCGATTGACGACCATGTCACGCTTCAGAAGCTGCCCCTTGCAAAAATTTCGACCAAGCCTGAATTGCTGGACACGGCCATCATGAATGGTGCCACGGTTGCTTATAAGCACACCGGCCTTGTGTTGAATGATCGCAAGAAGCGCAGGAACCTGCTTCGTGGCACCGTTTTAGGGGCCGAGTTGGACGGCATTGCAGGGCTTGTGGGCCCACCGCGGGACCGCGTGCTGAGCTTAGCCTTGCTTAGCGTTGTGCTCGCAAAAAGAGGGCATGCCACTCGTGAGCTGCTTGATCGGATCGTCGGGTGTTGGATTCATGCCTTGACCTTTCGACGGCCCGTCTTCTCTGTCGTTGACCAGTTGTTTCGTGAGGGCTTGGAGTTCCCCCGGAATCAGGCTTTCAGGTTGTCGAGCATGGCCCGCAACGAGCTGCAGATGCCAGGCTGCTTGTGTAGCACTTTGGTTTGCGACCTTCGGGCGACCTACGACCCCAACCTGTATTGCCTTGATGCCTCACCGTATGCTGGTGCTATTTGCGCCACCTCTATCGGTTGCGAGGGTATTTCAGAGCTCCGGGGCTACCACACCAGGCTTGAAAGCACCGTGTCTGCACTTCTGACGGAGAAAGGCATCGCACATGAGGGTGACAAACTTTTCGGTGATGTTGCCTCAACGCCTGAAGAGTTTCAACATCAAGCTCGATGGGACCCGCTCGTTCCTAGACCTTTGCGGGAGGGCTTGCTGTTTGACGCGGTTGTCCTTTGTGGGTGTAATCGTTCTTGGGGCTCCGCTCTTGAACTTTCGGGGCTTCGGGTTCTTTTTCCCCTAGATAGGTCTGGAGGCCGCAACCATAGCCATGTCTCGCGTGGCCTTGCACATGAGCTGTTGAGCCTTGCTCGGCGCGTTGTTCGGGAGTGGCACAGCGCTTGTTTGTACCCTGCCCTGAGCAAGCTGCATTCGTGCTCGGCTGGCTCCTCTGCTGCCGCTCTGCTTTCGGCCAGGCGCCTTGGTCTGGTGATGACGGCTGCTGTGCGCTACGGTCAGTTTGTGTCAGTCGAGCAACCGCGGGGCAGTCTCGCCTGGTCCTTGCCATGCTTTTTGGCACCCTGGTGCAGTTGGGCTGCGTTCTGACTTCGTTCTGCTACTGTGGCTTCGGCAGCCCCTTCTTGCGGAGCACCGACCTCCTGCACAACAAACCTTGGCTGTGCGCCTTAGCTCGGCCCTGTGACTGCAAGGGCGCTTCTCACTGGCCCTGTGAGGGTTCTTTCGACGAAGGTTCCTTGGAGCAGTTCAGGTCCCGGTGCCAGCCTTCTTTTGAAAGGGTTTACGGTTCTGCAGCTCTCCCTGGGCAGACTTTAACTGCCACTGGGTGCGTCAACTCGCATCGGTGCAGGCTCCGCTGCTGCGGCCCGCGGCTATGTGCCGGCGATGCCGCCGAGGGCGCGTTGCGCTACTGCTGCTCGTTTCGGATGTGATCTGGGGTTAGACCTCTTAAATGCCGCAGCTGATGCACCTTATGTCGCCCGCGAGTGGCACGAGGACCCTGAATGGATTTCGGAAGTCTGTCGTTCGTTGCAGTTTCGTGAACTTTTCCGTTACGCCTTCAAGAAGCCGGGTCACATCAACGTCAATGAAGCTAGGGTTTATAAGTCTTGGATTAAATCCCTTGCGAAGCGAGCCTGCTCAGTCCGAGCGGCTGCGTTGTTGGACTCGCGAGTCACCATAGGGGCTGCCGCTAAGGGTCGATCCAGTAGCTTTGCCATTTCCCGCATTCTCCAAGGTTGTTTGGGTTATGTTCTAGGCTCCGGGATTTACTCTAGTCTCCTGCACACGTACTCGGGCGACAACGTCGCTGACAACCCCAGTCGCGATAAAGCTGTCGCTGCCCCGACTCGTGAGGAACCTCGCTGGCTGCAGCGGCTTCGTGACGGCGAGACTCGAGACTTCGCGCCCCGAGGACCATTGGACTTGCAGGCCGGTTTTGCCGTGAGCACCGCGCAGAAGATGGAGAAGAGCTTCAAGGGCTTCAAGACCTGGCTCCTTGAGGAAGTCGGCAGTTTGCCGGAGTCGGTGTTCGCTTCAGCAGAAAGTACGGCCATGGCCCTGAGGGGGTTCGTCCTACACCTCTACCAGACTGGGCTGCCACGCTACCTGTTTGTCTACGCCATCACGGCCGTCCAGGATGCTTTCCCGCAGCATCGGAACTTTCTGACGGCGGCTTGGCAGATCGACAAGAAGTGGCAACGCGCTGAGCCCGGCGAGTGCAGGCCTGTCCTGCCCGTCGCGGCCGTGCGCGCGGCGCTGAGCGTGGCGCTTTTGTGGGATTGGCACCGCTGGGCCGCTTTGGTTATCATTGGCTTTTTGGCTATGCTTCATCCTGGCGAACTGGTGCTCTTGACACGTCGCGACCTGGTTTTTCCTGAAGACACCTTGGGCCACACGAGCAGTTTGTTTGTGCACTTAAGAAACCCTAAGACCAGCAGGTTTGCTCGCAGGCAGCACGGCCGCATCGATGATGCGTCTGCGATCGCTTTCCTTTACTCTGTGGTGAGGCATCTGAGTTTGGACGATCGCATCTACCCTGCTTCAATGCACAGCTTCCGTCGGCAATGGGACGCTGTTTTGGGCAGGCTGGGGCTGCCAGTGCGAGCTGCAGATCGGGGCGCGACGCCCGGAGTCCTTCGCGGCTCGGGCGCCACTTACTTCTACATGTGCACGGAGAACATTCCGCTTTTGGCCTGGCGAGGAAGATGGGCACGCGTCAAGACTTTGGAGTATATATTGCAAGAAGTCGCAGCTCAGATGCTGCTCTCCGAGCTTGAGCCGGCTTGCCGTGCCAGGATCAAGCTCCTTGACAAGGCTGTGGACAGCTTGCTTTTGTACTTCATGGGTGCTTCGCAGTATTGAGGGAGCGGAAGGAAACGAAGGTCACTTGTACAAGCTGGTCTCTTCTTCAGCTGAGCCTTTGGCCTTTGTACGTTGAGAAACTCCGACAGGCCTTTCGCTCACGAGCTGCAGAGCAGCTGAGATCTGGGATGCTTGGAGCCGCGCAGGCGAAACAAGGGAGATGCCTAATTTCTCCAGCAGTGTAGCAACCGATGCGGCGATTGCTCAAGATCTCCCTCCCAGCCCACCCGCGGCTGAAGGAAACGAAGGTCACTTGTACAAGTCGGTCTCTTCTTCAGCTGAGCCTTTGGCCTTTGTACGTTGAGAAACTCCGACAGGCCTTTCGCTCACGAGCTGCAGAGCAGCTGAGATCTGGGATGCTTGGAGCCGCGCAGGCGAAACAAGGGAGATGCCTAATTTCTCCAGCAGTGTAGCAACCGATGCGGCGATTGCTCAAGATCTCCCTCCCAGCCCACCCGCGGCTGAAGGAAACGAAGGTCACTTGTACAAGTGGTCTCTTCTTCAGCTGAGCCTTTGGCCTTTGTACGTTGAGAAACTCCGACAGGCCTTTCGCTCACGAGCTGCAGAGCAGCTGAGATCTGGGATGCTTGGAGCCGCGCAGGCGAAACAAGGGAGATGGGCATGCCAGTGCCACCGGAAGAGACGGTGGTCTCTGGCTCCACGGTGGCATAGGCGAGGATGGCTATACACGCAGCGGTCTCTACCAAGGAGGGATCGGCCAGTCGTCGAGTTTTCTGAGCAGCTTGCTGTGGAGCGGTCAGCATCCTTTCGCTTCGGGTCAACAATAATAGCAAGAATAACATTAATAATACCGACAGTAAAAAGCATTACTTAACATAATAGTGATAACATCGGAAATTCAGCTTGTACCTTCCCCAGCATCGTGTAAAGAAAGCCAAGAGGAATACCACCAACCAACGCAAGAACCAGGTGTTTGGTGGGACCGGGGTCCTCCTGATATGCGCTCCCCAGTAAGGGCATTTCACAATATGTTTCTCGGCAAGATGTGTGAGACTTTGTTGTTGTTGTTGTTCAGTTTCACGCCACTCAGGGCTTTGAGTGAATTCAAGTTTCCGATTTGTCATGTCATCCGCTCTTCCCAATGCCCAGGTTTTGGGCACGTGCGCTGTACCTCGAGAGGGATCTGTATTTCGGGGAGGATCGGCAGACTCTGCAGCTTGTGGGTGGGAGTCCGTTTTCGGGAACATTTGTCTTCGACCCGTTGGCACCTGAGAATGCCCGCTGGAAAGACACATCACTCTCTTTTCCTGAGGGGGAAGGGTATTGGCAGGCTGCACCTCGGCAGCTACTGTGGTCGCATTTTGACGGTAGGGCAGTTTTATTCTGAGCCAAGCGGAGGCAGTTGTCTTCCAAGAGTACTTCACGGACGGCTCATTGTGCTGTGATGGTATCTGGATCCACGGAGGACAAAGTGTTGATGCAATTCGCACTCCGGGGAAGACACGGTATAGTCTCGGTTTGATTTCTGACCGGCTGTGGTCCTACACAGCTGAAGTCGACAAAGCTGGCGCAGTCTCCGCAGTTCCAGGGACCCTGTCCTGGCTTGTCCTGGCTATGCTGGGCTGATGTCAGCCACACTAAAAGGTATCTTTTCCTTCCTTGAAGAGGAAGGCCTGCGATTTTGGGAGTACCCTTTAGTGAGTAGCTCGTGTCTGATGGCGATTTCAGGGCCTCCAGCGATTTCACAAATTGTGGACATGGCGAAAGAACACTCGCCGGTGCAACGGTGCTGAGACTCCAGGACCAGTCCCAAGACCTTCGAACAGGTCCTGCTTCATTCTAAAGTCGGGCCACAGGCATGCACTTTCTACGGAGCCTTTTGGATAAAGTATAACCTTCGGAATGGGTTCCAGGCCTCGTCAGGATTACGGTCGCGGGACAGTCGAGCCCAGTGGGTTTGAATCTCAGTTTCTATGTACCTTTGGCCAAGTCTCACGTGCTTAAACCACGATCCTCAAAAGAGACAATGCCCAAGCATGCATTAACATCAGCGGTGAACAAAGAAGATGCGCATTTATTTGTTGTTGGCTAGAACCGGACTTCTGATTAAGCGCAGCTGCTGCTTCTTCTGCCCGTTTTTGTCTGCCGCTTGGCAGTAAGTAGCAATAGCACTGGCCACGGGCCACGGCAGCGTACACACGGGACCAGCAGCATGCAGAAAGGCTTCTGAGCTCAGGCACTCAAGTGGCGCCCCATCGGGGCCAGTTACAATTGCCGCCGGCCGACGAATTGTTGCCGGTTGGCTTTCGCTGGCAACGCAGGGCCGGGCTTCGGCTTCCGACGTGACACTTGTCACCCAAACTAAAACCACCCCAGTTTGTCGAACCAGCCGTGTTTGGCGACTTCTCACTACATCCTGCACTTTGAACTCACGAAAAACTCAACGACACAACCACGAAGCGCCTTTCGTCCCCCTCTGCATTCTAATGGTCTCTGGGAGCATGCATAAAGCTCAGCCGCGACCAGATTAGGCTGTATAGGGAAGCGAAAAAATGCCATTTGCTGGATAACTCAACCATGTACAGTGCTAGAGTGTAGTTTACTATATCAATTTATCGATCTATCTATGTAACTACCAAGCAATATTAGTCAATCTGTCTATATGTATATATACATATACATGCTTCTTTTTCTTACTATATGAAATAGCACGGCAGAAGGATACTTTAGTATACTATGCGCCCCGCAAGGTTGTTTCAAATCGGTGTGGGTTAGCATAAGTTTACTGCCTTGGCAGTCTTCTCCCGTGCCCTCCAGCCTTTAAGAGCGACTAATATAGGGGTTTAAACAACTGGCAGTACTATTTTTGGGGTTGTTTACTATAAGTAGCCTAGTATACCCCAAAGCCCTACTTTACTTATTACGGCCCTTATATCATAGAGCCCTGTTATAGACCCTTATAGAACCCTCTAAAGAGCCCTTAAAGGAATCCTACTTACATTTATTCAAAGCCCTTGTATGAGCTCCGTTTCCCGCCACCGTCCTCTCCTGGCTCCGAACAGCCCTTCGAGGCAACTTTACCGAGGTCAGTACCGCTTTTGCCGTCCTAGGATGGCCGCAGCTTCGCTGCTTTTCATGATCTTCCAGGCACGGCTGCGAAGATCTCCGATTTCCAGAGTTTTCCAAATCACCAAAGCCTAAACCCTAAAGCCTAAGGCCTTAACCCCTAGACCCCTAAACCCCAGAGCTCAGGAGGATTGACCTTGAAGGAGAGCCCGGGCTTCGTACATCCTTCAGCTCAGTAGTAGTACCCTGTAGAGCCCGCAATGGGACCGTTTATACATCCGATATGGAGCTCACGAAGCTTGACCACGGTGCAGGTGGGCTCAGGCCTTGCAACCGCTCGAATGTTCAGGATCCATTCCGGGCTCCGGAAGAACTTCCTTTCAAGTTCCCGTACTAAAACCATCTCCCTTGTGCAAACTGTTCTAGAACCCGGTTGTGCTCGCAAGGTGGGTTTCCAAGTTGCGCCAGCCGATCGGCTGATCGGGTTTAGTGTAGGGATTTAGGGGTTTCGGGGTTAGGGGTTTAGGGTTTCGGGTTTAGGGTTTCGGGTTTAGGGTTGAGTGGTTGATGGGCTGATGCGCGGCTTTGGGCCCAAAAGCCGTGCACACTGAAGCATGCTCATGAAGCACCGAAGCCTTCATAAGAAGTTTCTTTCTTTCCAGCCGATGGCTTTGAAAGGATTTGAAAACTTACAACTGGCATGCAAGCCGTAGCACAACCGACCCAGAATCCTAAAACTGGAACTGAATTTTTGCTCCAACACCCGAAACGCTCAAGTCAAGTCCCTGAAGCATACAACCGAAAAATCAACAGAGAAGCTCAACACCGCAGAGAGCAGGCGGCGCTTTTGTCGCTCTTGGCTGCATCTTCGGCGCCCCAGGCGTGCAATGTGCGCCCGGAGGACCGGGTGTCCTGCACCTGGCGGACCAAACAAGCACGTGTACAGAAGGATCGTGCCTTCGAGGCTAGCGTCAGGTTGCAAGAAGCAACTAGATAGAACGATCCTTTGATGGTTGAAGGTTTGGGATTTAACGAACAAGCCGAGATTCCGAAAGGCTCTAAACGCTGGCCTCCTCAATGAAACTCTGAACCGCGACACCGTAAAGCCCCAAACCCCACAATGGCCCATAACTGTGTAGCCTGAAATCCGTATTCACTAGTGTGCAATTGTGTTGCGTTTCCCAAAACATGCAGTTTAATGGTTTAATGAGCGAACGTTTCAAACAAGCAGTTGTCCCCATAATGGGGACGTAGCTGAAGAGGCGAAGGGGAGAGAGGAGACATTTCCGAGTGATCACAACTGTCGCACTCGGCGACAGAAACCCTGAACCTTAAACCCCTAAACTCTACAGCAAAAGGGGCCGAAAAAATGTCAAAACACGAAACAAGCCCTAAACTCTCACCCTCAGCCCGAAACCTTAGACCCGAAAACCCAAATAAAGCCTGAAATCCTCGAGCCCCAAGACCCTGAAGCCTTCAAGGCCTACAAACCCCAAAGCCCCAAACCTTACTTGGAGGTTCAGGGTAGCTATAAGTTGGGTTATAAGTCCCCTAATATGGGTTATAAGTATACCCTACTTATAACTACCCATGAACCTCCAAGTGTTCAAACCCCAAAGCGCTAGGCTGCCCTGGGACCTGGTTCCTACAACCCTAAACAAGAGATCCCCAACTATTCTTTGGAATAGAATCCCGTGCAGATATCTGTCTCTAACGATTTCAGATCTAGGTTCTCTCAGTTACGATTAAGGAAGGAGGCAGAATAAATGGCACATTTTCTTCATGATCCGCTGTTTTTCCAGCGCGCGTGCTTGTGCTCTTTTGAAACTGCTCACCGTGGGTTCAAGACATTGAAGCCAAAGATAATGCTGTTGTCGGTGTACTGTGTAATCGGCTCAAACCAGCATTTGGGATTTTAGAACTAGTTATTTTCTTTGCCTTTGCTCGTACAGCACCTGCGGCGATAGGGTTTAATGAGGCAACCACTGGCACTTCGCATGAAAGGGCTTATTGTGTCTACCTTGTCCTAATCTGTTCCGTTCACTACTGTGCTATGTTGTGGCTGTTACAATCGGTTGTGCAAAGTCCCAAATGCCAGTCTCATGGTAAACCCTGAACCCTAGGAGCCGTAAGCCCTACACTAAACCCCAAGCCTTTGAACCCTAAACCCTAAACTCAACCCCTACACCCTACACCCTAAACCCTAGACCCTAGACCCTTAAACCCTAAACCCCAAAACCCAAAACCCCAAACCCTAAGCCTTCGAACCCTAAGCCCTAAACCTCTGAATCCCTAGACCTTAGGAGCCCTAGAGTCGAATCCAGAAAGTTCATAAGGGGATATATAAGGGCTCCTTTAAGGGATCTATAAAGTTTAGGGTTTAGGTAGAACCCTGAAAGGTCTTATTGTAGAAGCCAGAAAGTTGAAACATTCTGATCCTCATGCCCCTAAAGTAAAGCATAAGGGAACCTAGCACTAATCCTCCTAAATCCATGTTACAACTTTCTGGGGTTCGCTGCAAAGAACCGTAAACCCTAAATCCTGAACCCTACACCCTCACCCCTGGGAGCCCCTCGGAAGTCCTAATACTAATACTACTAATATTCTTAATACTACTAATACTACTAATACTACTAATATTCCTAATGCTACTAGTACTACTAATATCACTATTCCTACTAAACCAGGAGACCCCTGCTGGAGCTGCGATGGGTACTGGGCTCCTTCAGACGAAGCCCGCGGCCTTGGCGTTGGAGAAAACCGGCATCTCGTCAGCTTCGCCACGGGGTGGAGGGGCGTGGGGAGGGTCAGGGGTTTAGGGTTTAGAGCTGTGTTGAGTTTGAGGGTTGCGGTTTAGGTTTGAGAAGCTTTAGGAGCATACATACATACAAACATACGTACATGCATACATACATACTAGAATGCCACATGTCACTACCCTCCAGAAACCCCAAGATCACGTGACCGCAGTTTACGAGCTTCTTTGTTTGGGCTCGGCGTCGTGTTTAGAGGCTGAAAGCTTTTGGGCTCGCTTCAAGCATCGTGGTACTTCAAGCCTCTCGGTGGTATCCGCAGTGGTTCTGAGCTCGAGACCGACACTAAAAACCCCAATGTACTCCTCATGTCTAAGCCTGACGCCTTCAAAATGGGACTATAGGGGGCAGCATGCGGCTCTTCAGAAATGCTGGTCGATGTGCTGAACCTCGATGTAACAGCATCTCTGTTCGCAGTGCCTCTGGACGGTGCTTCTGAAGCCACGCCCCAGGTTTTGAGGAATCCATGCTGAAGGCCATGGGGAAGCTGGAGGAGGAGCGTGCCAAGGGCGTTTAAGCAAGAACGACTTTACCAAATGCCATTACGAAGAATACGAGAACCCACACCTTGAGGCGTCGTCTGCTGCTGGGTCCTACTACTCCTACCAGCAGTCGACCAGCTAAGCAGCTCAGTATCCTTGTTCGCTGGTGTTGATTAAATCTGAGAATGAAGTGTCTTCCGCTTGCCTCTCAGCGTCCTGTTGCGGTTTCGGTGTTCCGTTACCTGTTTTTGAGGCGTCAGGAGTTTAAGATTTAGGGTCCATGCAACATAGGTCTGTTGATTGACTTCCCTCCAGGCTTGGTGGAAAGGTAGCATGGTGCGTCGCGCAGTAAGGGGTGTTGTGACAGTCATCCACATACGTTACTAGCACACGGCCAGGTCAGTTTTGGGGGCTTAGAAGCATTTTGAATAGACTTTTTGGATACTACAATGGCACACTGTTACTGACTGTTGAGACCCCTATGTCATTCTTGGCCTTGGTTGCATTGGCAAGGCAGCTTAGCAACAAAATTCCTGTTCACGTCCCACCTGGCCCTCCAAGCCCGTAGCCCTGAATTCTGACACCTAAACCGCAAAACCTTAACCCCAAGCCTATGCTCTCAACCCTAGACCCTAAACCCTAAACCTCGAACCGCAACCCTAAACCCTCAACCCTAAACTCCAAACCTCAACCCTTCAACCCTCTCCAAAAGCCAACCCGAAGTCCTACTGTGAGCCCTGAAACCCCATCAGCCTGCTTGCCCTGCTTGGAGGCTCAGGGGTAGTAATACGCGGGGATATAAGTCCCCTAAAAAAAGTTACCACGGTTTAGGGTTTAGACTTTAGGATTTTTTAGGGAGATTACTTATAACCCTACTTTATAACTGCCCATGAAGCCTCCCAAGTGCAGGAGCTCAAGGATCTCAAGGCCAAAGACACTGGCCTCGTCGAGGCGCGCAGAAGATCCGCCTGACTTGGGTTTCAAAGGTTTAGGGGTTTCCTGGTTTCGAACTGACATTATTACGCCCGGACCCTAATTCTGGCTAATTCAAGGCCGTACGTGAGTCAATTTAGGCTCGAGACGGCGAGGGCTCAGCAATTCTTGCTTGGGCAGCCATGCTCTCGTTGCAGATCGTATTTGGGATTCATCTTGGGTTTTATGTGATGGTGATGAGTTCGTTCCTGCTTGCACTTCGTTTTCGCGATCCTGGTTACCTCACCTTTCACGGCAAAATGGGCGACGAGACGGTTCCCCAACTGCTGTTCCCTGATCTGAACTTGAGCAGCAAAACACAACGAAGCCTGCTCTATGTGATGATTGTGTGCATGCTGGCAAACTGGATTGGTAGCTTTCAGGCTTTCTTGTCGGTGAACGCAGGCTATCGTGCTGCAATGCGGTCTCAGTGCATGATGGTTCATGGCTTGCAGCCACTTCTGATGCTGGGGAATGGCCATTTGAAGCTGAGGGAGGAGGGAGCTCGATCATGGACTGCTCTGCATGGCACATTTGCAATGCTGTTCCTCATGGCGCAGGGGACCTGACAAGAGGCCAACCGTCGACGAAGAAGAGGAAGAGGCGACATTCGATGAAGCGTTGCAGCCCAACGTCAAAGCCTCCAGCGTTCGATCTCGTCTCCCTTAGACTCCCAGTCCAAATGTAGCACGGGCGCCTGTCAGCCATGAGGCCACTGCAGCTCGTGTGGAAAACCGGGATGTCCGAACATGAATGAGATTTTGAGGGCCTGCTGGTGCTATGGATTCTTCACAGCAACTTCAGGGACGACAGCTTATCAAATGATCCTCCCCCGCTCCCCCAAACAAATGCCGAAGAAGTTAAGGTCAGGTTGTTATGGTGGGAGTATGATACTTCAAACCAGAGAGTAGCAAGGATCGTCATCCACGTATAGAATTTACACTTCTGGCGGGGTTAAGGGTCTCAGTCCTGAGGATTGAGGGTTTGGCTTCTTCCCCTGTTCAGCTCTCATTCAAGTCACTGTTGTAGGCGAAAGGATGGTCAATCGGAACGACACTACGTATTCTGTTCAGGCAGAAGCGAACATGGCTTCTTGTCGCATTTCATGTAGGGCCCTTAATAATTAGAATAGGACATGCTGTCGGGTTCCCAAGTATAAGTACAGTTTAGTTTACGCCGCAGACGCCAAGAGCCTTCTGTGATTGTAAAGTCCCTCATGTTGTACGGGTCTTGCGGTGTGAATGCCAGTGACATGTAATGGACAAAGCATTTATCAAATTTGGACGGAGCTACATTGAACTTGCGTCAACCTTCGCAGTATGCTTCACATGTTTGACAGGTGGTTCATTGGATGTTTGAGAACGTCGTGGGCCATAAACCCTAAACCCTAAACCACATCTCTTGGGCATAACCAGGCCAGATTGAGCCGACCACTCCCGGAATGGCAATTACCGGAGATGTCGATATAAAATTTCAGAAAGACAACTTAGGTTAAAAACTTCACAGCCGAGGTTGTAACGTCCTTCAGCTGCAACGATCAGTTCGAACCGGTGGACCCAAAGCTTAGAATCAGTGCAGGGCCAAGCTAATGACACTGATGCTGATGGTCATCATAAGACCGCCAGGCCAATGACAACACCACAGCAGTTTAAACAAGAAAAGGCTTTGGTAACAATATAGCGGCCTGAATACTTCTCAATTTGCATTTCTGGGGGGCTCCTTTTCTTTAGTATATAATGCCCCAAAACCCCATTCTAACTATTGAGGCCCCTATACCATGCAACGCTGCTGTAGATCAGTAACCCTCTTCTACCCTTGAACCCTTTAGCTCTTGCAGGAGCTGGCGGAGCTCAAGAACGAAGACGCCGGACTCAAGGAGGCACATGCAAGCCCCGACAAAGGCTTTTCGCCTTTGAGGGTTCAGGGGTTTCAGGGTTTCAGGGTTTAGGGTTTAGGGTTTAGGGCTTGAGGTCTAAGAGGTTTGCAGTTTCTGGGGCGCCGCACTTCAAGTCAAAGGGCGGTCAGATAGCAGGATCCTCGATTTCCCAAAAACACGCAAGAAAACGAGATCCAAAAACCCTAAAGCCTAAAGCCTAAAGCCTAAAAAAAAGAAGCGTAAACACCTAAACAAAAGCTCAAGATCCTTAAACTCCAAAGGCTAAAGCCCGAAACCCCAAGCACCCTGAAGCCCCTAAACCCGAAACCTTAAAAGCTAAAAACCTTAAACCCCCAAACCCTAAAACAACAACCCCGAACCTTAAAGCCCTACAAGCCCCAAAACCCTGAACCCGGGTTCAAAGACTCCAATATCACTTACATAAGGATTGTACCTTAAATCATATCATGGATCCTACTATATTTTAATCAGGGGATATTGGAGTCTCTGAGGACCCCGAAGCCTATGCCATAAACCCTTAACCCCAAACCTCAATCTCTATTGTGATTTAAGAAATATTCCTTAATTCAGGGATATTGGAGTTTCTGCGGACCCTAAACCCTAAGCCTTATAGATCCCCTATAGATCCCTTAAAGGAACCCTACCCCAGGTATTCCTTACTTAGGGGATATTGAAGTCCCCTAAACCCTAAACCCTAAAGATCCCTTGTAAAACCCTTAAAGGAACCCTAGGTAGATCCGTTTAAAGGAACCTTAAACCCTAAGCCCTAAACCCTAAAACCCGAAAGCCCTAAACCCTAAACCCTAAAACCCTAAACCCAGGGCGTTCTCACGGACCAGGAGGTGATTGCTGGCCCTGGTGCGGAATAGCTGCGAGGGTTTCAAGGGTTAGTACGGGAAGGACTGGCCCTACCAGTTGCACAAGAAGTCGAGATGATGAGGGATGTTGAACGTGCTGAATGGGATCGCAGGGTGGAAGCACTCAGGGCTATGGCGGTGGGGAGTATGGGCAGCGTCTTCGAAGGGGTCCACGCAACAATCTTTCCCACCGAGATTGACATCAATGACAGCATGGAAAGTCATGTGAATACCGGGGCAACATGCGGGGCTGAGAAGGACGAGGAAGAGGGCACCCAAACAACATGCGCGGAAGGGGAGTGAATATCGAGATGTTCTGAGGATGCAAGGGTTTCGGCCCTCCGGTAACACGGATTGCGCAGATAGAAGACTCTTCTAGCAGTCGCAAAAAGCCGTTCAAAAAAAAAACCCTTAAAACCCTGGCGGTTTGGGGTGATGCTCAACCTGGTGGGTGGATGCTGGAACCACGATGGTCGCGACGACAGTGGGATGATTGGGAAAGATGGACACAGCCTGAACTCTATGTGGACTGGGTGGAGCCTGGACTACCTACATGGGACATTGACGACGCGGAGAGTGATGATTTGAACTTAATGCAGCTATCGGAGGCTGAGGAGGACCTACTACATCGTCTGGATGTTCCTGATGCAACTCGCCGTGAGATACGTGATATGATGCGGACATTGGAGAACCACCAAATGGAGGATGTGGGCGCGGAGTATCGGTGGGGTGTACAACGTTGGTTGGAAGCATGGCGACGTGGGCGTGAACAACTTGAACAGATCCTGGTTATACTTGAGCGTCGTGTTGGCATGGGTGGGCCGCTTCCGTTCTTCCCTGTTGTACGTGAGCCTCGTGCACTTGCGCAACATCAGCGTTGCGTGGAGTTTAACAGACAATGGTCTGCTGTGCTACTACCCTACTTGGAGCGCGTGGTGGATGCAAACATGGTCCAAAGCGGCGCTGAACCGGGGCGGGAGGACGTATCCGAAACCTGCGATAGGTCACGAAGTCCTACCAGGGGTGCACGGAGTTCCTCGTCATCGTCCTCGACATCCTCTTCTTCTACAAGGCCAAAGACGCGACGCACACGCCGGGTGGTTGGTACTGGGGCTAGTGCTCCGCCTGCTGGTTCAGATGACTCCGGGGTGAGCCGCGAAGCTGGACGTGGTGGTGATGGAGCTGCACTGGTACAGCGACTCCAAGCTGATGAAGCAAATCGACTCCTTGCAAAGGGTGTCCGACGCCAGACTGTCACTGCTCTGGGCACATTCCTCGAAAGGGTGGTGCAGTCGGAGGCCAATGTTTTGCCCGCTGATCTGGACCCCCGAACGGTGCAGTGGTGTCTCCATGTCACGGAGCGTGCGCTTCAGAGGGCCATTGAGATGCAGGACAACATCATGGCTATCCTTACCAGACGACTTCAACGTGGGTGTGAAGCTGTACCTCTACCTGATGAAGAGCAACGAGGTGAAAGTGTACAAGCGGCACACGAACTTGTAGTGGGGTGTGCACGAGCATACCTCCTGGAACTACACAATGGGTTGTCCGATGCGTGGCTTGATCCGGAGTCCCTTCCTGACCACTTGCGGGGTGTACCTCCTGCATCGCCGCGCAGTCGATCGCGAAGTCCACCTCCTGTGGCCCCTGCGGAGGCAGAGTCGAATGAGGATGCAATTGGGGTGGAAACTACAGGCAGTCGTGAGGATGCCAACTCCTTGATGCAGCTCCTGAATGTGGATGAGGCCATGGCTCTAAACGAGAACTCTGTGGGTGGTGAATGTGTTCGTGCTCTGGGTGAACTACTACGGCGGCTTCAGGAACAACGACTGACGAATCCGGATGTACAATGGCATGTGGGTGTTCTGCTTCATACACTGAGGACGATGACGGAAGCCATGCAAGGGGTGTGCAATATACTGGAAAGCCGTGCAGGTGAAGTACACCGTCTTCCGGATGACAGTGAGAGGGAACGACTCCTGGAACTCAGTGCGGAGTTCGTGAGAGAAATGTCCCAGGTTGTTGCTCATGGGTTGGCGGTGGGAGTTGAAGCGGCTTGGTTGGATCCATGTACACTTCCTCTTCATCTTCACGGCCTGCGTCCTGAAGTTCCTCGTGCTGGAAGTGCTGCCGATGCTGAAGATGGGGATGATCTTGGTCGCTCACGTAGTCCACATCGAGTCCACCGAAATTCCTTTGGGTTGGGAAACACTGCTGGGGTGTCCTCCACGTCCTCGGTGACCTCTACAACTACGACGTCTACAACTACGGGTGTTTAGTTTCACTAAGTTGAAGGCCAACATGGCCAGCGCCGCTTTGCAGAAAGAAGGGCACATCAACTTTAAAAAAAGAAAATAACCCTAAACCCTAAACCCTAAAACCCTAAAGCCCTAAACCCTAAACCCTAAACCCCTAAAACCCTAAACCCTAAACCCTAAAACCCTAAAACCCTAAAGCCCTAAACCCTAAACCCCTAAAACCCTAAACCCTAAACTCCTAAAACCCTAAACCCTAAACCTTAAAAAACCCTAAACCCTAAAACCCTAAAACCCTAAACCAGGTATTCCTTAAATAGGGGATATCGGAGACTCTGGGGACTGCGTTGAGCCAGGAGCTCGCACGCCTCGAGAGCTCGCAGAGCCGAGGCGACACCGCTCTGGCGGAGGCTCTTTTTTTTTTTGTTTTTGCCTTTATGGTTCAGAATTTCGAATCTGTTTTTTGGATTTTGGTTTTTTGGTTCAGAGTTTCGAATCTAGGGTTTAGGGTTCTTGCGGAGGCTCGATTTTTGGTTTTTGGGTTTGGGGTTCAGGGTTTCGGATTTAGGGTTTAGGGCTTAGGGGTTTAGGGTTTGGAGCTTGGGATTCAGGAGGTTTTGGGATTACGGTTTTAGATTTTCGATTTTTTTGCGTTTTGTGTCTATGGTTTAAGATTCAGGGTTTCAGGATTTTCGAGTACATGTTCCAGGGTTTGGGATTTTAGGTTTGGGGTGTAGCAGAACTTTGGGCTTCCCTTAAGGGCTCTGGTTCCCCTTCAAGGGTTCAAGGGGAGCCCTTCAAGACGGAGCGCTTGGAGGAACCCTGAACACCTAGAAAGGAGCCCAAAAGGGCTCCTTAGAGGGTCCCTGAGGTTTTCTTTACGGGCTCCTAAAGGTGGATCCTTGGGTTTGGGGTCTTTGGGTTTAGGGTTTAGGAGGATCCTCAGCCGCGAGCTTGGCTGGTTTCTGAGCAGGTGCCCCCAACGACCAGGGGCCGTCCGGATCTTCCTGGGATCTTCGCCCAGCACCAAAACGCCAGCGAGCGCAGAAGCAGCTGCCGCTTGGGACTCCGCTGGGGTTCTTCGTTTGTGTTATTCTGGCTGGTAGGGTTTTGGTACGGTGTTTTTCTTGTTTTTGTTTTCTCAGGGTTCTCAAATGGTTTGAGGGGTTGTTGTTGGGCTGTATACGGGTTCTATTCTAGGAATTCTCAGGACTTTACGGGTTGTTGCAGGCTTACTGGGACTCTGAAAGTCCCATTTCGGATGTAGGACGTATTTAGCCGTAAATCCTGAACGAACTTGAACCTTGAGCTACAATCCCGGAAGCGTGCATGATCCATAAGCCGTTCAAGAGGTTCTATCACGGTTCGTGTCACCATAGGGTCAGGTTTGACCATGCAGACCGGATTTAGGTGCGATTCCATGCAGAAGGCGCCTTCGTGTTGAAAGTTGAGTGCCCTCCGTGTTGTGGTCCTTCATCAAGTTGGTTAGCTTACACGCTGAGCCCTAAAGCTCATAAGACCACCTGGACCTTGCTGCAAAACTTTGACTGGACTCGTGCCAAAAAGGCCTGTGCAAAGTTCGTGCACCCTGACATCAACGATTGTATATGTGACAGGTCATTGTTGTGCTTGCAGACTATAAATCACCTTAGCTCGAATTGATCCCTCCGAGTGAAGCTATCGAGGCACCACCACCAAAGCAAAGCCCTGACCCAAGCGCCTAAGCTCGAAACATATTCCCGAACCCACAGGTCCTCTAGCAGCAAGAGCAGCGCAAGTGGTGCTTAGGACACAGAGGGTTCAGATGGCACCGTGCAGATACTGAGGAACCTCTATGGACTTTGGGTTTCGGTTCGGGCGTTCCTGCAGCCAGCAGACTGAATCAGGAAGCCCAACCCACTTGAAAGGCAATAAAACCCCGAACCCCACTTCTAACTACCCCTGAACCTCCACGCAGGTTATAGAAGTCCATATTAGATACCTTATAGACCCCTTTAAAGGAACCACTATACTATAACTACCCTGAACCTCCAAGTAGACTGTCCCAGGCAAGAAGGCCCAAGGCCCTCCTCTCACCAGCCTCGTTGGGGGGAACATCTCTGACGCTTCGAAGCTGAAGACGAAGAAGGTGGAGGTCAGAGGGCTTTGGGGGGGGGGGGGGGGGTTAGGGTTTAGGGGTTTGAGGGTTTTAGGGTTTTGGGGTTTAGGGTTTTCGGGTTTTAGGGTTTTAGGGTTTCAGGGTTTAGGGTTTAGGGTTCAGGGGGGCCGTTGAAAGGTGATTTCGAGATCTTTATACATTGTCTTGGTGTACGGGTCGGGAGGCTTTTGAGAGCCTTCGGGTGGGGGAAAGGGACCTCGAAGGTTGTCGTTGGGGTCCATGTGGATTGTTGAAGGATTTGTTTTAAGTTAAGTCCTAAACCCTTAAATCCTGACCCCTGAACCGTAAACCCTAAACTCTAAACTCCTAACCTAAACCCTTAAACCCCTAAACCCCTAAACCCCTAATGTAGGAACTTGATTAACAATTTCCCCGTATTAGGCAGGCCAGGGCCGGGTGTTGGGGTCAGATTTGTATGTGTTTCAATTGAACCCCAAATAAAGATGAAAAAATTAAAAAACAACCCCCCCGATTAGAAAGGCTCGTTCCATCCAGACAAACAATTTGATTGACTTTCAATTGAACCCCAATTAGACAGGATACCCCACAGCCCCCAACCCTTCTTATGGACCCTGAATAATTCTTAAAGATAACCCCCTGATTAAAAAGGGTCTAATCCCTCACAGCAACCAGCACCCCCCTAATTAATTTTCTAGCTTACAGCCCCTGATTAGTAAGGACCCCACACCACCCAACCCTTCTTATGGACCCTGAATAATTCTTAAAGATAACCCCCTGATTAAAAAGGGTCTAATCCCTCATAGCAACCAGCACCCCCCTAATTAATTTTCTAGCTTACAGCCCCTGATTAGTTAGGACCCCACAGCCCCCAACCCTTCTTATGGACCGTGAATAGAAGGGTCTACTGGTACTGTACTACTACTGCTGCACTACTACTGTACTACTACGTACTACTACTGTACTACTACTCTACTGGTACTGTACTACTACTGCTGCACTACTACTGTACTACTACTGTACTACTACTGTACTACTACTGTACTACTACTGTACTACTACTGTACTACTACTGTACTACTACTGTACTACAACTGTACTACTACTGTACTACTACTGTACTACTACTGTACTACTACTGTACTACTACTGTACTACTACTGTACTACTACTGCACTACTACTGTACTACTACTGTACTACTACTGTACTACAACTGTACTACTACTGTACTACTACTGTACTACTACTGTACTACTACTGTACTACTACTGTACTACTACTGTACTACTACACTACTATACTGGTCCCCAAACAAGGTTCTCCGGGACCTTGAACAAGGTTTCCCCCAAAACCCCCAACAAGGTTCTTCCACTTAATCGTTTCGGGGGGTTTGCTTGTGACCTTGATAGCGGGGGGGGGGCCCCCCCTTTCTTAATCAGGTTCCCACATTAAACCCCTAAACCCCGAAATCCTAAACGGGTCGTTTTTTTTGTTATGAGCTGGTGGGGTTTCGCTGCTTTTGTCACAGCCTTTCGAGGATCCCCGACCCGAAAGCTTTCTGCATAGGGCGTTGGGGTTGGAGGATACGGTTTAGGGGTTTGGGGGTCTTCGGGGTTTTAGGATTTAGGGTTTTAGGGTTTAGGGTTTAGGGTTTTAGGGTTTTTGGGTTTTAGGGTTTTAAGGTTTTGCCTGCAAACGGCCCACCGTTGCATCATCATCATCATCTCCCTGAGGCATCATCATGGTCATCGTCAGGGCTTTAGTGGGTATTCGGGCTAGCATCCTCTGCGCTATCCGCCGATCCTCCCTTCCTGCGGCACAAGGAGAGATGAAAGACGCGCAGCTACACACGCGAAGTTCCTAAACCCTAAACTAACCAGAAGAGCCTAGAGCCCTACAGTCGACATAACCCTGAACCACAAAACCCCTAAACCCTGAACCCCTAACCCCTTAAACCCTGAAGGACTTGACCCGGCCCCTTGTGGAGGATCCCCCGGCCACGTAGACTTTCTGCAAGCGGTTTTTTTAGGGGGTTTAGGGTTTGGGGGTTTAGGGATTTAGGTTGGGGGTTTAGGGCTTAAGGTTTTGGCTATAGCCTGAGTAGCCGCACTATTGTTTTCAGGTTCCTTGGTACTTTACCATCACACCCTATTAGAGTTCTTAAGGCTCCTGTATTGGGCGTAGGGCTTCGGGGGTCTTTTGCGGTCTACTGCGTTTGGGGTTTTCAATGGCTTCATGGGGCATTGATTTGTCAAAAAGGGTCCGTGCAGGATCTAGTCAAGGGTTGAACTATCTCAGACCTGCTATAAGTTGTAATGTTGAAGGACGTTTAGGGTTTGTGGTGAAGGGGCCATGGCTGACGGGATTCGTATTTCTCCAATCCTGGCTTGAAGTTTGTAGAGTCGTACAAACCGTGTCCCAAGCTCTCAGGGCGTCTTCCACATCGTGACCGGCAAGAAATGTCGGGGCACTCCCTTCACGTAGCTTGGCTGCCAGGGTTCAGGCTTTTGAGGTTCATTTCTTGTATTTTTGTGTTAGGGTTTAGGGTTTAGGGTTTTGGGTTGAGGTGAGGGTTCAGGGTTCAGGGTTTAGGGTTTAGGGTTCAGGGTTTAGGGCTTAGGGCTTAGGGCTTAGGGTTTGCATTGCTTGCCTCCCCTTCCTTCAGCGTTGAAGCTGCTTAGCTCTAAGACCCAAACCATTGATACCCGAAGCCTCCAAACCCCAAACATAATCCCTCGACTGTGACTTCATTGAACACTGTAGTCGATTCTTAGTAGATGTGTTTGGTGCACCAGCACGAAACAAAGAACCCAATAGAACCCTGTAGTGCTGTTTGGGCTTCCATAAAGCATGCCTTTGAGCCCAATGGGACCTTGTGGCAAACGCGAAGAGCGCCCTTGAAAGTCTTGTTTCGCTCGTGGTTTCCTCGCATACCAGCTGCCCTAAACCGACAACGCTTGCAACCCGACATGTCGCACTAAACACCAAAACCCTCCCTAGACCCCAAACCTCCACCCTAGACTGTAAATTCTGTCCGAGGAACGACCGGGATGCCAGCTGTGATGGCTTCACCGGCCTGTCTGTGGAACAGCCCGGGGCCAAACCAGTGTTAAGGGAACTAAAGGGTCGACGGTAGAGGGTTGAGGGCCTGGAATCCTCAACCTCGACACAGGCCCTGGACTCCAAGCCGGCAGTCTAAACTCAAGGCATAGGCCGCCCACCTACTGTGGGTGGGCGGCGCTCAAGCCCAGCGACCCAAGACGGCCCCTTGACCTTGGCCCCTGGCCCCCCCCTGGGCCCCCCTGGCCCCTGCCCCCCCTGCCACTGCCATGCCCCCCAGCCTGGGTTTCTGACACCCTAAACCCCCTTGGCCCTCCCCGCTCGCTTCCTGGACCCCAAACCTGGCCTGCCCTGCCCGAAGTTTTGTGGTCAGAAGGTGGAAGATAGAGACCAAGATGGACCTAACTGAGTTTAGGTCTAAACCCTAAAAGGAATAGGTTTGGGTGGCTTGGCCGCCTCATACGGCGTGGGGTGGGATAGAAAGAAAGGAAAAGCCTTCCATGATCAGGCTTTCGCACCTGGTCGCGGTAGTACGACGCACTTGACAGGACTTTGTCGCAAATTACTTTCGCCTACGCGCTACTCTACGGCAAACCCTAAACCCTAAACCCTACACCCTAAGCCCTCAACCCTAAACCCTAAACCCCAAACCCCAAACCCGAAACCCTCAACCCCAAACCCTCAACCCTAAACCTTCAACCCCAAACCCTAAACCTTCAACCCTCTTGAATCCTCAACCCTCTTGAACCTGCACTATACTCGATGCGGTCTCGAGCTCCTCCACTTTTGGCTTCGTCTTTGGGGTCTAAGACTTGCGGCGCGGGGGTTCAGGGTTTCAGGTTCAGGGATTTTCGGGTCGAGATTCAAGGTTCCGGGGTTTTGAGATTGCAATTTCAATTCCTGCGGTTTGTGGCCTGGGCCCCCACCCTGTAATAGTGGTATAATAGGAATATAATAGGGCCCGAATATAGTCCTTATAGTCACTATTACAGGGTGGGGGCCCCTATGGTTTGAGGCTCTGGGTCTGCAGGGTGGGTTTTGGGCTTCATCGGGTTCCTCAGGCTTCACCATATGCCCTCCAAGCCTCAATGCCTTCGGAGCCCCACACCATGAAGGTTGTTTGGCTTAGGGTTTCTAGATTGAGTCATTGGGCTTCAAACCCTAAACCCGAAAGTTTAGGGTTTTGGGTTTTGAGTCTTCCTGAGGTGTCAGAAGAAGTGTGCTGACAGCGAGAAAGCGCCCAACTGCCCTCAAAAGACCTGCAGCTCGGCTTGTCGGAGGAAGGAATGCTGTACTGTTGATGGGAAATCCCGGCGTTATCCATAAGCAAAGGGTTTTGAGTTTAGGGTTTAGGATGGTTTAGGGTCGAGGGTTTCCGCTTTAGGCGCTAGGGCTTTCTTCAAGGGCTAGGGCTGCAAGATTAGTTTGCGGTATTTGACTTAATGCAGGATGTTGTATGTCAGCGCAGGCGTTGTCGAAGCCCTGAAACCCAAACCCTTCAGACAGGGCAAGCCTAGGTTTCAAAGACCTGGTGGACCTACATCTACCACCCTAAACCCTAAACACTAGATCCTAAACCCTAAACTTCATTCGCCACCGGAATCCGAGCCCGAACCTCACGCGGTCCCCAAAACTCACCTTGCATGGGCCCCAGAACCATCCAGCGGTGTTGGGTTTTGGGTGTAGGGTTTAGGTCTTATGGTTTAGGGTTTCGGGTTCCCAAATTCCAAGCCCTTCAGCTCCACAGCAAAAAACTTGAACCCTAGGTTTAAATCCCGAACCCCCCAACTAGTTTAGAACCCAGGACCTCTTGCCGGGGTATGTATGTATATATATATATATATATATATATATATATATATATAGAGCCTGAGTGATTGACAATGCTACAAGAAACACAAGTACCCTCTTCTAAGGAACCCTTAAAGGAATCGCCGATAGTCCAGTCGTTAAGGCCGCTAAGCCCGGAACCTTGTGGGCCATTATGAACCGCTATGAAACCCTTTACGAAGCCTCTAAAACCCTGACAAGGCCCCATGAAATAAGAATCACTACCCAGCCACCCATAAAGCACCATAAACACGAACACCCCCTTAAACCCTAAACCCTAAACCCTAAACCCTAAACCCTAAACCCATAATCCTTGAGACGAATCCTCATAAAGCCTCGTTCTACGCGGATAGGCGGCGGAGCCGTCTCCTTCGAGTCGGGTTGGTGCCACTTTTGGGAGGAAATTCCCCCCCCCTCCTGGGTTTAGGGTTTAGGGTTTAGGGTTTAGAGCCAGTTTTGGGGAGGAAATTCCGGTTTTATTGGGGCTTTGGGTGCGGGTTTTTAGGGCTTGAGGGCTTAGGGCTTTAGAGGTGGATGAGGATTTAGGGTGTGGGGCTTTGCTTAGGGTTTGGGCTTGAGGGTTCAGGGTTCAGGTGGATTAGTCTTTGAGGCGGATGAGGGTTTAGAGTTTCGGGCTCAGGTGGTTTAGGGTTTGGGGCTGTGGGGCTGGGGGCCCTGTGGGGTTTAGGGTTTCAGGTTTCCGACCTCGGCGGGGTTTGTGACGATTTGCGAATGGGGGGTTTAAGAGGCTTGCGTTCTAGGGATGAGGATCGGGTTTCGAGTTCCATGGTTGCCCATAGAACCTGTAGAGTCGTACCACCAAAAAAAACCAGCGGCGAGCGTAGGGGAGTTTGCAAAGGAGACCTGGCTTTGAACGCACAGCTCATCCAAACTCTGGGGTTCAGGGCTCTGGACCGCCACACGAGGGGTTCATAAGGTTTACGGTTTTTGGGGGAACACGAGAGGTTCATAGAATAAGGGACCGTAGTTTTAGAGACCTTTCATAGCAGCAGGAGCCTGACAGGCTGGATCCGTACGTAGAGGACACGTAGTTTCCAGAACCTCCCAAAACCATGCAGCCCAAGGCCTGCCAAGCTTGAAAGGAGTGCTCCCCTCCTAAACCCTAAACGCTAAACCTGAAACCCCAAACCCTAAACCCGAAACCCTGATCCCTAAACCCTTAAACCCTAAACCTTAAGCCCCTAAACCCTAAAACCCCAAAAGCCCCCCGAGCTTCAAAGGAGTGCTCTGAATCTGAGCTGGTGGATAACAGCGCGGCTACTGCGATTATTCCGAAGGCCGGGGGAACGGCTGAGGGTAAGAACCCTAAACCCTAAACCCTAAGCCCTGAAGGTGAAGGGTTATGGTTTAGGGTTTCAGGCTTTAGGGTTTTGAGTTTCAAGGCATGGGTTTAGGGATTTAGAGTTTGGGGTTTAGGGCTTCCCAACGCAGCAGAAGAAGCAGTTTGGGTGTTAGGATTATTCAGGGTGGACTGGTCCGAAATCTCCGAGACCGGGCGGTTGGCGGACATAGAACCTTGAACAACTAATCAGGAATGCTATTTCTGCGGCTCCTGTTACAGGCAGCAACATAACACACCCCAGGCTTGAATTTTTCTGATTCAACTCAAGGTCTGGCAGGGTCATGCACACCGTAGTTGGGGGCCAAGCTCAGCTTCACTTTGCTCTGCATCCTGCATTAGCAACTCTAAAGCCCTAAACCCTAAACCCTAAACCCTTAAACCCTTAAACCCTAAACCCTTAAACCCTAAACCCTAAACCCTAAACCCTAAACCCTAAGCCCTAAACCCTGAAACCCTGAACCTTATCCACCCTCACCCCCTGCACTGGGCCTTCAGGCGAGGTTCATGGCTTCTTCATAGGCTGCCTCCGGTGTAGACTTTCGCTTCCCCTTCTGGGCTCAGCGTTTAGGGTATACTCTGTTCCGTCGACATCCAAATAGGGGGATGCGCCACAGGGGCCCGAATATAACTGCATGACTTTGAAAGAGTTGCTGGGTTCCGGCTTATGGCCTAGGGTTCAGGGTTGAGGATGCCAATTGGGTCGCACATCTCGACCACGAAGTGCTCACGAAGCCACTCGGAACTTCCTGAACTGCCTCGAAGAGACCCTTATTCCCTATAGTCTCCATAGGAATTGTGCGAACGGACTGCGATGCCTTGTCAGGTTCTAAGGTGTCACTATAAGAGCTGTGAGCAAGACCGTGTAAAGTGCAAGAGAAGGGGGCACACTACGCGTCCCTCGACTCTAAGGGGGCATGCTACGCATCCCTCATCTTTACCTTTCTATGTGACCGCCAACGCAACGTTTGGCTCAAGTCAATGCCCATAGCTAAGTGCTATATGTGTCTTCTATCCTGAGCAATCAGAGCTATCCCGTTGCACAGACGAACCGCCGCCGGCAGTGAGTGCAAAAGGAACGGCCGCCGGTTCTGCCTGCATAGGATTGCACGTGTGGAAGTAAGAGGGAGAGACAGGGTCCAGTCTGTGGAGAGTGCAAGCCAGCCACACCTACATTCATTACAGCTCTGGTGGGGAGAGCAGCAACCAAGTCGAGATCAATCCCCCACGCAGGTTATCAGCCGTACGCGGCTCTGCCTTTCTACAGCAACGACTACTTGATCTACTACGACCACAATGAACTCAGGATCAAGCCAAGATACGACAATGACTTTCGGTGCCGATGTGGCAGCGCCAGCCGTTGGTGAGTCAACAGCTGATGACACAGTGGTGCAATCCGTTGATAGCTCCACGGAAGATGACAAAGGTCAATCTTCTGCGCTTGCCATTGCAAAGGCAGTTCCCAAGGGGAAAGCAAAGAGTCTACCAAGAGCATCTACGCCTTCGCGTCCGACATCCACAGGTTCGAGGACGGGCAAGGCTTCAGAACGACGGGCCGAAGCGTCTGGTTTTCAGGCACCTCGGACTACGTCCAGGGCCAAGGACAAAGGAGTCAAGACCTTGGAAAAGAAGTCAAGACCATCATCTTCGAGAAGCTCTTCAGCACGATCGAGGACTTCGGCTACTCGTGGGCGTGACAAGTCCATGACTTGGAATCGGATGGTTACCAATCAACCACGCGATGCTGACGATCTGGATATGACTCTGGATACGATTCCTGCACGTGGTGATGCGTCGTCCGTGGCCACGCCTGCCATAGCCGATGGTCCGAACGCTTATCAGGAGCTGACGATTTCGCAACAGTTCGAAGCATCGAACCTTGCACAGCAGATGTACTATCGCAGTCAGGTGCAAGAATACGAAGGAGTCGTCCAGACCCTGATGGACAAGATCAAGGAGATGCAACAAGAAGATGAAGGATCTGGAATTCGCATTGAAGAATTGGAACGACAACGTGACCATGCATGCTTAGCCATGAGGCACATCAACAATGTCAATCAGGAGATGAAGCGAGACTATGAAGCAGCTTTGTTTCGCATGGATGAACAGAACTCTGCTCAACAACGTCAGGCACACGCCGTTGCCGAGGAATTGGCTCAGCAGCTACATGTGTTTCGCACAGAAGCAGCCACCAACTTCGTGCAGTTGGAGGCAAGAGCGCAAGGCGATGGTGAGCTTATGGCACGTGAGTATGAGCGTCTGACTCATGAACTTCATGAACATGCCAGAGAGAACTTGTTCCTCCGGTCGAACACAGCAAGTTCGGAACAAGCCTTACAAGCAATGCAGGAACGATTCCACTTGGTCAAGAATCAGGAGTTGCGGGCCGTGAACGAGATCCAAGGGCTAGCTGGAAACAGCGCAGCCATTGATCAAGAACGACTTCGGCTTCGTGAACGTCTTGGTGAAGAGGAAGAGTACCGCAAAATGGCTGTGAGGAGGATGCAAGATGCAGAGGACCGACTTCATCAGAATGAAGATCATGCAAGGCGAGCATTGCCTACCTTGCACGACGAGCTGAGTGAACTCAGGAAAACGCTCAAAGCACAAGAAGATCTTCAAGCGAGGACACGCAGCGAATTGGAGGCAGCGCGGAACTCCAACTATGGTGGAGCGACGCGGCCTTCGAGCATGCCCATGTCTTCGAGGACTACTGAGTCTGGCTGGGAGCACGTAGGAAAGGAAGTAGTGCCTGCATTTTCCGTAGGAGGTGAGGTACGATCCCCTGAAATACGTTCCCCAAGTCAAGTTAGTCCAGTCGCCAAAGAGAAGTTCGCATTCTCGGAATCCGACAAGGACAAGATCCTTGCGATGGATGGAATTCCATTTACCGGTGGAAACTTCTTCACTGGCCGCAATTCAACGCCAATCGTGGCGGATGCAATGCCCGAGCACTACGTGCCAGGTATTAGCAATCCAGCACTTGCGCGTTCCACGCCTAGTGCAGCCACTCTTTTTGGCATACCAAGCGGATCTCATGGGAGAAGTGATGCGGCAGCCGTGCGTGATCGACAGCTACGCGAACTCTTGGAGGATCGCGGGATGTTGGGATCGAAGTCCACAGCGTCTGCCAGCTCCTCAAGACCTGTTGGTATCGACGGTATTACCGCATCTACGAAGGGCAACGACCTCATTGGTCCCCCTGTCGCCTATGACGATTCTATCCATGAGGCAAGGAGGCGTCAGATCGAGAAAGAGATCGCGGAACAGTACGAAGAGAAGATTGCTGATCTGCGAAGTGAAGTACTCAAGGCCCAGAAAGCCGAACAACGTCTCAGAGCTGATCGTGATGAGTGGAGATTATTCGCTGAAACGATTCAGGAAAACCATGGAGACGATGACGGTGATGAAGCTGGCGACGAGAACGGAGAGGACGAGCATGATGAAGGAACCGGCACGGGGTATGATCCTCCAGATCCGCCTGATGATGATGATGATGATAAGAAGAAAGGCGGAGGGGGCAAACCTGAATCGGATCCTGGCTCGCATGCGCGTGATCCTGATGGAGACGCGGATCCTGAAGTCACAGAGGTGAGAATTTCCAGGAGGGAAGCCGACAAAGTGACCGTTCCTCCATGGCCTACTCTCACTCATCTCAACAACTGGCGATCCGTGTGCACGGCCAATGTCTTAGGAGCATCAGCCGACCCACATCATGAGGACTGGATGTTATGGCTGGCACCAGCGTTCAACCCATTCCCTGATGTCGAAGCATTGAATGATTCAGGACACAAGAAGTTCAAGAGCATAGACGTCAAATTGGGGATCGCCATGGTCGCAATGCTACGTGCCGGTGGTGACAAATCAGCTGACCTGTACCTTGAGGTGAACCGGAAGGCTAACGATTACATCAGCAGGCCCGACGGGAAGATCATCAAAGGACGACAAATCATTGCGATGATGTATGAAAGTTTTCGAACGCACGATCGTCTCGACATGATCATCACTCTTGAGTATTTGGTGAAGCTCCAGTACCAAGGCGACAACAAGCTTCATACGTTCAAGCAGACGTGGTTGGAAGTTCTGGGACGGATGAGACCAGAGGACATTCCATCCAAAACAGCTCTCCGTGATTGCTTGTACAGCAAGATCAAGGACTCGCCCGCAATGAAGATGGAGTTGGGCATGCATTACGAACACTTGCCCTACAATCATGAAGACCGATCGTACGACAACCTGATGAAGATCATTGACCGTACTATCATGCGGAGACGAGAACAGTCAAATCTCACTCAGACCCAAATTGGCTTGCGCCAGATGCTTGAGGGCAAGGATTTGCTTGCTGCACCGGCCAAGGTACCCGAGAAACCAACGCCTAACGCAGCTCCATCCGCAAAGGTCAAGGCTTCGCCGACCAAGCCGGATAAAGCAACACCTGTACTACCTCAAAGCAAAGCGAAGAGTCATGCGAAGACCAAGCCAAAGCCCAAGAAGAAGACGAGGAGTGAGTCAGCGGACAACAGAGGTGACAAAAGCAAGAAGCAAATCCGCTGCAAGTTCCATTTCACAGATGCAGGGTGTCGAAATGGTGATAAGTGTCCATTCAGTCACTCGAAGAAGACTCCAGAGCGACCCTTCACGCCGAGGACGAGAACTCCAAGTCCATCTGGAGGAGGAGGAAACAGGATATGCTACTCGTTCAAGAACACAGGCTCGTGCTCAAGAGAGAATTGTCCTTTCAAGCATGAGGCAGCAGCTACCCCAGCTCCGGAACCAAAGGCAAAAGCTAAAGCTAAATCCGAAGCGAAGGCAGCTCCAGCGAAGCCGAATGCCAAGGCCAAGGCACTCCCTGCGGCACCCGCCATCAGATTGTGTCGAAGGTGGAATCCATCAGCTCCGGCTATATGGAAGCGATCTTCAAGACAAGATGAGGAGGAGTCAGATTGTCCATCCGTTGACAGCGACGCTGATTCGGATTGTTCAACAGATGACGAATCCTCGGGAACGACTACGTCGACCCGAAAAGAGATAAAGCGTAATGTGACATTCGCCGATGACGTGAAGTTCATTTCTTCGTGTCCTAGAAGATCGAAGAAAGACAAAGAGCGGAAGGTGAAGTACGTCGACATGGAAGCGTTTATCAATGATGAGGACCGCGCCGTGAGCTTGGAATTCGCCAAGCACAAAGCGAGATTGAGGGCACAGATCATGAGAGACATGGTTGACGACGATGATGATCAATGCGGAGATCGAGTTTCATTCGTACGAATCCCAGGAACGCCTCGAGTGGAAGAAGTTTCTTTCTACGACGGTGAGGATTCCATCGTTGAGCGCGAACTCGATGCTGCACACAGCAAACGGATCATCAATCAAGGCGTATTCAAATGCATGGTTCAACCAGTCATCCTCAAGAAGAAGATCAAGTTTCTCATGGACACTGGGTGTGGTCACGACCTCATATCTCAGAAGAAGATCGAGAAGCACAGTCTCGAAACACTCGTGACTCCAGAGCCCATATCATTTCAGACAGCCAATGGAATCACCGATACCGATCTCGTGTCGAATTTCCAGACTGAGTCGTTCGAGGAACCGATCAACGCTTATGTGTTGGATGACACACCGTCGGTGCTTTCCATAGGCAAGAGATGTATGAACTTCAACTACGGGTTTGTGTGGCCACCCGGAAGGGAACCATTCATGATCAACCCGCAGGGCAAGAGAATATCTCTGTTCGTGAACGGTGACATCCCGTACGTTCGTGCCGGGAGTTCTAAGTCATTGGTTCATGATGATCCGGAGGCCAAAGCGATCACCGAAATCTTCAAGGGTGCGCTAACAGCGGGCAATGTTGACGTCAGCGTCGCAGCTGCCGCTGAAGCTGCACCGAGCGAGATTGAAGCAGAAGAAGAAGGTGACGATCATGAACGACCTCCTGATCCTGAACCCCAAGAACCTCCTATAGAAGAAGTACCAGAGTCCGAGGCCGGACGACCTCCGGACGACGACGAAGGAAAAGGAGTGGGTGAAATTCCATTGGATGGTGATGATGAGGTGATCATTGATGTGGAAGGCGACGGTGCGCCGAGCCGCAAGGCCAGGGTCGGAACACTGAAAGCCGAAGCCAAGACGTTGGCACATCTGTGTACCCACCGTTACCGCAATCCATATTGCGAATCGTGCATACGCGCGAAGATGAAGCACTTGCGAACACAACGAGGTGCGTTTCAACGTGTGATCAAACACTGGGGAGATCTTGTGACGTTCGACTTCCTTGACATGCGCAAGGCCGCCGAAGCAGGCATCGGACTCGATGACGGAGCACGTGAAGTTCTAGTCATCAGAGATATCGCCACCAAAATGATCGCAGCGATTCCCACGGCTTCAAGGAGTACTGACGAGGTCGTCATGGCCATCAGACGTCTAATGGGAAGACGCAAGATTCATATGGCGTACAGTGATGAAGCACCAGAGTTCGATTCAGCTATGGCGCAGTTGAAGATCGTGATAGATCATTCCCTTCCAGGGAAACCCAGTAACAATTCACTCGCTGAACGATCAAATCAAGAAGTGATCAACACAGTCGCAGCATCCATGCTACACGCCGGATTGCCCGCTCAATACTGGTCCTTTGCGCTTAATTGCGTGATGCAGAACCTCAACGTTGAAGACGTGGAGGGCGATGGTGATTCAGCATGGAAGCGAATGACTGGAAAGGACTTCGAGGGAAAAGCCATACCCTTTGGGGCCAAAGTCTTCTTCAAGCCGACGGTATCGCGTTTGGGATATGAAGGAATTTGCCAATGCGAACTTGTCGATGGACGCATCTGTTCCCAGGAAGTTGATGAGACCGTACGAGACAGAAGTTATCTACTTCCCAGAGGAGATAACGTTTCCCCTGAAAGCCGAGTACGAAAGGATGAATTCAACCATTGAGGGACTCAGGGACAACGTTGACCTCGCTGGCAAGGAGATAAAAGACGTCGATGACGGTGATGACGGTCCGCCCGGAGGAAATGGTGGCGACGGGGATGATGATGATCAAAATGGACTTCTTCCTCCACCGGATCCCGGAGAAGATCCTGACTTACAGGACATAGATCCATCTGACATAGAGACGGAGCCGTCCGGCGAAGTCTTCAAGTCAGCAGAACATGAAGCTATTGATGCCATAGGAGACAAAAGACTCGAAGAACTAGACGAAGAGCTGGGTCTACGTGCAGCACCGCCTCCTTCTGAACCAAAGGTCACTGGGAAAGATCGACGATCGCCCCGCGAAGTCGGTCCAACCGGTAGACTCATCCCCGAAGGAGACATCGAAGAACCTGGAGAGATTATCAAGATCTTGAAAGAAAAGAAGTTGGCTCCCGAGGAGATTGAACATTGGAGTACGGGGAAGAAAGGGGACGGCATTGTATATCTCACCGATGACGGTGAAGCCTGCAAGATCGACAAAAGGGGAGTTCCGTATAAGATCCGAAGTGACGGTCGACGAACTCTTCCTACACGGCGACCTATCCATTCTTATTCTCCGGAAGCATGGAAGAAGATGAGCGAAACGGAGAAGAAGGCAGCATACAAGAAAGAAAAGCGAGACAAAGCTCGAGTTGCCAAGAAAGACCGGAAGAAGGCTGTGATAGGAAAGAAGATAGTTACCAAGATTTTGGACAACATGATCTTTCCCAAGATTGTCCCATGTGAAGAAATTGATCTGCAACTCAACGTGTCCATTGATGACGACGATGGTTGGTCATGGGCACAGTCCTATGTGGATCAATATACACAGGAACAATTCTTGGCAGATGTTGTGCCGGCCGTTCCGGCGCATATGGTCATGGATGATAACTGGATTCCTTCTATGCCGTGTACGACTTCTCACAGAAACGTACATCGGGAAAAGAATCATGCAGGAGGATCGTGCTTCAATGCCATGGTCACTCGACCCGTCACACGCAAGGAGATGATCAACAATCCCAAGGCCATGGAAGCTTTCATGAAAGAATGGAAGGGATTGTGGGACCAAGAGGTGTTTGACTTCTCAACTACGCGTGAATATGACGACGTCGTCGCTGAGGCAAAGAAGAAAGGTGAGAAAGTACACATGGCGCGAGTACATGGACTGATATACGAGAAGAACTATCAGCTCAAAGAGGACGATCCTGCCAGGAAGTTCAAAGGGCGAGGTGTACTACTCGGTGATCAGGTCAAAGACCAGAACATGGAAGCCGCATTGTTCCAGGATTTGGGAAATTCCCCGGCTACGTTTGACGCCTCACGGTGGGCAGATTATTACGGATGCCTTCCTGGCAACGATGTCCAGATGGCGGATGCTATCCAAGCATACATTCAGGCAAGACTGTCGGGTACTCCATGTTGGGTTGAACTGCCTGATGAAGCCTGGCATCCATCTGCGAAACGGCATAAATTCCGTAGGCCTGTATGTCGCCTGATCAAAGCTCTATATGGACATCCTGACGCAGGAACCATGTGGGAACAACATTGCCATACCGCGGTACAGAAAGTAGGATTCAAGCCACTTGGCGATGAATGGCCATCATTGTATTTCCACCCGCAAATGAAGCTCTTGCTTGTCATCTACGTGGATGATCTCAAGATGGCAGGACCCAAAGAGAATCTACCCAAGGGTTGGGACATGCTGCGCCAAGAACTTCGATTGGAAGAGGAAACGCCACTGGGCTTGTATCTGGGTTGTCGCATCTCCAAGGGCGAGGCAACGTTGCATGACAAAACGAAGGTGCAGACCGTTACCTACGACATGGAGACGTACCTGGACATGACAGTCAAGAAGTACTGCGACGTGACTGGGTTCGATCCGACAAAATTCAAGACGGTACCATCGCCGAGTCCGGCTGAGGAGACTAAGAATCACCCAGCTCGCGCTCCGGCACAGTCAGGTAAAAGCCATCGATGCACGTGGTGTGGACACACCATGCCTGTTGATAAGGATGGTCGGCTCGTTCCGCCTCCACCTATTCCCAAGGCGCCCGAGGAAGAGGAAATCAACGAGGCTAATCGCGGTGCACTTGCTCCGCAGGCAGCCAGCATTCTCATGAAATTGCTTTATGCCGCGCGCATTTGCCGCTTTGATCTTCTGCGCAGTATCAACAATCTCGCACGCAAGATCACGAAATGGACCAAGAAGGAGGATGCTCTTCTTCATCATCTCATGGCCTATGTGCACCAGTCCAAACATCACATGATGATTGGATGGGTCGGGAACTCCTTGGAGGACTCGTCCATCGGGCTGTTTGCAGATGCGGACTATGCAGGTTGTGGAGAAAGTTTGAAATCTACCTCCGGTGCTCATTTGCACATTCAAGGTTCTCATACAAGATTTCCCTTGGCGGGACTTAGCAAAAGGCAGGGATGCTTGAGTCATTCCACACCTGAGGCCGAGATTGTCGCGGCCGACTTTGCCATGTCACGTCTTGGATTGCCTGCTATCACGTTGTGGCAGCAGCTTGGGGGGCAAGACCCCAACTTCGTCTTCTACGACGACAACCAGACCATGATCGGGGTGATTCGCACGGGCAAGAATCCGACTATGCGTCACTTGGAACGTACCCACGGTATCTGCATTGGATGGATGCATTCTATCTTTCAGGAAGGTTACGTTTCTCTTGCCTATGAGGTCACTGCCAAGATGTCAGCGGACATACACACCAAGTCGTTCAAGGATTCCGTGTCCTGGACACATGCGTGTCAGCTCATCAACATCTTTCCGCCGGATCTCATCGGCTCCCAAGAGATTATGGATCTGATGCGGCCTACTCATACCCAAAGCACGGATGAGAAGGGTCAGCAGCACTACTCGTTCAAGAGCGAGGTGCCTTGTTTTCCTTACACGCAGACGCCGATCCTCCCTCAGGTGTTGTATCGCGCTGGATTGTCGAGTAAGGAAGGCTTGCAAGAACATGACAGTGTGGACCCCATCCTGGTTGTCAAGTTCCCGCGCATGTTGCGGGGGCCGCCTTCCGCGTTGCCGCCTGGTCGTTACCTTCGGTCGACTTGGATTCTTCGTGAAGGGCAGTGGCACCAGCTGGAGGACCGTGCTGCTATCCTTGACACACCGGGCAAGTTCGACCGCTATGTGGAGCGTGCTGTGTTTCAGTACCATCCGGTACGGGGGCATTTGCGCCCCGCCGCCATTGCGGACGTCCTTGCGCCGCCGTTTTTGCCTCCTCCTGAACCGCCTCTAGGCCAGTCTTATGTGCGCGCCCTGCCCGCCAAATGGCGAGCGGTGGTTGTCACACTGGCGCGTGCCATCCATGGGGGGTACCAGGGCTTTACATTGCACCAGGGCTTTTGTTTCAACGGCCAGTCCAAAAGTCAAGCCTCTCAATTTGGTTATGACCAATGGTCGTCGGTGTACGAGGATGTATGGCATGATGCGGCGGAACAGAAAAGGGAATATCAAGGATATGATGGAGCAATTGTGCCTCACGTGGTCAATTTCGCCGAAAACAAACCCAAGGAGGGCCTGGTGATCCAATTCCTCGACCACGATGGAAGGTTGGTCCATACTTACAAGAATCCTTACAGCCGGTGGAAGTACCGTATCACTATCAAAGATGCTCCAAAGGCAGTGACGGTGTGGACATTGATAGGAGTCGATGAGGAGAACTGGTGGAATGAGTATGCTCCAGGCAAGGATTGCATCGCCCAGCATGCTCCCGATTCTCACTACGACCCTGGGCTGCAAGTAAATGTTCTGAGTATGGGGCGAGAAGTTGACGACGCCATGTGCGCCTACCTCTTTGATGTGGTGGAAGCAAGGAAAGACAACCCTAACTCCGTGATCTTCATTGGTGCAGGGGTGTTGGGCAAGAATTCGTGGCTGAGTCGGAAAATCGCTGACAACCCTGAAAGGGCCAAATTGCGGACAGACTACCCATGGGGGGAGGTCGTCCAAAGAATTGCGCGCAGAGCGGCATCATGGGGGTTCCAAATCATCATCGAAGTACCTCCTCGAGTACCAGTCCAGGAAACCAAGCAGTACAAGGGACTTCAGGAAGATGCCATGTGGAAGAGCATCAAGATCCAAGGATGCACTCACGGGCAACGTTATACCTTTCGGGATCCTGTATCTCCCGGAACCGCCGTCGAGCTTGGCTACTGCAAGGATGAATGGGAGTACATTGCCGCAAACGTCGCGTTGCATCCTAAGTCGTCTGATGTGTGCTCGTCCAAACATTTGCACATGACTGATTCGGACGCTAAGGATCGATCTGATAAATGCGAGTTGACTAGCCAAATCTCCAGGAGATTGCTTAAAGCCTTGAAATTTCAGGCAACGGGCGATGGGAGATTGGTAGCCATGCCGTCGAAGGCTGGTGGACGAAAGCCAGACCGCATGATCGTTGACCTCTGTGGCTTGGGTAATGGCTACGCCGTGCCTAAGTCCACTAAGGGTTGCTCTCGCATAACTTGCAAGGAGCTGATCGGCTCCAAAGCCGATGAGGACAACCTTATCGGTACGATGAAGGATGCGTGCCGGAACGACCTGCGCACACCTGTGCTATTCGTGGCATCGCTTTTGCGATCAGGTGCTGGTCCTGGAAGTAGTGAAGGGGCTTGCGTGGAGGGTGAGAAACGTTCCGGTGGGAAGTACAAGGTTTTCAGAAGTGTCTTGAAATCTCTCAAACGCCTGCTGAAGAAGTGTGCGGAATTTTCCGACGTCTATTTTTCGCTTGACATGCCTTCTTCATGTTCATGTTGGTCTTGGCCAGAGTTGCATGCTCTTGTTTCAAGTGGCAAGGTGACGAAGGTTAAGGTTGATGATCATGTTGGTGCTGGTGGCGATGGTGGTGGACGCAGGATCATGTTCTCTAACATGCCTGAAGCGGATCGTTTGATGGTGAGACCGGATGATTGCTTGGACCATGATTCGAAGAGCAGTTTGTCGCAGCGCATTGATGTCTCATGGCGGTCAATTGCGAGGAATGTTCGCAGCCTTGTTCGAGCTCATGTCAGTGTCAGTCATGTTGCACATGAATCTGAGGACATTGCATGGCAGCAACATCAGTGTGTAGACGCTGATGAAGGGGCTATTAGACAGCCCCAACTAAGGAACAACTAAGGTCTGACCAGACGGATCGGGGAAGGGTGCCTCTTACGGAGAACCCGGAACCGTGAAGTCGAGTAGGGTGTAGGGACTTCCCTCCTACGGAGGAAGGACCGAAACCCGAGCCATGGCTGAAAGCTACAATGCCTACGAGCTGGCCTTCGAAGGAGTGGACCACGAAGAAGTTTTCCCGTCTGGTGGGATGATGCGAACGTTTCTGAAGTTCCACAAGTTCCTGGAGATGTATTCTGGGGATTCGTCGCAGAGCGTTTCGCTCCCGCCGAAGATTACGAAAGACAAAGTGGTCGACAATGATCTCATTCGCACATGGGCAGCGTTCAAAGCACCTCCGTTGGTCTTGCTGTTCACGTGTGCAAATCTGTCGCCAGGAGGGGATCTTTCCATTCGAGTCCGAGAAATCCTCAAAGCTTGCTTATTTGCTGCCCCTGAGGAGTACATGGACAAACCCTATGGGGAGATACTCGCCATGGTCATCAAGTTTGGTGGAGGTCTCAAACACATTGTTGCTGACTACGAGGGGAAGTTCAATGCCATCACCAGGTTTATGGTGGATGAGGAAGTGATCCGCGATGATGCAAAATTGGCTGTAGTTGAACTGGAACAAGAACGAAAACAAGTTCGGTTCGACTTGAACACTGCAACAAGGAACATCGTCAGTGCGGACGTGTACTACAACCTCGCCGTTCTCATCAACTCCGTGGAGACGCCCTACCAGGCCGTGACAGACACGAGAATTCAACAATGGTATACGGTGAATCAGGACTACTACCACAAGTTGCCTATGTCAGGTAGAGCACCTGACCAATCAGACCTGTTGGCAGAGCCTACGTTATGTAGGGTGTGCAAGCTGATGTACATGTTCGCAAAACACACTGGGTATGGACTACGGACCTACAACCAGGAATGTGCAGCGAGCAACGATGGCGCTACGCCACTCAACGTTCACCAGCTGGCTTTGATGATGCGCACAATGCCTCAAGGCATGGGACATCCGCTCGCCTTTGCGATGAACTCGCTCCAGGCGTTCAGTGTCTGTCTCCACGTGCTTCATTCCTACGTATCATGGGTTGATCCAGAAACTGGACACCCGCATTACAGATGGTCCAACGATGTGCTCCCTGATTCCGACTACACCACGTATGCTTTCCTCAAGCACCATGTGGATGCTGTATGTGCAGATCAGGACAGGAACGGCTTCCAATTGCCGGATGCGTTCCGTGGCTACACCTGGAATCAGTGCGGAGTTGAATCTGGGTACGTGGTCGACTGCTCTACCAAACGCGCCACGTTGGGCATATGGGAAGCAGAATTCCAACAGATGGGGGCACCAAGTCCGCTTATGCAAGATGATGGCCTATTTCCGCCCAATCTTCAACGGCATCCTAGCTGGGTATACTCAACGGGGAGAGTTGCGATGCCTACGGCAAGCAACCTCGAACCGGAAGGAATCGTGCACCCTGAGCATGGAAGAACGCCGGGACAATCGCAAGGATCCGCTGCCGAGCCTCGAGCCACCCCTAGCCACGGACCAAAGAGGGCAAGGACGGACGAGGCAACGGCATCGGCGTCGTCATCTTCCGCGGCACCTCCTCCACAACCATCGTCTTCGCAACCGGAAGAGGAACCATCGCAACCGACATGGGAGGAAGCTCCAATCCCCGCTGGCGCTCAGGACAGTTGGTACCATTATGTCAACATCGATGATAAGGGCTGTCGCTCGAGCTTGCTGACGACGACCCGTGATCAAGACGAGTACCCACCTACCATTGATGAGACGCCAAAGTTTGTGGCCAACCACGACGTGGGGACCTAGCAATTTGCGCTGCTTCTTTTGCTGACTCGGTTCCTCATGAAAACATTACTTATATAATGTGAATCTCTTGATATGCCGGTTTGCTTTCAGATTGTGTGTTTTCTGCAAAGTGCAGGCCTGTTCAGATGATATGAAATCAAAGACGTGATTTTTTGGAAAACTTTATTCACATTCAGACTGTTGGAAACGAAGACTGTTGCATGCGGGTTCACCGGTCAGGCTAAATGTTTTATTTTTCCCGGGCACGGTAAATTGCAAGTGGACGTCTCACTTCAGGTGCTTGTTGAAAGGAACCCTGAAATAGTTGGGTCCTCAAACTTGCTTTTGGTCAGGAGGGGTCGGGGAGCTACAAAGTTGCGGTTCTTCGGTAGATGTTGCAAGCTCAGAACCAAACCCCGAGCTTTTCTTGCAGGGTGTTGATACCTGTGTGCAGTATGCCAGCTACACAGGGCCAGTGCGCTGAGTCTTCCAAAAACCAAACCTTAAACTTGCAGCTGAAATCCCTAAACCCAAACCCCTAATACGGTTGCTGCGTGAGTCTGCCTCTCGCCAAAGCGTGTGAGGACGTTGGCTGGTTCGGCCCAGTATCAAACCATGCATGTGTGTGAGAGAGAATGGTATTGTAAAATTGTTGTGACAGTTTCAGAGAGGAGACGGTCCTAATCTAAGTCAGCTGTTCCGGACTTTGCAGTAGCGAGCATGCACGATGTCCATGATCGCCCGTGTCTGCTGGTGTATTTGGCAGATTTTGCCCGTGACACGAAGATGCAGACAGATGGGAAACATTACAGGACCAAGTATGTTCTGCTGGACAATGAGATTTCGAGATTCCGGGAAGTGGCAACCGCTTTGCAGAATGGTAGCTGTGAGAGGGTTTATGAAGATGGGTGTCATCTTATAGCTCTTGCCGCTCTGGAGCCAATTGCACAGCACCATGCCCTAAGGGAACTCACAGATGAAGAGCGCGTGCAAAGGGATCTTTGGCGATTCTTCGTGGGATCGAACTTGCATGGGAAGCTGTTTTATTTCCGTGTGGTGCGATTCAGACAATTGACTGAGCCAGTACCATTGTCGGTTGCAGCCAGCAATTTCAAGAAACGTTTTTTTGGGAAAGCTGACGTCGCATGGAGCCAGCATATTCTAGCAAGCAACATTCAGGACATGTCAGGGCAAGAGCAGGCTTGGTGGACAGAGCAGTCCCGACAGTGCTCACCTGAGGGAGCGCCTACTGCTGTCCTTCGATTGCCGCGAGCTTTCTTGAACCTAGTGCTTGCGGGCTGCTGGACACGATTGACCGTGCCAGACGCCCATCACGATGGATTTTTCCTGCGGGCTGGTTGGGATGCATTTGTTGATTCCGCTGGGTTGCAAAGGCAGTTCTTGGAGGGACAGCCATTTTCGCGATTGTTGTTTTCCGATAATGAGCTCTTCGAGGGCGTGAAGACGGCTGAGGATTTTGCAGTGGTGACTAGATCCGGCCGTGTTGGTGTGCAATCGCTTTTGCAAAGAGTCGCGTCTTCCTTGATGGGGTGTCGGCCTTGTGTAGGTGAAGATCGGGATAGAATACTGTTGGAGTTGTTGGCAGCTGCCACTGCTCTGGAGGATACAGAGGCTGAGACGCTTCGCTTTTTGCACGTGAATGCTACAGGTGGACTCGGCAGCAGGCGGTACAGCATTTCATCTCTTCTGCAACACTTCCTTCTGTCTGGTTGCTTGCACAGGGACAGTGATTTGCGAGCAGTCCTGGAGCGTTGTTGTAGGTTGATTTTGCCGCCAGACCAAGCAGAAGCTGCTTTGTCATTATTGCGTGGAGATGGTCATTATATGCTCAACGTTCCATCTGCTAGCACTTTGTCTCGTGCCAGATTCAAACTGGATGTTGCGTTCATGGTGGTATTTCGCAAGCAGCTAAAAGCCTTTCTGGATAGTGGTGGTGTCAAGCTGTATGTGCAAACTGATGCCACATTCCAGGCCAGCAAACACTACCAAATCACCATCCTGAATGTGATCAAGAACGTGGACGTTCCAAGCATGCACAAGGACCGATGGGGCTTGAGTAGGTCAGGCAGTGTTGCGTGCAGTGGTGTAGGTCAGGCAGGTTTGCGTGCAGTGGTGGCTGAAGTGCTGTGGCCGTTATGCTGTTGCATGTTCCATTGCTGATTGTTTTGCCCGCAGCAGCTCTTGTCCAAGCATTGTGTTGAAGGCCTGCCGGCCTTTCGGTTGCACCCGTGACCCCTGATGGAGAGAGTGGACCTCTCAAGCGAGTCTCCCGAGGATTCTCCTGAGAAGATGGACAAGAGCGGCCAAAGCTCCCCAAGTTCAGAGGATGAGGAGATGAAGGAAGCGGGCGCCGAGAAGGATGCCAATGATAAGGCTGAGAAGGTTGTGAAGCATCATGGGAAGCCTCCAGAGCCCTCGGGACCTCCTCCGAGTCCGAGGATCAAGCTTTCAGAGGCGCCTCGCAACAAGCAAGCTACCACGCCTGCCAAAATCAAGTGCCACAGATGCTGGAAGTGGGTGTGCAATGACCCCAATTCTATGTGGCAGCATGTGAACTTTGGCAGCTGTGAGGCACGCCAAAAGAAGTACGGCGTCTCCGTCGTGGGCAAGGATGATGAGGATGAGCCCGATGTCACCGAGGACAAGAAGCGGATGGTTGCAAGATCCCGGAGCCCCATTCCGCGGCGTGGCTCAGGCGGCTCAGGGATTCGTTCCGACCGGGAGGATGATGATGCTTGGGAGGCGGTGTCCGGGCCATTGACTCGTCGCTTGCACCCACCGCTGGCACCATCATCGTCGTCAAGCTCCGGTGCTCCTTTGAACATCCGCCTTGAAGTTGTGAAGACAGGTCAGAAGGGCGACACGGCCAGCTTCAAGTTGGAGATTTGAAAGCTCGCTTGTGGCCAGTGCCCGGAGTGGCTCATGAATGGACTCGACTGCCGGCCTCTGCTGAAAAATACGAAGGTCCACTGAGTCCACAGCGTCTTTGCCTTGCGTTGTCAGTGCAGTCATGCAACACATGGTGACATTCATGTGCTGCTTAGCTGCTTAGCTTTAGCTGAAGCGAAACCTTTCAGTAGTGTGAGGTCATGACCATCATATCATGGCCATTGTTGTTGCAGGACTTGGAGAAGCTGCGCGACCTTTGCAGCAACCCAGATGAGGAGGCCAGGATTGAGCAGTGCCATGAAGAGAAAGCCGTTATGAACGACATTGAAGCAAAGATTCTATGGCATGTCCCACCGCCAGCCATGCTTGGGAATGGGCGCACAAGTCTCTTGCCCAAGCTTCGTGTTTTCGTTCATACGTTCGGTTTGCTCTCTGACTCTCAAGACATGTTGGCCGAGTTGCTGCGCAGCATTGTGTCTCTTCATACAGACTATGGTACCGAAGTTGGCTTAGTGCGCATCAAGCCTGCAGCTCTCAGTGAGATCTTGCCATACATGCATCGTTCGAGCAAGGATGACGCCTTGCAGGGCCCACGTGACCAGGACGTGTTTGCTGCTGGTGCAGAGGAAGGTGCTCCGCACGAGGACGTGGACATGGTCTCAGGCGTTCTGGCTCAGGGGGATGATCCGAACCTGTTCTCAAGTCCAAACAATGATCTTTGTGACATGAGCTCTTGTTTGGAAGGCCCTGATTTAAACCATATCATTCATAACATCACTGAAGATCTGCATGGGGTCATGAAGACGTACGCGGACTTCCTTGTTGGGCTGAAGCGTGTTTGCAAGCTCCTCACATCGCGAGAGTCTAAGCAGAAGCTGCTTGAGAACGTTTTTGGTACGGGCTTGGGACTTGCTTTCAGGTCAGAGGTAGCAACTTTCAGTTGCACTGTGCACGAGAAGCGATGGGGCACCATTGCCCATGCCATCAAACAAGTACATAAATTGGAAACCGCGCTCCGGTCATGCTGGAGCCTTGAGAAATTTCTCAAGGGTCGAAAAGTACCAGACCCGAAGGACGAGGAAGGTGAGGAAGAACATGGCGTGCACTTGCCGGGAGCAAATGATGCTCTGCTGAGTGAGCACTGGTGGGCCTGTCTCGGTGTCATGTTGGAAATTGCACAGGCACAGGCGTCAGCGATTGATTGGATCAATGGATGCCCATGTCATTCTCATCTTGCCACTGAGAATGTTGGAGCTGACGTCCTCCGGATATGGGCTGCCTGCCCACTTCGTGGCCGCCGCTGCCCAGAGCTGGTGGCTGGGGACTTTTTCCATGTGCTACAGGAGAAGCTAGCTTCCAGCATGACATACTTGGAGTTGCGTTTGCCACGATCCTTGTCGAAAGCAGAGGTTCATGAACTTCTAGCTGACTATGAGTCCGCACGTCAGTACATGCTCTCTACTTATATCCTGAAACTAGCCTTTTGGAGTGAACCTCCCCACGCCTTGGCAGCACTAGGGCACAAAGATCCGCAGATCCGATGTAAGTTTTTGAGACGTTGTTTGCAATCCCAGTGCACGCATCCTCGAGTTGTCCAACTTCGCGCTCATGAGTCTGAATGTTTGGAGTTTTTGGAGCTCGGGGGGCATTGGTGCGGGAATTTCCCTTACCTGTCTTCTGTTGCCGTTGAGATGCAGCTGATGTTCTCCAGTGCGTGGAGAGTCGAGGGCCAACATGCCAGAACCAAGAGAGGGGTAACGCAGGCCACGCATCATGGGGCGCCGTATGTCAGTCTTTGTCACCGTCTGCCAGAAATTCGCACATGGTTGAAGATTGAACCTCATGGCCTGGAGCAGCTTGCAGACGTTGTTGCCAAGTTGACGCGCCGAACCATCATCGCAGAAACCCTTGGCTTGTCCTTGCCCCACGCTTGCCAGGCTGGGTGGCTCACCGGACGTCAGAGCAACAGAACCCTTGCGTTGGTGTATCATGACGACGCATACTCGAAGTATACCTTGTCGCTTCCTGCCAACGTCAGCCTGCGAACAGTTGAGGAGCGCAGCCTTGTTGCTGTGCCTGCAGTGCCAGCTGAGGAAGGGTTAGTGCAGGATGCAGCGAACCTTCGGCATGCGAGTGCGCTCAAAGCCTTGCGTTCTCTTGCCAAGAAAGATCTTTTCCTGTCAATGCCTCTCAACACGTCAAGCATTTATTCACTTCGTGGGCTGCTGGCGCCAAACTGTGGCAACTCTGCAAGTGTAGACGGGCACTTAACCTGGGACCCCTCTGAGCAGCTGGCTTTGTCTTGGCCCACGTTGCCAGAGGCAGAAGCTGTGTCTTTGCAGCAGCATTTGCAGGGAGGCGGTGATGTGCTGACCAAGGAAATTCTCTTCTGGTCCATTCTTCAGGATGCGCCAGCTCGGTTTCGGCGCACAAGAGTGCAGCATGCTGCTTGCCTTTCCGGTCTTTGGCTTGTGAAGTTGCACCGTGTCATGTTTATGGATGTGCAAAACAAACAGGTCCAAGTGTCCCTGAAAGCTGCGCTGCCGGGGTCCATGTCGGTGGATGCACAGGATGCTGGCTTGGCCATGTATATCAACAACTTATCATTGAAAGAGTTGCTGCAGGTTAGAAAATGGAAGGCCAAAACAGGCTTGACTCACTCTCTTTCTGTTGAGCTGATGGCCGCCATTCCCAAGGACAAGCACGCTTCTGTGGTTGATGTGTTGCAACGCATGATCCAGATGCCAGAGGGATTTGCTCTCACAGCAGAGACTTCCGACGACGTAGCCGAGGCCCTTGACATACTCGCTGGAGACGGACTTGTTGCAGGCCCACCGTGGAAACTCTCTTCTACGGGTCTTGAGCATGTTGAGCAGTGTGTGACTTTGGAAGATGAGAGCGTTCTTCTCAGCAGGCACAATGGTGATCTTAGGCAAGCCTTGGACTTTCAGCTCATCCTTGAAATGGATGCTCAAGGCTGGAAACATGAGGTGGTCACACGCAAAGAGCAGAAGGCTCTCCGACAGACCAAGGCGATGTATAAGCCTGGCGAAAACAAGACATGGTACACACGCGAGGGTCAAGTGGTTACCCCTCGTCATTATCTTCTCGCTTTGCTGCTGGTGGCAGAAGATGGAGAGGTTCCTCATGTTGCGGAAGAATCAGAGTACATGCGGCTGCTAGGCATTCAGCCGCCCCAGAAGATGCTATTAGGGACTGGCAAGCGCAAAGGGGCCGGTGCCTTTCGCCATCAAGACGAGGTAGATTTCACGGAGCAGCCAAGGCCTAGACCGCCGGCCCCGTTGAGACGCGTGCGTGGCAAGATCTCAGTATCAGCCTCTCCGGCTACTGATGCTGCAGCTGCTGTTGACCCACTACATGAAGAGGCTGCCGTAGACGATGCGCTGCAGCAGTTGGAAGAGATGTCAGTGTTCAATGCAGATGATGGCAACGGTGATGAACTCATGGAAGAAGAGGGGTTGCCCAGCCTCTCCAGTGCATCGTCTAGTAGTTCCACGACAAGTAGCAGCAACTCCAGCAGCTCCACCACCAGTAGCAGCTCTTCAGGCTCAGAACCAGTGCGAGCAGCAGGGTCATCGGATCCAGCTCCTGCCCGCCGTGTTAGGCGGAGACAGCTTGGCTTCAGATGGGGGCCGCACCTCTTCACACCTGTCGGACCAGAAGACCGTCCGCAGCACTGGCAAGTGACATGTGCGATTCCAGGCCACAACGAAGGTGGCCACAAATGCACAAAAAAGAGATCCACCAAATTCGGTGGCTCAGAGTGTGTCCAGCATGTGCTGAAGTATTGGTTGCTCCTGGGCAAACGAGTGTCCACAGCAGAAGAGCATCTGGAGTTGTTCAAGGACACCGTTTTGCCGGCGTACAACGTTAACAGTCTGCCTTCTTTGGATGAAATTGAAGCGGAGCTTGCTGCTGATGCCGGCGACTAGGAGGATGGAGGTGCAGCTGGGCATCTTCTCCATGCGGACCGGTTGGCCGCTGGAAAGTGCCGGCTGCTGCCTGCCAGTCCTGCCTAGGTGGCCACGCACGCAGCTTGGGGCTCAGCCTTGTGTTTAGGCTCAGGTTTGCGGTTTGCGGCCCTTAAGCCCAGGTCTTAGGTCCTTAGGCTCTGGCGCAGGGCAGAGAGACCTGCGTACAGGAGAAACGCGCGCTTTGCATGGATTTCTTTTGCCTGGGAGGAATTAGCTGGTTTTGAAGGTTTTTCTTTTGGGTTCCTACGAAATACAATAGTCTTATAATAATCAGCTACTTTTTAAATATTTGGCATACAAAATAAGCTTTTACCTAGCCAAGCATTTCGTGCGTTTCGTGCGTTTCGTGCGTTTCGTGCGTTTCGTGCAGACCAAAACACCCTCGAGCGATTCAGGGCTTGTGGGCCCCTGGCCCAGGTCTAGTTCTAGGTTTTGGGGTTGTGTGGGAGAGGATTCCGGGGCCATGGGTTTTTCTGGGTTGCTTTGGGCAAAGGTTTCAGGTGGGCTGCGGCAGCCTGAGCGCTCGAGGGTCCGGGGCCCAATTTCGTGCGTTTCGTGCGTTTCGTGCGCTCTGTGGCCTCTCTCAGGGCCTCTTTCTGGCTTACCGGGCGGACTTTTGCTTAATTCTGCTTGGTTTGCGGAATAGCGGCAAGTTTGGTGGCTCTCAAGGAAGTTGTGCTTCTGCTGGCATCCATCCATGTTGTGCAACCAAGTCATGTCTCTGAGTCCTGCAACAACAGAACATAGCAGCATAGCAGGTGTAGTGGGCGTAGGAAGTAGAGGAAGTAGTGCTGCAGGCCAATTCAGGCCTGCTTATGTGTGTGTGTGTGTGTGTGTGTGTGTCTCGTGTGTGTGTGTGTGTGTGTGTTGTGCTGAGGGCTACTCACTGCTAACTAACATGCTGTCCGACTGCATGCTCAAGCAATTGATGTAGTTATGCAAGTAGCACTGTTGTGACTCTTGTTGGGCTTTCTTTCTCGTGTATGCTTATCTACACTGAATCCACACCTTCTGTAGGCCTAGTATCATATGTGTGGTTCAAAAGCCATAGTGCCTTACCACTGCAGGCTCTCATGATGTTGCATGGTGGACATCTACATGTGTGGTTGTGTTGTAGTCTTCTAGAGTCGCACAACGCGAAGTAGTGACAATGGCTTTCCGCAAGAGGGAGAGCTGGTCTGATGAGGAGAACATCCTGAAGCATACCCCCGTGTTCCAGCAGGCAAGTAAGAAAATCAGGCGAGGCTCGCTTTCACACGTGCTTGCGGAGCATGACTATCCTCCCGGGCCCTCCAGCTTGGAGCAACTCCTAATGTTTCCAAAAGAGTTGGTGGCAACAGTCTGTTCGGATCCTACCAGAAAGCAGAGGCTGCTTCACTTGCTGGAGCATGGCTTGCTGCACTCCTCTGACTATTCAGGTGTAGGCGCTGAACGAGAAGCTCTCAGGTGCATGGCCCTGGCTATTGCATCAGAAACAGGAGTCTCTGTGTTGCACACGCACACCCGAAGCTGTGACATTAGCGTAGCTGCGCAGAAGGTGCTCTGCGGCATCGCAGAGCACCAAGACGGTGGTGCCAGTTGTGTGTTTAAGGACATTGTGCAGCAAATCGATCCAGTTGCGCAGGGCTGGTTGTCTGAATGCGACGTCAATCCTGCAGCCACCGAGAAGCAACGGGTAACAGGCTTTCGCGAGATGCGTGATTGGTTGCTGGAGAATGAGTCCTGGGCTATTCATCAGGCTGGGCGGCCAGAGTAAAGTTTCCTTTGAACTCCTTTCCCAATCCATTATATCCCCATGTTCCATGCCACTATCAAGTAGTGAGTAGTGCACCTGACCCTGGCAGGACCATGCATCGCTGTGCTGCCAGCACAATCGTGCCTGTGTCGTCAACAAGCCTCGTGATGCGAGTAGCCTTGCTGTGGCCATCAACACTGCTGGCAATGAGTGCAAGGCCTGGAGCAGTGAGGGAAAGCAACAGCGGCATGGGCATGAATCGCAGAGAGCTCTTCTGTGCTGGCTGGCGCAGCGACACTGGCTAGCACGCACCGGGCAAGAATCACTTTTCTTCCAGGAGTGCACACCCTTGTTCGATGTTCAGGGGTGCTTGGTAGAACCTTTGGCTGATTCGCACCGCATGCTTCATGTGCTGACCGGGCCAGAAGACCATGGATGGCCGACCGCAAGAACACGCAGGCTGTCGTGTGGCCTGTCGTTGCGAGAACTCATCTGGGTAGGCCCAGATCAAAGTGAAATTCAGAGTCACTTCACTTCCATCTTCAAGCGTCGCTGTGAGCTCAGTGGCAAGATCTTTTTCCAGGAACCAGATGACAATGTCAGAGTTTGGGTAGACAAGCATAGGAGGCAGAAAGGGCGTGTCAGTGATGATGTGCCGCTCAGGGGTGAAGACATGTGGAGCCAGGTGCTGACTCCCACGCAGATGCAGCGGGTTGAACAGTACAAGGCGCTGCAAAGCGAAAGGGCAGGATTGCTTGACCAGGCATATTTCGCTGACGTAGATCACTGGCCTGGCAGCCCGGGACCGTCCAGTGGTCCGTACTGGCCGACCTTGCTCACACATGGAACAATCCTTGAGTTTTCCAGTGGGCGCATTGCCACACCCATGGAGAGGTTTTTGTCACTTGGCTTCAACCCCTTCCAGCATCTCTGCAACGAGTTTTCTTGGCCTGCTGCTCCGTTCGTTTCTAAAGTCTCTGAGAGGCAGCAGACTTCCCTTAGCGGAAACAGCCAGAGCCTGCCTGCTGTGATGGCTTGGTACTTGTATGTGCTGGCGCACACGGTGAGGCGGGAACCTTGCAGACTTAGCCCAGCAATTTCTGAAAGAGTCCCTGATGATGATGATGATGATGTGGCTGGCAGCATAGCAGATGCTGGCACCTCAAGTTTTGTGTAAGCTTTGTAGAAGTGTAGAAGGAACATGTGCCGCTGTAAACCGAGTAGTTCCGTTGCTGCTTCTGTAAAAGATGGGGATGGGCTTTGCTCTGCAGAGTGGCTGCGTGTTACTCATCACTCCTTGTGCCTGGACTCGCTCAGGATGCTGCTTTGCTCTGGCTTGAAGCCGCTCAAGCCTAGAAACTTCTTGGGGTTCAAGCCGCTAGGGTACTTGTTCCGTGCTCTCAATGGCAGACGGTGGTCGCTCCCGCTCCCCTGCTCCACGTGTCGAGGACCGTTCGCAACCCTTTAAGACTGGCTCTAAGACACCCGCTAACCTACTGACCCAAGGCCCTTTATGACATATAAGCCAACATAACCCTAAGCCCAAGCTCCTGAGCAGGATGGGCCTGGGCATGCTGTCGTGGCTTTGCCGCGGGCCTCCGGACAGTCCAGAGCGCCATCAGGCGCTGCCCGCCCCAAGGCGAAAGCACGGCCGTGCAACGTGAATGGCCGGTATGGTTCGCTTGACGTGAAGTACAACAGCATCTTGGACGCCTTACCGCCAGATGCACTGCCTCAGGAGGTGACATCCGGAAGGCACTCGTACTGGGTGAGCAGAGCTGACACATGCATCACAGTGAATCTCCAAAGTTGCACCTTTGTGGTGAAGCACCCTTACCGGGACAATGTGTTTCACTCCATCTGTTTCAAGAAAATGCTTGGTGGCGCCGCGGCCGGCTGGCTTCATGTTCGAGTCTTGTGCCGCCACTGGCAGAAGCATTTCGATGCGAGCTTGACCGATGTTGCCATTAATGAGCAGCGTGTGCTTGCTCTTAAAGAGCTGAGCCCTCTGTAGGCTAGGATAGGCTGCTTGTCATGGTGTGGGCAATCTTCACATCAGATCCTCAGCCTTGAGCTGCTTCAAAGCTTGCCCTGACTCAGTGGTAGGTTTGACGAGCTGACCTTGCCTTGGCATGGTCTTTTCTTTTCCGGGAGGTTGGGGAAGGCCTTCGGTAGCACGGATTCATGTGAGCTCAAAGTCAAAACAACTTTGTTTCAGAGCATGTTGCCCAGTGTAGAGCATGATCACTTGATGCATTCAGATTCTTGGTCGTCAAATCCCAAGCTGTGCTGTGTGCAGAGCGGAGTTACTGAGTTGGTGCCCGCAGCCATTTGTGTTTGTAAGAGTCTTCTCCTGTGCAGCGTTGTGTTTAGGCTGTTTAGGTCTTCTTACGAAGAACAACAGCAGCGCGTAGCAGCACCGTAGCATGGCTGAGTTTGAGTTGGACACGGAAGGTGATGTGTCAGGGCTGCTGCAGAATCCTGCTGAAACGGCAGATGGAAATGCAGAGCAGCCAACTGGCGCTGTGAGGGCAAGGGGTCGAGGTAGGGGTGGAAAAGGCGGTAGAGGGCGGGGGAGAGCATCCAAGGATACTGCGAAAGCGGGCAAGTCAGGCCCGCTTTCGCTGTGCATCTGCCCCAACTGCCCGTTCGTGAAATATCAAGGGGCCCGCTTCTGTGCGGAAGGTGATCACAAGCGTGCTTATGATAACATCATGTATCAGAGACGCTCCCGTAAGGACATCAGCCAGGAGGAGCAGGAGGCGTTCGACGAAGAAATGCGCAACGATCAACGTGCGGGGGAGTTTGTCGAGCGCTTCGCGCTCGACAACCCTCCGGAAATGCGTCGTAAGAGCTTGATCGACTTTGCACAATTTGTGCGAACGCGGGGAATTCGAGCAAGCACCAAGGACTCCCGTAAGAACATTGCCATGACGAAGCGTGCCTTTATGAAGCACTGCGAGAACGTTCTTGGACTGGACGAGGAGGAGTCCAAGGAGCAGCTTGCCTGCCATAATTGTGTTGAGTTCAGCGTGAGCATTTCAGTCTAAGATGCAGCGCAGTGCTTTGCCAGTGTTGTTGCGATTTCTAATTTGAAACTTGTTTAGGCCTTGAGGGCCTTGCTTGCTAGCGATTCCAATTGGGAACTTCTTGTCTACAGTGCCTTGCTTGCTTCATGACTTGATGCGCCGCGCTTGATTGGTTCTGTGTCGTGTGTGAGACAGACTGCTAAGGTACTGGCTCGAACTCTACAATGACAGGAGCATCCAGCGTGACAAGGAGGGCTTTCGTGGTGCTGAGCAGCTCTACGTACCGGCGCAGCACATGAAAATGCGGGAACGAGAACACTACGTTGACAATCACGTGATTGAAGGCTCGGACCAGATCAGAAATCCCACTCTGGAGCAAAGGGATATGCTCCAGAGACACCTTGGCAAGCAGGAAGCCTGTTTTGCGGATGAGTTCTTTCAGATGAATGAGGCTGCCCGCAAGGACCTGGAGACAGGACCTCGAGCGCCCACCACCCCTGGAAAGGCTGAGAAGAACGCTGATGGCCCCAAGATCACCCCGGAAAAGCCAGCCAAGCCTGTCAACCTTGCACGTGACAGGCCAAACCTCAACCGCATGATGGATTCCAGCATCAACAAGCTCTTCAACGACCTGAACAAGAACATTGCATTCTTCGAGCCGGCAGTGGAGAAGTGGAGGGACCATCCTGCCAACCTCAAGGCCAAAGACCGAGCAGCTCTGTCCTTCCTGAAGGTTCTCCAGGCTCGCCACCGCATGATGGCGCAAGTGCTTGGTAAGCCCCAGGTCATTCAGCAACTGATCTCGGAGCCTTCGGAACCTGCACCTGTAGAAGCTTCTGCTGTTGCTCCAGGAAGCCCGAAGTCAGAAATGACAGGTCAGCAGGAAGCACGGCTCCAGACAGAGACAGCTAGCAAGAGAAATCAAAGCTTCAAGGAGTTCATCGAAGATCCTGGGGTTCTGGCTCACAAGTGCTGGGATGGTGAGCTCACGGACCTCATGAGCATTGAGGACCTCCATGAGTTGAGGGACCAGGTGTTGGATGTGGACACGGCGGAGAAGTTTTTGGCCTGCAAGACGCAGTGGGCTAAAGCGGAAAAAGCTGTCAAACAGCTGAGTGGCAACTTCAAGTCTGCTGCGGATGATTTGCAGAAGCATCTCAGGTCCGTTGTTTCCGAGGAAACCAGATCAAAGAAACGCGAGGCATCCCAGAAGGAGAAGGATGCCCTTCGCAAGGTCAAGCAGGAGGCCGCTGATGCAGCAGCTGAGATCAAGAAGCGCAAGCAGAAGACAAGTGAGACGCAGTTGGCCTTGTTCACTGCTGATTGCAAGGATGTGCCTACAGTAGCTGAAATGAAGGAGGATCAGCTTGCAAGCCCCTTCGACGATGCTTGGACACGGCCTTGGCTGATGAGCTCGTGTGCAGCTCTGAATCTGGTTCTCATCGAGACACCGGTTCAAAGGGCCCTGGCATCCTGGGGCGCCCAATACAAGAAGGCACAGGTCACTGCGAAGATGGAGTGTGTGACTTTTCCCGTCCAGCAGAATCAGGGCAAAGATGAGATCGCAGGGGTGCTGAAGAAGTTGTTTCCATCCGAGGCCGCTGTTGATATTTCCAGCGTGGCGGGAGGACAGACTTTCATGGGTCAGTGCTGGATGTACGGATGCTCGAGCACACTCAAGTCCTTGGCCGCAACACCCAACCATGCTTGCCTGCTGAAGGCTCAGGTTGCTGGTGAAGTGTTCCATCTCTTGTTCAACATGGAGACATTGCTCGCCGTGCTCTACAAAACCGGTGCAATCACGAGTGAACATGATCTCATGAAGGCTTCAGAGATTGTGCAAGCGTATGCTGCAGAGGACCTGAAGAAGCTCCTCGACCATGGTGTCAAAATCGTGCAGGCCACCCTCAAGCCACGCCAGGCACTGTACATCCCGACAGGATGGTTGGTGATGGAGGTCGCGATGCCATCAGTCCACATCTATGGAATCCGCAAGTCGTTCTTCTTGAGTACGTCACACAAGCAGTACAAGGTGGCCATTGATGCAACAAAAGCGGGCGGGAAGAATGTGGACCGAATGGTTGAGATCAGCAAGCTGATGGAGAAGACCACCCCGACAGCCTGAAGGTTTGATGGGGAACTTCTTTCGCAGGGCTACAGCAGCGCCGGTGGCGAGTCTCATTTGGAGACGTGACTCTGACAGTGCTCCTCTAGCCGCTGCTGTAGGGTGTAGGGTGGAAGTCGGGCGGGCCAGAGGAGCGTGCCAGGCATGTGTCCATGTGCACCCCAGTGCGGGGGCGTGTGGCAATGCTTGCATTGCTCTCTCTTGGCGCCGGCCTGGCCAGTGTGACTCAAAGTGGGTAGCCTTTTCTTTAGCGGCAAAGCGCTGCTAAATTGTGAAGGGTAGTGACAGGTAGGTTTGAGTCTCACTTCACCAAGGTCACCGCTTTCGTGAAAATTGTGTTGTGGGGAATCCGTGGCTGTTCGTAGTTTTAGGTCCTAGGTAAGTTGCAACTGTATGTGAGCAGGGACGTTGCCTTTGTCGTTAAGGATGAGCCCTGACACTTTGAAGATGGAGCTGAGTTGCTAGGTTTCCAGTTTGAGACATGTTTCTCTTGTTGTAACTGCGTTGTGGTGCTCATGAACATGTTTGGATGCCAGCACTTGCATAAATCGCATATGGCACTGCTTTTTTCTGCAGTGTGCGTTTAGTTTCCAGTTTGATTCTTCAGTGACGCCAGCGGTGACAACATCAACAAATCGACATGTCAAGTAGTCCCTTTGGGCCTGTTATGAGCTGATTTGTAATGCGCGCGCATCTTTGAAGCACCCGGTCAGGCAGTAGCACGGTAGGGGCCAGAAATCGTGTGATGAGGGGTATTGGCGGCTTAAACATGGGCTTTTTTGTTGTGCATGATTCAAATATCCCATGGTGTGAGTAAAATGTCCCCTTTTTGAGCCTCCATCAGATTTGAAGATGCTGTTGGTTGCGACGCTATGGTTTGTTCCCCATTCGTGTGCCAGCGTGTGTTTCTAAGCTGTTCAGGTATGTTTTACCAGTTTCGGATTTTGGCAGCCCCAAAGAGCTTCACAGAAGAAAAGGTGCAAATTGCTATGGGGACCACACCGATTCAGCATTACGTCAGAAGACTGGTGACCTATTTGGCAAGGATCCGTTCCGTCTCTCAAAGTGATGACAAGGGTCTCAACCTGAAGGTCTACGTGAAGCTGAGTACGAAGGTGTGGTTACGGATGTATTCACGGCTGTACCATGCATTGGCATTGGTGTCGTGCGTGCATCTTCCTTCTCCTCCGATGCTTACCTCGGCAGTGATGATTGAGGCAGACAGCGACCTTGTCGACAACGATGAAATTCCGGAAGAAGCAAGGATCAACACCATGAACACGCTGAACGGATTTCGCAATAGTTTGGGTATGGGTGGCAAGCCTGATGCCGCGACTATGCGCTCTCAATGCACAATCCTCGTCCAAGACTTTGACATGGTCGCAAGGACCAGGGGATCAACGCATACAGTGAGAGAGAACCTCGGCATGCATGGATGGAGTGAGATCTACATTGTGAGCCCGTCGATCACCACAGGTGCCAACTACAACTTCCAAGTCACAAAAGGATCGTTGGAATCTGTGAATGCGACATTGGATGGCTTGACTGAAGAGCAGCTTGCAACCGTCACATTGCATTACCATCTGTCTCTCCAGGCGATCCTCATCGAGAACATATCATTTCCGATGAGTGAGGTCGGAGACGGAGCAGCAATTCGTTCTGACTTGCAGCGACAGCTCAAGGTCACGTACGTTGACCCTATCATTGCGGCAGGGAAGCGTACCACGCGCCCTCCAATTGTCAACATCAATCACGACTTACGGTTCGTAGGAGCAGCCAGCAATTACCTTCGACAGAAAGCTTCTCTGTTCAACGGCTTCCACGCGCTGGGAATGTATATTGAACTGGAGTTGCGAGCCCGAGCATGCGTGGTGATTCATGGATCTTCGTTTTGGTCAAGAATGTACAGCCAGACGAAACATGCGTCATCAGGCGTGCATACACTGTCAGCCGAAAAGGTGCCAGCACCGGACAATCGGGTCAGGTTCAAATTGGGCTTCGCTATCTACGAGAAGCAGCTGTTCTGCGAGAAGATGGTATCCACGTGCTTTGTTGAGGCATCGAAAGTTCGCTCATGGGACGAAACTGTCCGAACCGACTCAGTCGCTCACCCGTCGCTTGTCGAGATTTGGGAGGACAAGAGTGAAGTCAAGACGTCCACCAAGATTTCGCAGACATGGTTTACGGGAGAACAGCAGCAACAGATCAGGTCGGGTGCCCAGGGTGACACGGTCGCTGAATCGTCCACAGTCACCTGGCAGGACTTTGACATCGCCATGACCGTTCCCGAAGCCTACTACGACAACAGGCACTACTGGTTCCGGATCGACACCTATGCGACCCCGAACACCGGCTATGTCAAAGGGAGAACGTTCTATTGCCCTGGATGTGAAGCAATGAAGTTGGCTGAGTGCTACGCACAAGCCCTCTTCAAGCCGACCGGAAACGGGTATCCTGGACACTGCATTGGGTGCGCACACACTTCAGCTTTGAAGATGCAGCATCAAATCGGCTCCTTTAATGACTTGGTCTCGTCCCAGAAGTACACCTTGGCTTGCGCAAAGCACCTTTATGACCTGAGGCTCCAATTCGTGGATCCTCGCGTGGACATCAAGGAGTTCCTCAAAGTTTGTGCGGAGATGGTCTATGAAGACATCGGCAAGACGGTTTCTCACTACGGTGGTCTCCGAATCACAGCCAGTCAGGCCATCGAGTACGCGGCATGGGGAAAGGCCAAACAGTTGGCATGGGACAGAGGGTACGACTCCGAAGGCAAGACATGCTACATCTGCTACTACGATGCCGGGAACTGCGCTTATGCTGGTTTCATGAGAATGCTTTTGACTCCGGAAGAGCGCCAAGAATGCTACAGAGGGTCAGTCTTGCCCAAGGAAGAGCTCCTGGGTGACACGGTGGAGCTGGCGCTCGGGCTTCTTACAATTGCAATGAGACACCCAAGTCATTTTCCGAATTGGGGTGGCCTTGAGGGAGCAAATGCGTGCGCGAGGGGAATCGAAAGATCATTCTTCCGCTACGCGTCGGCCGAAGCTATCGAGCTGATCACGGTTGACTCCCCGCGCAAAAGGACACCGCCCAAGAAGAATGAAGCAGTCGCTGAGATCGTCAACAACATGTCCGCTGACCTCGTGATTGATTTCACAGTGATCGTCGATGGTGATATCTACCCTGTAGAGATTGCGAGAACCGACGAGACACAGGCCGCTGACAACGTCACGGACGATCCAGGGTTCTCAGTTGCTCCACCAATACCTGCACAGGATGTAGATGTGGATGCGCAACCCGAAGAAGAACAAGGTGCAGAAGGCCCTGATCCCAGGCATGCAATTCGTGAAGGATTTGTCGCGCAGCTTCAGGACTATGTGGGAGTACTCGCTCAGGGCGAAATGTCGGTCGGAAGCGACCGCCTCACGTTCTGTGTCGCTTGTGGCAGTGATCTACACACTCTGTCCAATTGCACAGAAAATGCTGCGACCCGGGATCTGGTACTTCGAGGCGTCCAGATTATCAAGGAAAGCCTTCTTCGATATCCACGTCGAGTACCTCCACAAGAGGCTGAGCCAATGGACGTTGACACCACAGACCATGTGAGTGTTGCATCCTCGGACCGACGACCCAAGGCCAAAGCCCGACCGCGACGCGGAGGCGAAGCCGTACGGGGTGATGTGGTCTTGATCCGTTATGAGAACAAACACAATCTCTGCACGGATGTGGAGAACCGTCGGGGCCTACATGATGCTTGTGGCGTACCACTGCAGGAATCGGGACCAGAGAATAGCCAGCGAGTGGTGGACCTCATTGAGCAGCTTTCGGACCATCGCGACCGACGCCTACCTCAACGAGGAGACCGTCCTAGCTTTGCTTACGATGATACCACTCATAGCTACACCAATGCAGGCTACGAATCCATCGGCGGCGGAAGGCCAATCCGGTGCGGGATTCTCGACCTGATCCCAACCAAGGGTGCAAGCTTCATCAACAATCGATGGGACTTCGTGAACGAAGTTGTCCTTCGCGACATCACCCGTCAGCGCAGACTGAACGCGGATTGGGCGCTATCATGCATCCAATCTGACCTGCGCCACAGAATCGCCAGGCGCCCAGGCTCGGAATGGCTTGACAACAGGTGCCAGGTGGCATTCAACAGTGTCATCAAATGTGATGAAGGAGGGTGGGTGATGATCGAAGATTTGGTGAGGCATGAGCCACTATGGACCCATGAAAGCAGACGCATCACCGAAGCGGTCTCAAGGACCGATGAGCAACAGAAGAAGAGAGTGTACAATGAAAGACTTCAGCTATTGTTCCAAGGGAACATGATTGCAGCCACGAAACGCCACAAGGCCAAGATTCGGTTGCAGTTCCTGGGTGTGAGAGTGAAGGACCCCGGCACGGAAACTCTTGGATCAGCAGGTTCGAACAGGTTGGTATCGGTTCAGGACCAGATCACGGAGATCCAGAACAATGATCATTGCCGGCACGGCCAGAGGTACCTGAACATGTGCAACGGCTGGGTGAAGCCATGGGCAGTTCGGGCTACGAGTGGTCACTCTGCGCACTCAGATCCCCAGAACAACTTGCTTCAGTTGGACAAGAACAGGTTCGCAATATCTCCATCTATGACCCTCTTGCAACGTCTTGGAGGTGCGTTCCACGCTACGGCATGCCGCAACTTGGATTCCATTGTCACGCAAGGCATCATGCCTGGTTCGGAGGACCCCGACGGGGACTTCGACCATAGGCGCCAATTCCGAGGCAACCAAGGTGGCAGACTCCACAGCTATTGGGGGGTGTTTGCGCCGTTCGATCACCGGAACGCAACGACCAAGATGCGAGTACATGGACGAGACGCCAAGCACATGCCATTGGCGGTCCTTCATGTCCCATCGCAGGACCTTGCACGAGAAGATGGACGTATCACAGACAGCGGCATCATGATCGTTGGCCGAACGATACCTTTCCATTTCGTCAAGGAGGTATGGTTTTGCGTCCCTGATCCTCGAGATACACACTCTTTCGCTCTGGTGGAAAAGATCTACGATGAACGGTTGGAGAAAGAGCTGGTGTTGGACTACAATGCATCACCGTTGCTTCCTGAGTTCGAGAGATACGAACGCCAAGCAAGATCATGGAATTGCTTTGCGAGATGCCTCCTGGACCCCACGACACAAGCAAGGAGCAGATCATTCGAGACCTCACGACTGTCCTGGAGTCCCACAGGGAGAACACGGTTCGGCATCACTACATGGACAAAGGAATCAAGTTTGTCATCAAGAATTGGCGACCCGAAGACCTACGCAGAGACGAGGATGGACGGAGAATGAGGGTATGCCCGGCATGCTACAACATCGTTCCAGCATGTTTCTCCCGATGCACGTCTTGCTGGTCACAGTTCGTTTCGAGCGGATATTACCAAGGTTCTCCACAACGGGAGACTCCTACGGAGATCCCCAGTGACTTCATTGCTCAGACAATGGAAGCCGCAGCAGCCGCAGTGCCTGAGGCGCCCGAAGAGGAGCAGGAAGCCATGGAGGTAGAGACCGTTGCGGAACCTGAGGAAATCCCAGAACCATCTGTCATCGCGGAGGACGATCCAGAACAGGAACCTGATGAAGAAATGGACATAGAGCCAGGAGAGGACTTTGATGACGCAGTACCAGATGCAATTGCACAGGAACGTCGTCCCGTCTTCATTACCGGCCAGTCTTTGAACATCGATCCTGAGCTACAACTTGCACGTACCGCCATGCAGCCATCCTACTATTCTGGAAAGCGAAATGCCCATTGCATTGACGCGAACATGACCGCTCTTTCGTACATGGCATACGTGGTATGCAGATCCATCTACAAGGCTTGGTCAGGATTCGCAAAGTGGGCGACTATGCCGTTGTTCCAGATGAGGGAAAGTTTCGCACTTGGCCAACGCTATGATGTGCTCGGAAAGTGGGGATCTTTGGCGGCAGTGGATAGGGAAACGGGTGTGAGCAAGGATGTGACTGATGAGGAGATCATTCGCTTTGCCAAGGAGCCTGAGAACCTCAAGCAGTATGATCCCAACGGGACTTACACCTTGAAGCGCTTCCGGACGAACCAGATGCTTTCGTTGCTTACACGGGGAGCCAACATGATGGGAATTGGCAGGGACAACTTCAACCCTACTACTTACTTGAAGAGCGAAAGGGATGAAGATGTGAAGGCTATGCACTTTTGTTGCCTGAACGTCCTGTGCGAGGTGATTCCAATGGTGACGGGACACCAACAATTCTCAGTGCTACGACCAACGCCAACTGGACCGGTGGACTTCTTGTACATCGACCCCGTCGGTATCCTGCTGACTCATTCTGATCAGTCAGTCCAGACCATCGGCTTGCTGGTGGACCACAATGTGCAAATGCCTGCGCATTTCATGGACAGATTGAACAGATCCAAGGTTGAGAGACAGCAAAACCCGACGACCAAGCGTACTGAAGCCCTACACCACATTTCGGCCGCTGACTATCTCCCTCCAGGTGGTACTTCCATCCTGGACACGCCTGTCACTACGGAGGAACGTGAAAGCGCTTCTTCGGCCAAGGGACCTTCAAAAGGGCGTGGGAGAACCGGAGGTGAGCAGCATGGAGGCTGGAACTCCAACTCCTACTACGACTACACCGCCGGCAAAGGCCGAAACAAAGGCAAGGACAAGGGAAAGCATCGGGAACAGTATCCAGAGGAAAACCTCCGGCCCTGGGACCGCGATCCTGCGACCACGCGAAGATGGAGATGAATCAACGCTTGGTCTTCCTCGCCTATCAGTTCGTGACCTCTGAGCTTCGCCCATGGAATGCCATCGCGAATGCTTCTTTCTTCGGTGACGCCTGATTCGTTTGCCATTTCAGGGGATCGTTACTGACGTAGATGAGTGTCACAACGTTTCTAATTGGGATGCAAAGCTCTGATTTTCAATGTCAACGTTGCGGCGGAACATTTTCTGTTGTCCTATCGTGCCATCTTCCGGGTGAGCAGCGTCGGAGACGCAACTCATGGGGGGTGCGAACGGACTGCGATGCCTTGTCAAGTTCTAAGGTGTCACTATAAGAGCTGTGAGCAAGACCGTGTAAAGTGCAAGAGAAGGGGGCACGCTACGCGTCCCTCGACTCTAAGGGGGCATGCTACGCATCCCTCATCTTTACCTTTCTATGTGACCGCCAACGCAACGTTTGGCTCAAGTCAATGCCCATAGCTAAGTGCTATATGTGTCTTCTATCCTGAGCAATCAGAGCTATCCCGTTGCACAGACGAACCGCCGCCGGCAGTGAGTGCAAAAGGAACGGCCGCCGGTTCTGCCTGCATAGGATTGCACGTGTGGAAGTAAGAGGGAGAGACAGGGTCCAGTCTGTGGAGAGTGCAAGCCAGCCACACCTACATTCATTACAGCTCTGGTGGGGAGAGCAGCAACCAAGTCGAGATCAATCCCCCACGCAAATTGTTTTATGTTTGTGTTCATATAAAACCCAAGAGAATATTTGACATAGTATTGTTATTATATGGCTCTAAGGGGGGTATCGTCACCAGCCCCGAAGCCCCAAGCGCTAGTTTGTAGCTGTTTTGTATCCGTGAGCCCTGAAAGCCCTATGCCTAGGGACCCCAAAAAGCACATAAGCATAGGCATTTTGTAGGGATATCCCTACCTAGTTGGGCTTCATTATAAGGGGATTTATATATGGGATATCCCTATCCTTATTTTTGCTTATGTGCTTCTTTGGGTCCCTACACTGCTTGCAAGTCTGAGGCCGGCTGCCCGCGCGGAGAGGTTGGGAACCCAGGAGGAGGTTTCGACAACCATGGGCATTATGGAGTCCTTAGTCGTTAGACTAGCGTTTTTTTTGGGGGGTCACTATTCCGACCCCTATAGCACCTCATTCGTGCGGCGATAGAGGAAGGATGTGAATGCTTGAGGTTTACATTCTCCCTACAGTAGTGTTCATTTTTAGAATCTCGTTTTCCACTCGAGGCGTATATTTCAGAGCACCTTTATGTTCAGAACGGCCGAGACCGCCTGCCTTGGGTGTTTTCTGCCTTCGGGGCGGGCAGGCCCAAGCCTTCAAAGTGCTATAGTGGCTTGTAGAACCCAAAAAGTATCCTTCACCCTAAACCCTAAACCCTAAGCCGTGAAGACTCAGACAAAGGCCGGAGCATGGAGCTTGCAAGCACGTGACCAGAACTCCATGCGGAGGGGCTTAAGGGGTTTTTGCCTGGGTTTTAGGATGGGCCTTAGAAGGGTCTATGCAAGGGTTCTCGATGAGGTCTTCAGAGATGCCATGAAAGTTTACGGATTTGCGGTTTGAAGACTTTGGGTGTATTCACTGCTTGGGGTTTCGGGTTTAGGGACTGTTCAGATGAAAGATGGATACAGACAGACAGACAGACAGACAGACAGACAGAGAGACAGAGAGACAGAGAGACAGAGAGACAGAGAGACAGAGAGACAGAGAGACAGAGAGACAGAGAGAGTGAGAGAGTGAGAGAGTGAGAGAGTGAGAGAGTGAGAGAGTGAGAGAGTGAGAGAGTGAGAGAGTGAGAGAGTGAGAGAGTGAGAGAGTGAGAGCGAGAGAACGATATGAAAATTAAAACTCATATACCTATACAGATGTATGGATAGGTGGATAGGTAGATGGACCGATAGATCTACAGATAGGTATATATCTGTAGGTAGACAAATGGGTAGATCGATAGATTGATACGCATATGCGCATCCATACATGCATGCATGCATCCATCCATCCATCCATCATCCATCCATGCATGCATACGTAACGGACTTCCCAAATCGGTTGGGCCATCAGTCCCATTTGCAAGCTCCTGAGACTCGCCCTTAACACAGTCTGTGGTGCTCCTGTTTTAGAGGTTTTGGAAGGGGAAATTTGGCGCCAACTGTAAAGCTTAATATCGATTGCAGGGGTACTGTTTATGTATGCACAAATAGATCAAGAATGAACCAGCCCGAGAAACCTGCTTCTTTGGAGCTTTTCGTGAGGTGAAGCTCTTTGATTTTCAGCCGGGCGGAGCCACACAAAGCTGCTGCAAGCAGGAGTCTGATTTCTGAAAGTTCGTTCTGGGATTTGTGCGATTTTCGTCTAAATGACACTCTTTCGTTTGTCCAAAGATGCTTGTTAGGATTATTGTGAGCGTTCACTTGTGGTTAGGTTTCGGGGCTGAGGGTGTAAGAGATACACGGTAAGCCGCAACTCCTTAATGGTTCAAGGCGCCGCGAAATCCTAAACCTGGCAGCTTTGCGGTCAATCAGGGACTAGAGTCGATGGGCTCGGGGGTTTCCATGTCTGAGGATGGACATTCGTGATCGCCTGTGGCTTACCCACAAGCTTTCCCCGTAGCCGTCTGCATTTTCGGACGTATTTGCCAGGTACCATAAACCCTAACCGAACCCCTAAACCCCAAAACCCAAACCCCGAAGCCCTAAACCCTAAACCTTGGACCCCCAAAGCCCTAAACCCTCACCTTAGACTCTTAGACCCCGCAGCCCTAAAGGCTAATCCCTAGACCCCCAAACCCATAAACCCTAAACCTTAGACCCCCAAAGCCCGACGAAAGCCTAGACTCCCTAGACCCCAATCCTTGAACCCTCAGGGCAGCTTCCAAAATCAGGCCTCTCCGGGCAGTTCAGATCAAAGGGTCGCCGAGGCGAACCCTCTCAGGGTTGAGGAATCTTGTTATTAGTATGAGTATCAATACCATTAGTATGTTTTCTATTGTTAGCATTACTCGTATCAGTCTTCGTATGCTTGTTATGATGACCAGTCCTTTTGTTGCTTACCTTTCGGGTTTTTGGTGGTTGTGCGATCCTAAACCCTAAACCCTAAACTTTACCGACCAGGCTTGTGCTGGTTGCGCCTACTTCTCGGGAAATTCCTGCCAGCGTTGTGCCGGTGGCTTCATCGAACGTGAAGGCCGGAGAAGTTTAGGATTTAGGGTTTAGGGTTTGGGGGTTTAGTAGGTAGGATGGGAGGATTCAACTTACCTTTGGTTGGTAGGGAATGGAGGAATGGGTACAGGAATAGCTACTATTACTACCACTCTTCCATTCCCTACTAACCAAAGGTAAGAAAGGTGGGAAGGTAAAGCAGCAGGTAGGATGAAGGATCCCTTGTATAAGGACTCCTAACTGGGAATATCCCACGTACCTTCATCCCACCTTTTAACCCCTTTGAGAAGGCCAATGCACAGCCTGCACCAGTTCCGGCGGCTGGCTCCTTGGAGAATGTTGTGAGTATTTTTGTGTGATCTGTGTTTGGGACCAAATGGAGGTAAGCTAGCTGAGACCCACCTGACAGGGATGCTGTCTTGAGTTCACATTCGGGTTGTTGTTGGGTGCTCTTATGAGTACGCTTGAACGATAGTTTTTCCATTTCGGTTTGGAGGTTGAGGTCCAGCATGTAGGGCTGCGTTGCCAATCATCTTGCCGCATTGATCCAGGCTCAGCTTGGACGGGAAATCGTGCATGCAGCTGGCGTCGAGCGAATGCAACGATGAAAAAGTACGGGGCCAATCGAGCAACGAGGCTTGCTGCCAGTGCGGTGGTGGGGTCGTTACGCACCTTGGTTGCACGTACCATCGGGTGCGAGAGTTTGGTTGTTTTCGGGTTTGGATCTACTTGAGGAGCACTTGGAGATTACTTGGGGGTGCTCTGAGTTGTCTCTTTCTTTGCGATTGCAATGTAGAGTCGCCCAAGTTTTTCTTTTGTACTATAACTCCAGAACCCTTAGTCTAACCCTAAACCCTAAGCCCTAGACCTTTGCAGACCATAAGGGATTGCATTGCTGATTCTTCGGACCCCTTAACTCAGTGTATCACCCTAAACCCGCCCGAAATCCCTGCGCCCTTAAACCCCAAACCCCCAAACCCTAAACCCTAAATCCGAAACCCTAACCCTAAACCCCTGAGCCCCTTGTGTCCCAGGCCGACGCCCTTCTCCTATCCCAACAGGCGCTGGTCCCTGGACTCGGACATTGCGACTCGCCAAGGATGTCCTAACATCTGGCTTTGTTGCTAGTATTCATCTTTTGCCTTGATGATGGTTTCTATCGAGGTACGTTTTCATGAGTACTTGTACAGACAGGGACGCTGTGGGACAACAATCCATTCATGCTGCTTTTTTTGCATAACCAGAATGACCACCAGTGTCTCGGTTGCTATTCGTAACCCTAAACCCTAAACCCTAAACCCTAAACTCTAAACCCTAAACCCTAAACTCTAAACCCTAAACCCTAAACCCTAAACTCTAAACCCTAAACCCTAAACCCTAAACCCTAAACCCTAAACCCTAAACCCTGAACCCTGGGTTCGTCGTTTTACTTTCGTCTCGGGGGAAGCGCTTGGGAAGTTCCCAGGTCATGAAGCCCGAGCCCCGCACGGCCCTGCGCTACACCGTGGACTCGAAGTGTGAGCTTGCGGCACATAACCTGACCATCGACAGCTCCACAGGAGGGTTTTGGGCAATTTCGGGTGCTTTGTTGCAGATTGTAGGGCTTCAGGTTCGGGGGTTGGGATGTAGGCTTCAGAGCTGAGCGCCGGACGACTTGGTGGTGTTTTTTGTCTGCCTGAAGGCATGGGGTAGGTGTCGGACTCCGGATTTACGGTTGTTTCCGCCCTGAACTGCGGCAATATTGACCCGACAAGCGGTCATGGTAGACTGCTGTCCCTTTAAAGTGCTTCCTGGACCCCCAAAAGTATGTAGAATAATAGCCTTTTAAAGGTTTTTGGCCATTATTTTACCTACTTTTGAGGGCCTCGGTCTGGTTCTACTAGTATGTTAGTTACTGTAAGTCTTGAGGAGCCCAGAGACTCCAATATATATCTTAATTTGGGAATAGGTACCTTAAATCATATTAGGGATCCTACTATAATTTAAGGAATATCCCTTAATTAAAGGATATTGGAGTCTCTGGGAGGGTAGGGCTCCTGTAGTGCAGCGTTGTTCGCGCAGGCACGGTGTACAAGAGTTCAGGCGATTCGGAAGGTGCTGCTGCATGGCGTCGCGCATTTTGGGGTATACGGGTGAAAGATGTTGCTGCCCCAAACCCTACACCCTAAATCCCTGAACCCCTAAACCCTTAAGCCTAAAACCCTAAACCCTGAAACCCTAAACCCCTAAACCCTAAACCTTAGAAGCTGCCCCCACCCTGTAATAGTGACTATAAGGATTATATTAGGGCCCTTTTATATTCCAATTATGCCCTAAACCCCTAAACCACAAAACCCTAAACCCTAAACCCTAAAACCCTAAAGCCCTAAACCCTTAAACCCCAAAACCCTAAACCCTACACCCTGAACCCTAAAACCCTAAACCCTTAAACCCCAAAACCCTAAACCCTACACCCTGAACCCTAAAACCCTAAACCCTTAAACCCCAAAACCCTAAACCCTACACCCTGAACCCTAAAACCCTAAACCCTTAAACCCCAAAACCCTAAACCCTACACCCTGAACCCTAAAACCCTAAACCCTTAAACCCCAAAACCCTAAACCCTACACCCTGAACCCTAAAACCCTAGCTGTCATTTTGAGAACGGTTTCCGAGTTGGGGGCTCCCAGTAGGGTCTGCGTTCTGACGCAGCGCAAGACGAAGATTTAGGGGTTTTGGGGTTTAGGGTTTAGGGTTTTAGTTCGGGTTTAGGGTTTCGAGTTTGGGGTTTAGGGGTTTTGGGGTTTAGGGTTTAGGAATTTCGGGTTTCGGGTTTAGGGGTTTCGGGTTGAGGAGTTTCGGGTTTAGAGTTTCGAGTTTAGGGTTTAGGGGTTAGGGTTCAGGTGGGGTTTAGGGTTTAAGAGCATAAGAAAGCCCATGAAACACGAGCAACTACCGCCCGTCTTTCAGCTGGCCCATTAAGATAAGCGGTTTTTGTGTCCAAACCCGTCTCGAGCCCAAAATCCTCATTATTTAGCCCCCAAGCTCATAACCCTCAAATTCTCTACCGAAAAGATCCAATCAACAGCAAAGGAGCAAAGCACAATAATGGGAACACAACTGGACAAGCCTGAACCTTAAAGCCGAAACCCGAAACTCTAACCCCTAAACCCGAAACCGTAAACCGAGACTCGAAACGCTAAACCTCAAACGAGCACAGGCACAACAACAAGAACTCGCCGCGCAGGAGAGATCAGCTACATGCCTGGGCGAGATAAGCCTCTGGAGGTCACCCTGAAGTTACCATAACTTCCTTCAAGCAAGGTTAAGGAAGTTAATGGAAGCTACCCAAACTCCTGCTCTCTTTGGGCCTTAACGGGTTCTGATGTTCCTGGGGTGTTGGGCTGAGAACTTGTGGTTTCATTCATTTTTTTTTTCGAGGGTGTTGTCAGGTCTGGGGCTGCGGGTTTCATAGATTTTCGGGTTGAGGGTTTAATACAGGGGCCTTAGGAGTTAGAAGAGGGTCTTGGGGTGAATTATTGTTCTCTACTTTAACGCCCCCCAACATAGTATAGGTAATTATTCAGGCCCCTAAGTTAGGATTATTCAGCGCTAAGGGCTTTGCTGTACCGTGCGTGCGCAAGCTTCGAGTAGCAGGGCCACGGATGTGGTAGTGTTCAGGGTTTCGGGGTTACGATCATTCGCGGACGCAGACTTACAACCAGAACCCGAAACCCCAAGCCCTAAACCCCAAACCCAAACGCTAAACTCCGAACTGAGTTAAACCTTGACTTCACAGATCAGGATCTGCGTTATATTGTATACGTATATGTATCTATCTATATATATATATATATATCTATATATCTATATATATATATATATACACATTTATATATATATATATATATATATATATATTATAAAATATAATATATATATATATATATATATATATATATACACATATTTTTTGTTGGGGGGTGTACAGCAGTCTTGGGACCTAGCTCTGCAAGACTCTGCGTGAGCAGGGTTGCGGGCTTCGAGGGCGCTCGAAACCGCGGAGGCATGCATACCTATATGTATCTATATATACATATATATATATATTTATATTTATATACTTATATATTTATATATACACAGATTTAGGTCTGCGGTTTCTTCGGCTTTGACGGATTGTGTCTCTTGGTTGTTCTGAGGGTTCATGCAAGAAGTTACTTGGTCGAGGAACGCGGTGTCTTTGCGATGCAGCGGCCTACAGGCGGACCTGGTGCAAAAGGCTGAAAGGACCCACCCTGTAATAGTGACTATAAGGATTATATTAGGGCCTTATTATATTCCTATTATACCACTATTACAGGGGGGAATCCAGGCATGTCTGCACCAGGCCTTATTCCCAGATCTTTCAGATCCTACAATGCAATGCCAAGAAGCGAAACCCGAACAACAGCCCTTTAAAGACCTCAAACGCCCTGTGCCGATATGGGGGTTTCCGAAAATCGGTGACCCTAATAGAGTGCCCTAAATAGTAGGATCCTTATTTCGAATCCTTAGCCTCCAAAACGAAGCTTCGAGGCCTTCTCCTTCGAGTGTGAGGTCACCGCCCACCAGGCCCGGCGGGTGCTTGTCAGAGATAGATCGACCCACGTTGGGCTTTAAGTTTGGGGGTTTTTAGGGTTTTTGGGGTTTAGGGTTTGGGTTTTAGGGGTTTGGAGGTTTTAGGGTTTGGGGTTTGGGGGTTTTGGGGTTTTTGGGGTTTAGGGTTTGGGGGTTTTAGGGTTTAGGGGTTTGGGGGTTTTAGGGTTTTTGGGGTTTAGGGTTTGGGGGTTTTAGGGTTTAGGGGTTTGGGGGTTTTAGGGTTTTTGGGGTTTAGGGTTTGGGGGTTTTAGGGTTTAGGGGTTTGGGGGTTTTAGGGTTTTTGGGGTTTAGGGTTTGGGGGTTTTAGGGTTTTTGGGGTTTCAGGGTTTTTGGGGTTTAGGGTTTAGCCGGGTTTAGAGTTTGTAGGGTTTTGGGTTTCGGGTTTGGGTAGGAGGGCCAAGGGCGGGCAAACAGGAACTTGTGGGGAGAGAACAAGAGGGCCGAGATCAGGGGCATGGAGGATATTGGGTTTAGGAAAGGGGATTGAGCGTTTTGGATATGGGCTTGGGGGTTTGGGGGTTTGCTGTTTAGGGCTTCGGGTTTTGCGGCTTAGGGTTTATCGAGTTTAGCGTTGAGTGAGCAATTCGGGTGTTTTTCTGGGATCCCCATGACAGATTCGTCTGCTTCTTTCAAAGCATCACCCTGCGACAGGCCGTGGGTGTGAGCTTGGCTTCCGTCGTCATGGTGGCCGCCGACGCGCTGAGCTACAGCTGCGAGCCTGCTTGAGGTTTAGGGTGTAGGGGGTTTCTCGCCGTAAGGTTAGGCAAGCAGAAATGACTGAAGCCTATCTCAGAAAAAGGGATATTTCCTTCAACAGTTGGTAATATTCGGTGCCATTCAGTTTGCTCCCATTAGCTGTCGGGCTTCAGGGTTTCGGGTTTGCATGGCGCCCTACAGCCTTCAACCCTCATATTATACAGGCTTTGATGATGGGGTTCTTATAACATGATAACGGTTTCTACACGCGTCTCGTAAGGGTTCTACCAACGCTTCCGAAGCAGGCCACATACGAATCAACCAAGCCCTAAGCCGTTTTTTAACAAGAAACTCGTCTGGTTTCTACATTATAGGATGCTAGGAATGTTGCCTAGGGGCGGCACTGACCATGCAAACTCTGGCCTGCACCTCCGAAATAGTATTTGCAAAACTCCCGCGCCGCCGTGGAGGCATCTTACCAATTCAAAACCTACGTGCTGCAAACTCAAGCCCGACACCCGCATGCAAGATCCGCAAAGACCTAGACCCGGGGGTGCCCAGAGACTCCAATATCCTTAGGGAATATACGAATCATATTAGGGATCCTACTATAATTTACTGTATATTCCTTAATTAAGGGATATTGGAGTCTGTGGGTACGGGTGGGGGAAGTCCTTTGGGGAAGCTGCCAAAGCTCAAAACGGCTCGCCGTGAAAGAACCCTATGGCTCCCACTTGTACGAAGACGGGGTAGGCTCAATCTGCGCCTCTTAAGCGCTAACAGTAGCCTAAACAAGTACCTCTACTATTCTGGGGGTTCCTTATGATTAGTAGAGTAGATTATACCCAAAACCCAAATCTAGTTATTAAGGCCCCTATATTAACTGATGGGTCCTTGGGGCTTTGCATTAAGGGGTTGTCGAGCCACTGAGGCTCTGTCACTCTGCTTTTCCACGGCGACAGTGAAGACGAGTTGCCGCTGACAACCGGAAGCGGATGGTCCAAGTTTGTGACTCGGACAGCGTAGGCTAAACCCTGCACCCTAAGCCCGCAAACCCCTGAAGCCTGAAACCTCAAACCCCACACGCGAAAACCGATTCTGCTAGAAGGGTTGTATACAGGTGCTTTATTTACAGGACTCTCCTAGCGCCTAAGGGTTCTGTAAAGCTTTCGGGTTCAGGGCTTAGGGTTCAGCGTTTCGGTTCGAAGGTTCGGGTGCAAAGCTTAGGATGACAGGTCCGAGCTTTGGAATTTTCGGGACCGGTGTTTGGGGTTTGGGGGTTGCGGTTTTGGTCTTTGATGTCCAGCCAAGACCTCTAACGGCATGGGTGTTTAGTGCTTAGGGCAAGGGGCGGCCTTGGCTTCAGGGTTTGGGGCCTTTTTTGAAGGGTTCTGGGGTTTAGGGTTTAGGGTTTAGGGAAGTTGCAAGGATGTGGGGGCATCTACACTAAGTTGCAGGATGCCCTAAGTCCTGAATCCTACACCGCCTTAGAAGTGGAAAGGGGTCCCCCTCAGGCCCCATGCGCATGCCACGCTTCGTGGGTCTCCATTAAATCCTGAACAGTCGAAGGGCTACCTTAACCCTGAAGTAGGGTTCCCTATTATGATTTCCGTATATAAGACTTATATGTCCTTGAAAAGGTAGGTTCTTCAGGGTTAAGGTAGTGCTCAAAACTGCTGAACCCTGAAACCTAATTGATGGACCCTTAAGCTGCGCTGAACAACTCTCGGTTGTCGCCCTGGAGGTAAGATGCTGTAGTGCAAGAGCACGAAGCTACATATACTCTCTCTCCCTCTCTCTCTCTCTCTCTCTATATATATATATGTATACAGTATTTACTATATACACTAGATACAAGAGATATACTGTATTCTACTAGATATGGTGGAGATACTGGTTCTACTGTATACCTGCACTTGCCTCCGAACGGTTTAGGGTTTAGGGTACGGTCTAGGGTTTAGGGTTTAAGGTTTAGGGTTTAAGGTTTAGGGTTTAAGCTTTAGGGTTTAAGGTTTCGGGGCCTCGAAGATGCATCTTCGGAAGCCTCAAAGTCCCAGACCCCCGAGCTTTATCAATGAGCGCAACAGCGAGGCCTGCCGTCCGAGGCTCTCTCCGACCCCAGCCTCTAAAACCCTAAACCCTAAACTGTAAACCCTAAACCCTGAAACCCTAAACCCTAAAACCCTAAACCCTAAACCCTAAAACCCTAAACCTTAAACCCTAAAAACCTAAACCCTAAACCCTAAACCCTCCTCATCACTTTAAATGGTCCCTATATGGAGCCGCAAAGCCTGACCCGAAGCTTAAGACCTGAAGCCAACATCCTGCAGCCTTCAAGCTCCAGAGCTCTAATCCCGGAGGCGCTAAAGCCACAAGCCCTCACAGTGTGCCAGACAATCTAAGATGGAACTATCAGAGAACCATCGTAGACAAATTATGGTGCAACGCTTAGGCTTAATCTAGAATAAGGCTTAAATCTGAAACCTTAAACCCATGACGCTTTGAACTCGAAGCCTTCGACCCAAAACCAGACCCTAAACCAAAACCTAAACTCCTCAACCGAAACCGTTAAACTTTTTCAAAACACAAAAAGCCCTTAAAACCCTAAACCCTAAACCAGCCCTTACAACCCTAGATGCACTCCGCCCCAAAGCCCGAAGCAAGAAAGGAGCTGGGATGCGCACCGGAGGTCGGTCTCGCCGTTTTCGTAGTTTTTTTTTTTTTTTTTTTTTTGGGGGGGGGGGGGGGGGGTGAGGATTTCAGGGTTTTTCGATCTAGGCCCTAAGCCCTAAACCCCTAAACTAGGGAATAGGCTTTTGAAGTCTAGGGTTTCGGATCTAGGGTTCGTTTTAGGGTTGAGGGTTTCAGGTTCCCAGAGAGCCCAATGCCCCTGAATGAAGGAAGATACCTTAAATCATTAGGGGGCTTAAACTCCAATATCCCTTAATTAAGGAATATTCCTTAAATCATAATAGGGTCCCTAATATGATTGAAGCTATACTCCTTAATTGAGGGATCTTGGGCTCTCTGGGTTTTTTCGGTCTCGGGTTTGGGATTTCGAAGTTTAGGGTTGCGGATCTAGGGCTGTGGATGTAAGGTTTACGGTGTGTGGATTTCTGGATTTTTGAAGCTTAAGGTTTCGGATTCAAAGTTTGGGTTTTTTTTGTGTTTTTAGTGCCTAGGGTTTAGGATTTCAGGCTTAGGGTATTTTGGGCTTAGGGTTTCAGATTTATTCCCAATTTAAGGCGTAGGGGTAAGGGATTCGGGCTGAGGGCAAATAACTTTAGGGTATCACGGTTTTTGGATTTCGGGAGCGTCGAGGAGTGAGGGTATCGTCGATGCCACACTTGGAGGTTCAGGGGGTAGGTATAAGTGGGATTATAAGTCCCCTCATATGGGTTCGAAGTATAGTTACCTTGCTTACAGTCCTAGTTATAACCGCCCATGAGCTCTGGCTCGAGACCTTCCAGTGGTGGAGCCGTTAACCACAAACCCTCGAGGGACCCGTAACCCATGGCTGTCTTCGGCGACTTTGCTCTGAAGGATGTTCCAGTCGGGTCCACTCTGGACATTGTGGTTTTTCAGGTCAATGGAGGCATCTACAAGGGCGCGATGCATGGGGATTTGTATTCTTGCCCAAACTTGGGACCAGGCTTTTGGACACTTTTCGGCTACACCCTTAGCTCCGTTGAGCGTAACGTGGGCTATCTTACATGCAATGAAGAGTCCAGGGCATTCCCAAAACCTGACCACTCGGCAGCTGCCTTTGGAACAGTTGTGGAGGTTTGTGCAGGAATCGGTGGCCTCGGCCTTGGAGCTCGGTTTTCGGGCATGCATATACTACTGCAGGTCGAAAGGACGGACATTGCTTGTGAGACACTACGCTTGAACGGTGGACCTGTGCTCGCCGGTGACATCGGCGCCCGAGAGGTTCAATACAGCATTGCTAAGGCGTGTCAGGGCCAAGGCCACCTCTTGGCAGCCAGCCTCCCAAGCTACAGCCTCTCTTTGCCTGGCATGGAAGGAGGACACCCGAACTGGGAAACACATATCCTTGGTCAGATTCTCCGGGTTGCATGGCGAAACCAAGTTGCGGGACTGCTTCTGGAATGTCCGCCCGAGGTGCAAGACCGGCCACAGGCCCTGCACTTCGCGGCTCGTATGCACTTTAAGGTACAACAGGTTGCACTCGAACTGGGCGATCAGTGGGCATCCCGCCGCAATCGCTGGTGGTTCGTCATGCTCCCACAAGAATTGCCAGATCTGCACTTGCCCTGTTGGCAGCCCACTCCGACTCCCACATTAGTGTCGGATGTGATTGCGGAATGGCCACTCTGGCCCGTGGAGCAGGAAAAGGACCTTGCCAGGACCCCGGAAGAGGTCCAATGGGACAGCGAAGCCGTGGGTGGCCCCGAGAGTCACTGCTTGGATACCCAAAGACAAGCCCCTCAGGCTCTGCACAGCTGGGGCTCTGAGTTGCAGGCCTGTCCGTGCGGCTGCCGTGAAGCAGGCTTCTCCGAGGCCATGCTGCGTGCCATGGGCCATAGGGGTTTTAGGGTTCTTGGCCCTTTTGGGGTTAGGCTTCCTCACGCCGGTGAGGTAGGTTTCCTTAATTCCCTCCCCGCCTCCTTCCTGCATCTCCCGGCCTCGCGTGCAGCATTATGCTTGGTTGGCCAAATCACCGCCCCTCTGCAGTCCTTGTGGATAACCGCACATGTTGCAGCCTGGGCCGAATCAACTTTTACCACAGGCGGCACGACTGACCCGAGCAGGCTGATCCTGGATTACAAGCGCTACCTGCTTGAAACTCGCCGGG
>CAJNDT010000916.1:0-32500 GCA_905221615.1 Symbiodinium sp. CCMP2592
CACGTGAGTATGCGCGTCTGACTCATGAACTTCATGAACACGCCAGAGAGAACTTGGTCCTCCGGTCAAACACAGCAAGTTCGGAACAAGCCTTACAAGCAATGCAGGAACGATTCCACTTGGTCAAGAACCAGGAGTTGCGGGCTGTGAACGAGATCCAAGGGCTAGCTGCAAACAGCGCAGCCATTGAACAAGAACGATTTCGGCTTCGCGAACGTCTTGGTGAAGAGGAAGAGTACCGCAGAATGGCTGTGAAGAGGATGCAAGAAGCACAGGAACGACTTCATCAGAATGAAGATCATGCAAGGCGATCATTGCCTACCTTGCACGACGAGCTGAGTGAACTCAGGAAAACGCTCAAAGCACAAGAAGATCTTCAAGCGAGGACACGCAGCGAATTGGAGGCAGCGCGAAACTCCAACCAAGGAGGAGCGACGCGACCTTCGAGCATGCCCATGTCTTCGAGGACTACTGAGTCTGGCTGGGAGCACGTAGGAAAGGAAGTAATGCCTGCATTTTCCGTAGGAGATGAGGTACGATCCCCTGAAATACGGTCCCCAAGTCAAGTTAGTCCAGTCGCCAAAGAGAAGTTCGCATTCTCGTAATCGGACAAGGACAAGAACCTTGTGATGGACGGAATTCCATTCACCGGTGGAAACTTCTTCACTGGCCGCAGTTCGATGCCAATCGTGGCGGATGCAATGCCCGAGCACCACGTGCCAGGTATTAGCAGCCCAGCACTTGCGCGTTCCACGCCTAGTGCAGCCACTTTGTTCGGCATACCAAGCGGATTTCATGGGAAAAGTGATGCGGCAGCCGTGGGTGATCGACAGCTACGCGAACTCTTGGGGGATCGCGGGATGTTGGGATCGAAGTCCACAGCATCGGCCAGCTCCTCAAGACCTGTTGGCATCGACGGTGTCACCGCATCTACTAAGGGCAACGACCTCGTTGGTCCCCCTGTCGCCTATGACGATTCCATCCATGAGGCAAGGAGGCGTCAGATCGAGAAAGAGATCGCGGAACAGTACGAGGAGAAGATTGCTGATCTGCGAAGTGAAGTACTCAAGGCTCAGAAAGCTGAACAACGTCTCAGAGCTGATCGTGACGAGTGGAGATTATTCGCTGAAACGATTCAGGAAAACAATGGAGACGATGACGGTGATGAAGCTGGCGACGAGAACGGAGAGGACGAGCATGATGAAGGTACCGGCACGGGGTATGATCCTCCAGATCCGCCTGATGATGATGATGACAAGAAGAAAGGCGGAGGGGGCAAACCCGAATCGGATCCTGGTTCGCATGCGCGTGATCCTGATGGGGACACGGATCCTGAAGTCACAGAGGTGAGAATTTCCAGGAGGGAAGCCGACAAAGTGACCGTTCCTCCATGGCCTACTCTCACTCATCTCAACAACTGGCGATCTGTGTGCACGGCAAATGTCTTAGGGGCATCAGCCGACCCACATCATGAGGACTGGATGTTATGGCTGGCACCAGCGTTCAACCCAGTCCCTGATGTCGAAGCATTGAATGATTCAGGACACAAGAAGTTCAAGAGCATAGACGTCAAATTGGGGATCGCCATGGTCGCAATGCTACGTGCCGGTGGTGACAAATCAGCTGACCTGTACCTCGAGGTGAACCGGAAGGCCAACGCTTACATCAGCAGGCCTGACGTGAAGATCATCAAAGGACGACAAGTCATCGCGATGATGTACGAAAGTTTTCGAACGCATGATCGTCTTGACATGATCATCACTCTTGAGTATTTGGTGAAGCTCCAGTACCAAGGCGACAACAAGCTTCATACGTTCAAGCAAACGTGGTTGGAAGTTCTGGGACGGATGAGACCAGAGGACATTCCATCCAAAACGGCTCTCCGTGATTGCTTGTACAGCAAGATCAAGGACTCGCCCGCAATGAAAATGGACTTGGGCATGCACTATGAACACTTGCCCTACAATCATGAAGATCGATCGTACGACAACCTGATGAAGATCATTGATCGTACCATCATGCGGAAACGAGAACAGTCAAATCTCACTCAGACTCAAATTGGCTTGCGCCAGATGCTTGAGGGCAAGGATTTGCTTGCTGCACCGGCCAAGGTACCCGAGAAACCAACGCCTAACGCAGCTCCATCCGCAAGGGTCAAGGCTTCGCCGACCAAGCCGGATAAAGCAACACCTGTACTACCTCAAAGCAAAGCGAAGAGTCATGCGAAGACCAAGCCAAAGCCCAAGAAGAAGACGAGGAGTGAGTCAGCGGACAACAGAGGTGACAAAAGCAAGAAGCAAATCCGCTGCAAGTTCCATTTCACAGATGCAGTGTGTCGAAATGGCGATAAGTGTCCATTCAGTCACTCGAAGAAGACTCCAGAGCGACCCTTCACGCCGAGGACGAGAACTCCAAGTCCATCTGGAGGAGGAGCAAACAGGATATGCTACTCGTTCAAGAACACAGGCTCGTGCTCAAGAGAGAATTGTCCTTTCAAGCATGAGGCAGCAGCTACCCCAGCTCCGGAACCAAAAGCAAAAGCTAAAGCTAAATCCGAAGCGAAGGCAGCTCCAGCAAAGCCGAATGCCAAGGCCAAGGCACTCCCTGCTGCACCCGCCATCAGATTGTGTCGAAGGTGGAATCCATCAGCTCCGGCTATATGGAAGCGATCTTCAAGGCAGGATGAGGAGGAGTCAGATTGTCCGTCCGTTGACAGCGACGCTGATTCGGATTGTTCAACAGATGACGAATCCTCGGGAACGACTACGTCGACCCGGAAAGTGATAAAGCGCAATGTGACATTTGCCAACGACGTGAAGTTCATTTCTTCGTGTCCTAGACGATCGAAGAAAGACAAAGAGCGGAAGGTGAAGTACGTCGACATGGAAGCGTTTATCAACGATGAGGATCGCACCGTGAGCTTGGAGTTCGCCAAGCACAAAGCAAGATTGAGGGCACAGATCATGAGAGACATGGTTGACGACGATGATGATCAATGCGGAGATCGAGTCTCATTCGTACGAATCCCAGGAACGTCTCGAGTGGAAGAAGTTTCGTTCTACGACGGTGAAGATTCCATCGTTGAGCGCGAACTCGATGCTGCACACAGCAAACGGATCATCAATCAGGGCTTATTCAAATGCATGGTACAACCAGTCATCCTCAAGAAGAAGATCAAGTTTCTCATGGACACTGGGTGTGGTCATGACCTCATATCTCAGAAGAAGATCGAGAAGCACAGTCTCGAAACACTCGTGACTCCAGCGCCCATATCATTTCAGACAGCCAATGGAATCACCGATACCGATCTCGTGTCGAATTTCCAGACTGAGTCGTTCGAGGAACCGATCAACGCTTATGTGTTGGACGACACACCGTCGGTGCTTTCCATAGGCAAGAGATGTATGAACTTCAACTACGGGTTTGTGTGGCCTCCCGGAATGGAACCATTCATGATCAACCCGCAGGGCAAGAGAATATCTCTGTTCGTGAACGGTGACATCCCGTACGTTCGTGCCGGGAGTTCCAAGTCATTGGTTCATGATGATCCGGAGGCCAAAGCGATCACCGAAATCTTCAAGGGTGCGCTAACAGCGGGCAATGTTGACGTCAGCGTCGCAGCTGCCGCTGAAGCTGCACCGAGCGAGATTGAAGGAGAAGAAGAAGGTGACGATCATGAACGACCTCCTGATCCTGAACCCCAAGAACCTCCTATAGAAGAAGTACCAGAGTCCGAGGCCGGACGACCTCCGGACGACGACGAAGAAAAAGGAGTGGGTGAAATTCCATTGGACGGTGACGATGAGGTGATCATTGATGTGGAAGGCGACGGTGCGCCGAGCCGCAAGGCCAGAGTCGGAACACTGAAAGCCGAAGCGAAGACATTGGCACATCTGTGTACCCATCGCTACCGCAATCCATATTGCGAATCGTGCATACGCGCGAAGATGAAGCACTTACGGACACAACGAGGTGCATTTCAACGTGTGATCAAACACTGGGGAGATCTTGTGACGTTCGACTTCCTTGATATGCGCGCAAGGCCGCCGAAGCAGGCATTGGACTCGATGACGGGGCACGTGAAGTTCTAGTCATCAGGGACATCGCCACCAAAATGATTGCAGCGATTCCCACGGCTTCAAGGAGCACTGACGAGGTCGTCATGGCCATCAGACGCCTAATGGGAAGACGCAAGATTCATATGGCGTATAGTGAGGAAGCACCAGAGTTCGATTCAGCTATGGCGCAGTTGAAGATCGTGATAGATCATTCCCTTCCAGGGAAACCCAGCAACAATTCACTCGCTGAACGGTCAAATCAAGAAGTGATCAACACAGTCGCAGCATCCATGCTACACGCCGGATTGCCCGCTCAATACTGGTCCTTTGCGCTTAATTGCGTGATGCAGAACCTCAACGTTGAGGACGTGGAAGGCGATGGTGATTCAGCATGGAAGCGAATGACTGGAAAGGACTTCGAGGGAAAAACCATACCCTTTGGTGCCAAAGTCTTCTTCAAGCCGACGGATACAAGGCCGAAGACATATGGCAACAAATTCGACCCAAAGGGGATTCCAGGCATTTTTGCCGGGTACATCATCACTGCTGGTCAAGGGTGGTCCAAGAAGTATCGCGTTTGGGATATGAAGGAATTTGCCAACGCGAACTTGTCGATGGACGCATCTGTTCCCAGGAAGTTGATGAGACCGTACGAGACAGAAGTTATCTATTTCCCAGAGGAGATAACGTTTCCCCTGAAAGCCGAGTACGAAAGGATGAATTCAACCATTGAGGGACTCAGGGACAACGTTGACCTCGCTGGCAAGGAGATAAAAGACGTCGATGACGGTGGTGACGGTCCGCCTGGAGGAGATGGTGGCGACGGTGATGACGATGATCCAAGTGGACTTCGTCCTCCACCGGATCCCGGAGAAGATCCTGACTTACAGGACATAGATCCATCTGACATTGAGACGGAGCCGCTGGCGAAGTCTTCAAGTCAGCAGAACATGAAGCTATTGATGCCATAGGAGACAAAAGACTCGAAGAACTAGACGAAGAGCTGGGTCTACGTGCAGCACCGCCTCCTTCTGAACCAAAGGTCACTGGGAAAGATCGACGATCGCCCCGCGAAGTCGGTCCAACCGGTAGACTCATCCCCGAAGGAGACATCGAAGAACCTGGAGAGATTATCAAGATCTTGAAAGAAAAGAAGTTGGCTCCCGAGGAGATTGAACATTGGAGTACGGGGAAGAAAGGAGACGGCATTGTATATCTTACCGATGACGGTGAAGCTTGCAAGATCGACAAAAGGGGAGTTCCGTACAAGATCCGAAGTGATGGTCGACGAACTCTTCCTACACGGCGACCTATCCATTCTTATTCTCCGGAAGCATGGAAGAAGATGAGCGAAGCGGAGAAGAAGGCAGCATACAAGAAAGAAAAGCGAGACAAAGCTCGAGTTGCCAAGAAAGACCGGAAGAAGGCTGTGATAGGAAAGAAGATAGTCACCAAGATTTTGGACAACATGATCTTTCCCAAGATTGTCCCGTGTGAAGAAATTGATCTGCAACTCAACGTGTCCGTTGATGACGACGATGGTTGGTCATGGGCACAGTCCTATGTGGATCAATATACACAGGAACAATTCTTGGCAGATGTTGTGCCGGCCGTTCCGGCGCATATGGTCATGGATGATAACTGGATTCCTTCTATGCCGTGTACGACTTCTCACAGAAACGTACATCGGGAAAAGAATCATGCAGGAGGATCGTGCTTCAATGCCATGGTCACTCGACCCGTCACACGCAAAGAGATGATCAACAATCCCAAGGCCATGGAAGCTTTCATGAAAGAATGGAAGGGATTGTGGGACCAAGAAGTGTTTGACTTCTCAACTACGCGTGAATATGACGACGTCGTCGCTGAGGCAAAGAAGAAAGGTGAGAAAGTACATATGGCGCGAGTACACGGACTGATATACGAGAAGAACTATCAGCTCAAAGAGGACGATCCTGCCAGGAAGTTCAAGGGGCGAGGTGTACTACTCGGTGATCAGGTCAAAGACCAGAATATGGAAGCCGCATTGTTTCAGGATTTGGGGAATTCCCCGGCTACGTTTGACGCCTCACGATGGGCAGATTATTACGGATGTCTTCCTGGCAACGATGTCCAGATGGCGGATGCTATCCAAGCATACATTCAGGCTAGATTATCGGGCACTCCATGTTGGGTTGAACTGCCTGATGAAGCCTGGCATCCATCTGCGAAACGGCACAAATTCCGTAGGCCGGTATGTCGCCTGATCAAAGCTCTATATGGACATCCTGACGCAGGAACCATGTGGGAACAACATTGCCACACCGCGGTACAGAAAGTAGGGTTCAAGCCGATTGGTGATGAATGGCCATCATTGTATTTTCACCCGCAAATGAAGCTCTTACTTGTCATCTACGTGGATGATCTCAAGATGGCAGGACCCAAAGAGAATCTACCCAAGGGTTGGGACATGCTGCGCCAAGAACTTCGATTGGAAGAAGAAACGCCGCTGGGCTTGTATCTGGGTTGTCGCATCTCCAAGGGCGAGGCAACGTTGCATGACAAAACGAAGGTGCAGACCGTTACCTACGACATGGAGACGTACCTGGACATGACAGTCAAGAAGTACTGCGACGTGACTGGGTTCGATCCGACAAAATTCAAGACGGTACCATCGCCGAGTCCGGCTGAGGAGACTAAGAATCACCCAGCTCGCGCTCCGGCACAGTCAGGTAAAAGCCATCGATGCACGTGGTGTGGACACACCATGCCTGTTGATAAGGATGGTCGGCTCGTTCCGCCTCCACCTATTCCCAAGGCGCCCGAGGAAGAGGAAATCAACGAGGCCAATCGCGGCGCACTTGCTCCGCAGGCAGCCAGCATTCTCATGAAATTGCTTTATGCCGCGCGCATTTGCCGCTTTGATCTTCTGCGCAGTATCAACAATCTCGCACGCAAGATCACGAAATGGACCAAGAAGGAGGATGCTCTTCTTCATCATCTCATGGCCTATGTGCACCAGTCCAAACATCACATGATGATTGGATGGGTCGGGAACTCCTTGGAGGACTCGTCCATCGGGCTGTTTGCAGATGCGGACTATGCAGGTTGTGGAGAAAGTTTGAAATCTACCTCCGGTGCTCATTTGCACATTCAAGGTTCTCACACAAGATTTCCCTTGGCGGGACTTAGCAAAAGGCAGGGGTGCTTGAGTCATTCCACACCTGAGGCCGAGATTGTCGCGGCCGACTTTGCCATGTCACGTCTTGGATTGCCTGCTATCACGTTGTGGCAGCAGCTTGGGGGGCAAGACCCCAACTTCGTCTTCTACGACGACAACCAGACCATGATCGGGGTGATTCGCACGGGCAAGAATCCGACTATGCGTCACTTGGAACGTACCCACGGTATCTGCATTGGATGGATGCATTCTATCTTTCAGGAAGGTTACGTTTCTCTTGCCTACGAGGTCACTGCCAAGATGTCCGCGGACATACACACCAAGTCGTTCAAGGATTCCGTGTCCTGGACACATGCGTGTCAGCTCATCAACATCTTTCCGCCGGATCTCATCGGCTCCCAAGAGATTATGGATCTGATGCGGCCTACTCATACCCAAAGCACGGATGAGAAGGGTCAGCAGCACTACTCGTTCAAGAGCGAGGTGCCTTGTTTTCCTTACACGCAGACGCCGATCCTCCCTCAGGTGTTGTATCGCGCTGGATTGTCGAGTAAGGAAGGCTTGCAAGAACATGACAGTGTGGACCCCATCCTGGTTGTCAAGTTCCCGCGCATGTTGCGGGGGCCGCCTTCTGCGTTGCCGCCTGGTCGTTACCTTCGGTCGACTTGGATTCTTCGTGAAGGGCAGTGGCACCAGATGGAGGATCGTGCTGCTATCCTTGACACACCGGGCAAGTTCGACCGCTACGTGGAACGTGCTGTGTTTCAGTACCATCCCGTGCGGGGGCATTTGCGCCCCGCTGCCATTGCGGACGTCCTTGCGCCGCCGTTTTTGCCTATTCCTGAACCGCCTCTAGGCCAGTCTTATGTGCGCGCCCTGCCCGCCAAATGGCGAGCGGTGGTTGTCACACTGGCGCGTGCCATCCATGGGGGGTACCAGGGCTTTACATTGCACCAGGGATTTTGTTTCAACGGCCAGTCCAAAAGTCAAGCCTCGCAATTTGGTTATGACCAATGGTCGTCGGTGTACGAAGATGTATGGCATGATGCGGCGGAACAGAAAAGGGAATATCAAGGATATGATGGAGCAATTGTGCCTCACGTGGTCAATTTCGCCGAAAACAAGCCCAAGGAGGGTCTGGTGATCCAATTCCTCGACCACGAGGGAAGGTTGGTCCATGCTTACAAGAATCCTTACAGCCGGTGGAAGTACCGTATCACTATCAAAGATGCTCCAAAGGCAGTGACGGTATGGACATTGATAGGAGTCGATGAGGAGAACTGGTGGAATGAGTATGCTCCAGGCAAGGATTGCATCGCCCAGCATGCTCCCGATTCTCACTACGACCCTGGGCTGCAAGTAAATGTTCTGAGTATGGGGCGAGAAGTTGACGACGCCATGTGCGCCTACATCTTTGATGTGGTGGAAGCAAGGAAAGACAACCCTAACTCCGTAATCTTCATTGGTGCAGGGGTGTTGGGCAAGAATTCGTGGCTGAGTCGGAAAATCGCTGACAACCCTGAAAGGGCCAAATTGCGGACAGACTACCCATGGGGGGAGGTCGTCCAAAGAATTGCGCGCAGAGCGGCATCATGGGGGTTCCAAATCATCATCGAAGTGCCTCCTCGAGTACCAGTCCAGGAAACCAAGCAGTACAAGGGACTTCAGGAAGATGCCATGTGGAAGAGCATCAAGATCCAAGGATGCACTCACGGGCAGCGTTATACCTTTCGGGATCCTGTATCTCCTGGAACCGCCGTTGAGCTCGGCTACTGCAAGGATGAATGGGAGTACATTGCCGCAAACGTCGCGCTGCATCCTAAGTCGTCTGATGTGTGCTCGTCCAAACATTTGCACATGACTGATTCGGACGCTAAGGATCGATCTGATAAATGCGAGTTGACTAGCCAAATCTCCAGAAGATTGCTTAAAGCCTTGAAATTTCAGGCAACTGGCGATGGGAGATTGGTAGCCATGCCGTCGAAGGCTGGTGGACGGAAGCCAGACCGCATGATTGTTGACCTCTGTGGCTTGGGTAACGGCTACGCCGTACCTAAGTCCACTAAGGGTTGCTCTCGCATAACTTGCAAGGAGCTGATCAGCTCCAAAGCCGATGAGGACAACCTTATCGGTATGATGAAGGATGCGTGCCGGAACGACCTGCGCACACCTGTGCTATTCGTGGCATCGCTTTTGCGATCAGGTGCTGGTCCTGGAAGTAGTGAAGGGGCTTGCGTGGGGGGTGAAAAACGTTCTGGTGGGAAGTACAAGGTTTTCAGAAGTGTCTTGAAATCTCTCAAACGCCTGCTGAAGAAGTGTGCGGAATTTTCCGACGTCTATTTTTCGCTTGACATGCCTTCTTCATGTTCATGTTGGTCTTGGCCAGAGTTGCATGCTCTTGTTTCAAGTGGCAAGGTGACGAAGGTTAAGGTTGATGATCATGTTGGTGCTGATGGCGATGGTGGTGGACGCAGGATCATGTTCTCTAACATGCCTGAAGCGGACCGTTTGGTGATGAGACTGAATGATTGCTTGGACCATGATTCGAAGAACAGTTTGTCGCAGCGCATTGATGTCTCATGGCGGTCAATTGCGAGGAATGTTCGCAGCCTTGTTCGAGCTCATGTCAGTGTCAGTCATGTTGCACATGAATCTGAGGACATTGCATGGCAGCAACATCAGTGTGTAGACGCTGATGAAGGGGCTATTAGACAGCCCCAACTAAGGAACAACTAAGGTCTGACCAGACGGATCGGGGAAGGGTGCCTCTTACGGAGAACCCGGAACCGTGAAGTCGAGTAGGGTGTAGGGACTTCCCTCCTACGGAGGAAGGACCGAAACCCGAGCCATGGCTGAAAGCTACAATGCCTACGAGCTGGCCTTCGATGGAGTGGACCACGAAGAAGTTTTCCCGTCTGGTGGGATGATGCGAACGTTTCTGAAGTTCCACAAGTTCCTGGAGATGTATTCTGGGGATTCGTCGCAGAGCGTCTCGCTCCCGCCGAAGATTACGAAAGACAAAGTGGTCGACAATGATCTCATTCGCACATGGGCAGCTTTCAAAGCACCTCCGTTGGTCTTGCTGTTCACGTGTGCAAATCTGTCGTCAGGAGGAGATCTTTCCATTCGAGTCCGAGAAATCCTCAAAGCTTGCTTGCTTGCTGCTCCTGAGGAGTACATGGACAAACCCTATGGGGAGATACTCGCCATGGTCACCAAGTTTGGTGGAGGTCTCAAACACATTGTTGCTGACTACGAGGGGAAGTTCAATGCCATCACCAGGTTCATGGTGGATGAGGAAGTGATCCGCGATGATGCAAAGTTGGCTGTGGTTGAACTGGAACAAGAACGAAAGCAAGTTCGGTTCGACTTGAACACTGCCACGAGGAACATCGTCAGTGCGGACGGGTACTACAACCTCGCCGTTCTCATCAACTCCGTTGAGACGCCCTACCAGACTGTGACAGACACGAGAATTCAACAATGGTATACGGTGAATCAGGACTACTACCACAAGTTGCCTATGTCGGGTAGAGCACCTGACCAATCAGACCTGTTGGCGGAGCCTACGTTATGTAGGGTGTGCAAGCTGATGTACATGTTCGCAAAACACACTGGGTATGGACTACGGACCTACAACCAAGAATGTGCAGCGAACAACGATGGCGCTACGCCACTCAACGTTCACCAGCTGGCCCTGATGATGCGCACAATGCCTCAAGGCATGGGACACCCGCTCGCCTTTGCGATGAACTCGCTCCAGGCGTTCAGTGTCTGTCTCCACGTGCTTCATTCCTACGTATCATGGGTTGATCCAGATACTGGACACCCGCATTACAGATGGTCCAATGATGTGCTCCCTGATTCCGACTACACCACGTACTCTTTCCTCAAGCACCACGTGGATGCTGTATGTGCAGATCAAGACAGGAACGGCTTCCAATTGCCGGACGCGTTCCGTAGCTACACCTGGAATCAATGCGGAGTTGAATCTGGGTATGTGGTCGACTGCTCTACCAAACGCGCCACGTTGAGCATATGGGAAGCAGAATTCCAACAGATGGGGGCACCAAGACCGCTTATGCAAGATGATGGCCTATTTCCGCCCAATCTTCAACGGCATCCTAGCTGGGTGTACTCAACGGGGAGGGTGGCGATGCCTACGGCAAGCAACCTCGAACCGGAAGGAATCGTGCACCCTGAGCATGGAAGAACGCCGGGACAACCACAAGGATCCGCTACCGAGCCTCGAGCCACCCCTAGCCACGGACCAAAGAGGGCAAGGACGGACGAGGCAACGGCATCGGCGTCATCATCTTCTGCGGCACCTCCTCCACAACCACCGACTTCGCAACCGGAAGAGGAACCATCGCAACCGACATGGGAGGAAGCTCCGATCCCCGCTGGCGCTCAGGAAAGTTGGTACCATTACGTCAACATCGATGAAAAGGGCTGTCGCTCGAGCTTGCTGGCGACGACCCGTGATCAAGACGAGTACCCACCTACCATTGATGAGACGCCAAAGTTCGTGGCCAACCACGACGTGGGGACCACACCGATTCAGCATTACGTCAGAAGACTGGTGACCTACTTGGCAAGGATTCGTTCCGTCTCTCAAAGTGACGACAAGGGTCTCAACCTGAAGGTCTACGTGAAGCTGAGCACGAAGATGTGGTTACGGATGTATTCGCGGCTGTACCATGCATTGGCATTGGTGTCGTGCGTGCATCTTCCTTCTCCTCCAATGCTTACCTCGGCAGTGATGATCGAGGCAGACAGCGATCTTGTCGACAACGATGAAATTCCGGCAGAAGCAAGGATCAATACCATGAACACGCTGAACGGATTTCGCAATAGTTTGGGTATGGGTGGCAAGCCTGATGCCGCGACTATGCGCTCTCAATGCACAATCCTCGTCCAAGACTTTGACATGGTCGCAAGGACCAGAGGGTCATCGCATACAGTGAGAGAGAATCTCGTCATGCATGGATGGAGTGAGATCTACATTGTGAGCCCGTCGATCACCGCAGGTGCCAACTACAACTTCCAAGTCACAAAGGGATCGTTGGAATCTGTGAATGAGACATTGGATGGCTTGACTGAAGAGCAGCTTGCAACCGTCACGTTGCACTACCATCTGTCTCTCCAAGCGATCCTCATCGAGAACATATCATTTCCGATGAGTGAGGTCGGAGACGGAGCAGCGATTCGTGCTGATTTGCAGCGACAGCTCAAAGCCACGTACGTTGACCCCATCATTGCGGCAGGGAAGCGTACCACGCGCCCTCCAATTGTCAACATCAACCACGACTTACGGTTCGTAGGAGCAGCCAGCAATTACCTTCGACAGAAAGCTTCTATGTTCAACGGTTTCCACGCGCTGGGAATGTATATTGAACTGGAGTTGCGGGCCCGAGCATGTGTGGTGATTCATGGATCTTCGTTTTGGTCAAGAATGTACAGTCAGGCGAAACATGCGTCGTCGGGCGTGCATACACTGTCAGTCGAAAAGGTACCACCACCGGACAATCGGGTCAGGTTCAAATTGGGCCTAGCTATCTATGAGAAGCAGCTGTTCTGCGAGAAGATGGTATCCACGTGCTTTGTTGAGGCATCGAAAGTTCGCTCATGGGACGAGACAGTCCGAACCGACTCAGTCGCTCACCCGTCGCTTGTCGAGATTTGGGAGGACAAAAGTGAAGTCAAGACGTCCACCAAGATTTCGCAGACATGGTTTACGGGGGAACAGCAGCAACAGATCAGGTCGGGTGCCCAGGGTGACACGGTCGCTGAATCGTCCACAGTCACCTGGCAGGATTTTGACATCGCCATGACCGTTCCCGAGGCCTACTACGACAACAGGCACTACTGGTTCAGGATCGACACCTATGCGACCCCGAACACTGGTTATGTCAAAGGGAGAACGTTCTATTGCTCTGGATGTGAAGCAATGAAGTTGGCTGAGTGCTACGCACAAGCCTTCTTCAAGCCGACCGGAAACGGGTATCCTGGGCACTGCATTGGGTGCGCGCATACTTCAGCTTTGAAGATGCAGCATCAAATCAGCTCCTTCAATGACTTGATCGCGTCCCAGAAGTACACCTTGGCTTGCGCAAAGCACCTTTATGACCTGAGGCTTCAATTCGTGGATCCTCGTGTGGACATCAAGGAGTTCCTCAAAGTCTGTGCAGAGATGGTCTATGAAGACATCGGCAAGACGGTTTCTCACTACGGTGGTCTCCGAATCACAGCCAGTCAGGCCATCGAGTACGCGGCATGGGGAAAGGCCAAACAGTTGGCGTGGGACAGAGGGTACGACTCCGAAGGCAAGACATGCTACATCTGCTACTACGACGCCGGGAACTGCGCTTATGCTGGCTTCATGAGGATGCTTTTGACTCCAGAAGAGCGCCAAGAATGCTACCGAGGGTCAGTCTTGCCCAAGGAAGAGCTCCTGGGTGACACGGTGGAGCTGGCGCTCGGGCTTCTTACGATTGCAATGAGACACCCAAGTCATTTCATGAATTGGGGTGGCCTTGAGGGAGCAAATGCGTGCGCGAGAGGAATCGAAAGGTCATTCTTCCGCTACGCGTCGGCCGAAGCCATCGAGCTGATCACGGTTGACTCCCCGCGCAAAAGGACACCGCCCAAGAAGAATGAAGCAGTCGCTGAGATCGTCAACAACATGTCCGCTGACCTCGTGATTGATTTCACAGTGATCGTCGATGGTGATATCTACCCTGTAGAGATTGCGAGAACCGACGAGACACAGGCCGCTGACAACGTCACGGACGATCCAGGGTTCTCAGTTGCTCCACCAATACCTGCACAGGATGTGGATGTGGATGCGCAACCCGAAGAAGAGCAAGGTGCAGAAGGCCCTGATCCCAGGCATGCAATTCGTGAAGGATTTGTCACGCAGCTTCAGGACTATGTTGGCGTACTCGCTCAGGGCGAGATGTCAGTCGGAAGCGATCGCATCACATTCTGTGTTGCTTGTGGCAGTGACCTACACACTCTGTCAAATTGCACAGAGAATGCTGCAACCCGGGACCTGGTACTTCGAGGCGTCCAGATTATCAAAGAAAGTCTTCTTCGATATCCACGTCGAGTACCTACACAAGAGGCTGAGCCAATGGACGTTGACACCACAGATCATGTGAGTGTTGCATCCTCGGACCGACGACCCAAGGCCAAAGCCCGACCGCGACGCGGAGGCGAAGCCGTACGGGGTGATGTGGTCTTGATCCGTTATGAGAACAAACACAATCTCTGCACGGATGTGGAGAATCGTCGGGGCCTAAATGATGCTTGTGGTGTACCACTGCAGGAATCGGGACCAGAGAATAGCCAGCGAGTGGTGGACATCATTGAGCAGCTTTCGGACCATCGCGACCGACGCCTACCTCAACGAGGAGACCGTCCTAGCTATGTCTACGATGAAAACACTCATAGCTACACCAATCCAGGCTATGAATCCATCGGCGGCGGAAGGCCAATCCGGTGCGGGATTCTCGACCTGATCCCAACCAAGGGTGCAAGCTTCATCAACAATCGGTGGGACATCGTGAACGAAGTTGTCCTTCGCAACATCACCCGTCAGCGCAGGTTGAACGCGGATTGGGCGCTATCATGCATCCAGTCTGACTTGCGCCACAGAATCGCCAGGCGCCCAGGCTCGGAATGGCTTGACAACAGGTGCCAGGTGGCATTCAACAGTGTCATCAAATGTGATGAAGGAGGATGGGTGATGATCGAAGACTTGGTGAGGCATGAGCCACTATGGACCCATGAAAGCAGACGCATCACCGAAGGGGTCTCAAGGACCGATGATCAACAGAAGAAGAGAGTGTACAATGAAAGACTTCAGCTATTGTTCCAGGGGAACATGATTGCAGCCACGAAACGCAACAAGGCCAAGATTCGGTTGCAGTTCCTGGGTGTGAGAGTGAAGGACCCCGGCACGGAAGTTCTTGGATCAGCAGGTTCGAACATGTTGGTATCAGTTCGGGACCAGATCACGGAGATCCAGAACAACGACCATTGCCGGCATGGCCAGAGGTACCTGAACCTATGCAACGGCTGGGTGAAGCCATGGGCAGTTCGGGCTACGAGTGGTCACTCTGCGCATTCAGATCCCCAGAACAACTTGCTTCAGTTGGACAAGAACAGGTTCGCAATATCTCCATCTATGACCCTCTTGCAACGTCTTGGAGGTGCGTTCCACGCTACGGCATGCCGCAACTTGGATTCCATTGTCACGCAAGGCATCATGCCTGGTTCGGAGGACCCCGACGGGGACTTCGACCATAGGCGCCAATTCCGAGGCAACCAAGGCGGCAGACTCCACAGCTATTGGGGGGTGTTTGCACCGTTCGATCACCGGAATGCAACGACCAAGATGCGAGTACACGGACGAGACGCCAAGCACATGCCATTGGCGGTCCTTCATGTCCCATCGCAAGATCTCGCACGAGAAGATGGACGTATCACAGACAGCGGCATCATGATCGTTGGTCGAACGATACCTTTCCATTTCGTCAAGGAAGTATGGTTTTGCGTCCCTGATCCTCGAGATACACACTCTTTCGCTCTGGTGGAAAAGATCTACGATGAAAGGTTGGAGAAAGAGCTGGTGTTGGACTACAATGCATCACCGTTGCTTCCGAGTTCGAGAGATACCGAACGCCAAGCAAGATCATGGAATTGCTTTGCGAGATGCCTCCTGGACCCCACGACACAAGCAAGGAGCAGATCATTCGTGACCTCACGACTGTCCTGGAGTCCCACAGGGAGAACACGGTTCGGCATCACTACATGGACAAAGGAATCAAGTTTGTCATCAAGAATTGGCGACCCGAAGACCTACGCAGAGACGAGGATGGACGGAGAATGAGGGTATGCCCGGCATGCTACAACATCGTTCCAGCATGTTTCTCCCGATGCACGTCTTGCTGGTCACAGTTCATTTCGAGCGGATATTACCAAGGTTCTCCACAACGGGAGACTCCTACGGAGATCCCCAGTGACTTCATTGCTCAGACAATGGAAGCCGCAGCAGCCGCAGTGCCTGAGGCGCCCGAAGAGGAGCAGGAAGCCATGGAGGTAGAGACCGTTGCGGAACCTGAAGAAATCCCAGAACCATCTGTCATCGCGGAAGACGATCCAGAACAGGAACCTGATGAAGAAATGGACGTCGAGCCTGGAGAGGACTTTGATGACGCAGTTCCAGAAGCAATCGCACAGGAACGTCGTCCCGTCTTCATTACCGGCCAGTCTTTGAACATCGATCCTGAGCTACAACTTGCACGTACCGCCATGCAGCCATCTTACTATTCTGGAAAGCGAAATGCCCATTGCATTGACGCGAACATGACCGCTCTGTCGTACATGGCATACGTGGTATGCAGATCCATCTACAAAGCTTGGTCAGGATTCGCAAAGTGGGCGACTATGCCGTTGTTTCAGATGAGGGAAAGTTTCGCACTTGGCCAACGCTATGATGTGCTTGGAAAGTGGGGATCTTTGGCGGCAGTGGATAGGGAAACGGGTGTGAGCAGGGACGTGACTGATGAGGAGATCATTCGCTTTGCAAAGGAACCTGAGAACCTCAAACAGTATGATCCCAACGGGACTTACACCTTGAAGCGCTTCCGGACGAACCAGATGCTTTCTTTACTTGTACGGGGAGCCAACATGATGGGAATTGGCAGGGACAACTTCAACCCTACTACTTACTTGAAGAGCGACAGGGATGAAGATGTAAAGGCTATGCACTTTTGTTGCCTGAACGTCCTATGCGAGGTGATCCCAATGGTGACGGGACACCAACAATTCTCAGTGCTACGACCAACGCCAACTGGACCAGTGGACTTCTTGTACATCGACCCCGTCGGTATTCTGCTGACTCATTCTGATCAGTCAGTCCAGACCATCGCCTTGCTGGTGGACCACAGTGTGCAAATGCCTGCGCATTTCATGGACAGATTGAACAGATCCAAAACTGAGAGACAGCAAAACCCGACGACAAAGCGTACGGAAGCCCTACATCACATTTCGGCCGCTGACTATCTTCCTCCAGGTGGTACATCCATCCTGGACACGCCTGTCACTACAGAGGAACGTGAAAGCGCTTCTTCATCCAAGGGACCTTCAAAAGGGCGTGGAAGAACCGGAGGCGAGCAACATGGTGGCTGGAACACCAATTCCTACCACGACTACATCGCCGCCAAAGGCCGAAACAAAGGCAAGGACAAGGGAAAGCCAAGGAACCCATATCCAGAGGAGAACCTCCGGCCCTGGGAACGCGATCCTACGTCAACGCGAAGATGGTGGCGAGACAACGCCTGATCTTCCTCGCCTATCAGTTCGTGACCTCTGAGCTTCGCCCGTGGAATGCCATCGCGAATGCTTCTTTCTTCGGTGACGCCTGATTCGTTTGTCATTTCAGGGGATCGTTACCGACGTAGATGAGTGTCACAACGTTTATAATTGGGATACAAAGCTCTGATTTTCAAAAGTCAACGTTGCGGCGGAATTTTCTTCTGTCCTATCGTGCCATCTTCCGGGTGAGCAGCGTCGGAGACGCAACTCATGGGGGGTGCGAACGGACTGCGATGCCTTGTCATGTTCTAAGGTGTCACTATAAGAGCTGTGAGCAAGACCGTGTAAAGTGCAAGAGAAGGGGGCACGCTACGCGTCCCTCGACTCTAGGGGGCATGCTACGCATCCCTCATCTTTGCCTTTCTATGTGACCGCCAACGCAACGTTTGGCTCAAGTCAATGCCCATAGCTAAGTGCTATATGTGTCTTCTATCCTGAGCAATCAGAGCTATCCCGTTGCACAGACGAACCGCCGCCGGCAGTGAGTGCAAAAGGAACGGCCGCCGGTTCTGCCTGCATAGGATTGCACGTGTGGGAGTAAGAGGGAGAGACAGGGTCCAGTCTGTGGAGAGTGCTAGCCAGCCACACCTATATTCATTACAGCTCTGGTGGGGAGAGCAGCAACCAAGTCGAGATCAATCCCCCACGCATTTGGCCACATCATATATTTACAAATAGTATGGAATAGTGATACAAGAGCTAACTTTACAACTTAGTAATTGATAATATGAGTACCAACTGGTTCGTTAAGATCTTTTAGTTGGTGTTCTCTATATCTGAATACCTAATGCATAATTACTGATACTAGTTCACAGCTAATGCTCTCTGGTATACTAGATCTTTCATATAAACTGTATATAGTAGGTGGTCCAACTGGAATTGTACTCGGCTAAATAAGAAATGCTGACATAGATTTACATGACTCTTATCATGTTGTTGCACGCTTTCCTTGTGTCTTATCATTAGGTACAGTCATTGCTATTCTGTTCAGTCTATTATATGTACAGTCAGATGAAGTATGGTTGATAACAGGATCAACATGACTTACTAACAGTAGGTTAACAGCTAGTGGTATGAATGGTTTAGGTTAGCTATGTTTAGTAGTTGTAGCAAGTTAAGTTATCTAGGTTATTCATGGTAGTTGTGTTCCAGTGGTATTATGTTACCGTCTACACCATTACATCTAAGTGGCTACTAATGTTATGCCTAGAAGAGTAAAAGACTATGGAGATTAATTCATAATCGTTGAAATAACACTAGTTCAGTTGGTTAGAGGTTGCGCGTTAAATCATTTTTTGTCAACAACCAGCATATATAGATGGAAGGGCAACTTCTTTTAGTAACACCAATTGATAACAATAGCTGCATGGTGTTGCGAAGACTATGGTGATACAGTTAATAAGTGAATGACTGTAATCATATTATTATCGTAGTGGGCCTACTTCAGTGGCCCATGTGTGACAGTTGCACCATGTCAAAAGAAGATTGTTTACACATCAATAGCTGTTGTATCTGGCTCACAGAGTCTTTGTAATACGTCGAAGTGTTCAACACATGGAGACAAACACACCAAATAGGTAGGTACGTCGGGGGGGGGGTAGCATATATATATATATATATGATGCAGGGCTGCTGCACCCCCCGCCCCCCCGCCCCATGGTATCCCCCCTTGCCCGCGTTTGACCTTGTTGCTTTCCCCGTCTTCCTGAGTCTTGTTTGGCCTTGTCCCTTTCCCCCCCCCCCCCCCTTGGGGTGGGGCCTGTGGTCCTTTTGGTTGTCCGCGCCCCGTCTGTGTGGGGGGGGGTAGTGTGTTCTGCAGGGGTATAGTTGCAGCCGCTTGTTAGTAGTAACGCGGACCTCTCTCCAATTATAGTTAGAACAATACTGGTCATTCTTCTGCAGACGGGTGGAGATCATCTCCACAGTCTCTCGAGTGCATGCGGTCGCGGGCGATGCTGGGGTTTGATATGGCCTTGTGAGGCTGCAGCCCTTCTGCAGTGCCCTTTTCAAGGAAGTTGCGAGATATATGTCGGATGCATGTCAACCGTAAAGTGTCCAGTGAGGCACTGTGATGTGTGTGTGTGTGTTTTCTTGATAAGTCCTCGGGCTTCGGCCGCGTGAGTTTCTTGCCGGTTTCCTCTCTCCTCGATGGCAGCCCCATGCTGTGCTCAGGTTCGGAGACACCCAGCCGGATGCCGCCAGGTGCCTGGATTCGCTGTGAAGTCAAGATTCAAGTCGTGGGGTTTAAGATTCATGTTCAGGGTTTAGCGGTTGTTGGCTGGATGATTGTTGTGTTCCGGGCAAAAGCACGTGGGTCAGAACCCAGCTCGAAACACCAGTTCTTTCACTTTACATCCCTCTCAACTGATATGCCTTTAACTCCACCAACTGCTGAGTTCAACACCCTGCGCTGCATGCCAATGGCCGTACGGGCAGTACCTCTACTCTGCTGCCCAGAAATGATGCTGTAGGGTACAGTACTTGGGTCTAGTATGTCATCCTCGAGAAACTTCAAGGCTGCATTGCCAAGCGCCAGTACCCTGGAGCCCCGAAACCATCTCACCAAGTCTGGTACATCGCAGCATAGTAGTCGTCGGGGGATGAAAGCCTCAACCCTGCCTGGTCTTTGGACATAAGGGTTGTAGCCTTACTCCCTGGCAGCATGAGGCGTCCATGCATCCGGCAGGGCTCGCCGAAGCCCAAGCCAGATCAGGGCTTTTCGAAGATTTTGAAGAGTGCTGAGACAGTGTGTATCCGCATCGACCATCCAAATTCTACCAGACAAGAGCTCCTGATTACGGCGGCATTATGTCGTGTGTACGCTACTTGGTCGGAGTCAGGCACAGCACGACAATGCAATGCCAGAGCCGCAGAAAGCACCAGCAATAGCATGCTTGGCCCCAGCATCTCAAGCACTCCCATGTCGAGCTTGGTAGCAGCCACAGATCCTTCAAACATCGTCAACCGTCCCGGTGTAGAGGCCATTCCGAAGATGATCATGGCATAGTTGCACTCTGCCGTAGGCAAGATGGATCCGGGACGACAACGAAGGAAGGGAAGGTGAAGGCACATGTGCTTGGCTCACGGGGCTTGGTCGACGCTGCAGTCGACTCCGTGTTCAGCAGGTTGGTTCGCCTAGTGTCAAGAAATCGTTAGGCTGGCTAGACCTGAACAGGCATCTTTCGAAGGCAAGAGTGGGTTTTGAAAAGCATGTAAGACTTGGTTTAGCTTCCGTAGGGCGTGCCTCAGCTGGTTTTGTGCCCCGCCGACCAGAGCAATGTTTTGAGGATGGAAAGAGGCACTTCCGGACATTTGGTGGCCCCCAACCGCTGCTCCCCAAGTTGCAGCGTAGAGACGTTACAGCTGCCTACGTGCTGGTGGCGACACTGTTATGGATGTGCTCAGAGTTACTTACTTGCTGACTGTTAGTCGCTCGTTCTCTTTCTCAACCACTCCTATGGTTCCTTGGCCTGCTAGGGTTGAAGTCTAGCTATTGGCACCAAATGAAGCCTGCAGGCAAGGAAAGCAGAAAGAGTTTGCACATCGCTTTCGATTGAACAAACATGCAGAGGCCGTGAACTCATGCTGCATCTGCATCTGTGTGCAAACGGTTGAGTTTGAACGATGTTGTCTGCCCCGACCCAGCAGACCCACCTGTGTCAGGCGTGCCAGCGATGTTGAGTGCTTGCATTCAGTGACAGAAGGTCAATGCTAGGACATCCGACTTTGCGAGTGTTTTGCCAAACTCACGATTACCGAAGCAAACCTCCAGCTTCGACAACATGTCCGGGGACGATAAGACTGTCTAGCCACCATCGTCGCGACAGGTTGGCACTTTAGCATCACAAGCTTGCAGAGAAGTCCATCTGGCACCACTCGGAACTTTGAGGCCTGAGCCGTGTGCAGCGTTTTGCAAAGGTCATTGCCGTGGTTGAGAGGACAACATGTTTTAAAGCAGCGGCAGTCGATGTCTGTGGTGGATGTCTGGATGTCCGGTGTTCTGTGGCACATCGACGCAGCTCGGCAGCTGCTCGAGGCAGTGATCTTGACCGCACGCCTCCCCTGACTCCGGAAAGCAAGCAAGGAAGCAAGGCATACAGACTTTAGGAAAGGCTTGCCACTTGCCAACGATCGCTTCAAAGATCGCATAGCCTTGCTTCTCAGATCAGCCGAGCCATGACGCTGCGTGAATCGTGCTGTGCAATTTCTTTCGGGCACACCAGCGAGGCAAAGCCTTGCAGCCCTGAGTCGTGCGGAATAATTACTATAGTCGGAGACAACCACAGCAGTTGAGCGTGATTGCATGAGGGCTGTCCTCGCTTGAGTTGATGACCTTTGGCGCCGAATTTGTGCAGAAACAGTTTGTAGCTTTCGGAAGTTCCCACTGCGTTGTGATGGTCGGAGACCTTACAGTGCTATGTAAAGTGGTAGGCTGAGAGCATTCCCTGCATCCAGCATAATCTGATGTTGCAGGAAGTCCTCCTGTCCGTAGTCGGGAGCTAGGTGAGGTGCCCTAGACGGAAGTCAAAAGAGAATGGAGCCGAGGGAGACTTGCCTGAACAGAAGGTGAGCGGTGAGAGGGCATCCGTTATGCCGTTATGTCTGCTTGCACTTGGATGTTGAATGATGTTGACATGTTTCGCCACATCTTGCCCAGCGCCGAGTCGTCCAGAGACTCAGAGACAGCACCTGCCCAGTGTCCCCGCCCTCCACGTCCGCTCCAAGAATGGCCGCCGGCAGTCCTGTGAAGACCTCCGAGCTCCCGCTTGACTTGGTGAGCCCACCAGTTGAGGTGGATGCGCCCCTGGACGAGCGGGATATCGAGCTGGTGCAGACCACCTTCGCCAAGGTGGCCGCTGTAGGTCCGGAGGCTGCAGGCCGCATCCTCTTTGGCCACATCTTCCGCATCGCGCCGGAAGCGAAAGGCCTTTTCTCGTTCGCGAAGGACGAGGAGACGATGTGGCTGCCTGGAAGTCGACTGGAGAAGCACGGGGCGAGGGTGGTGACCACGGTGGGGACGGCGGTGTCGCTGCTGAAGGACCTCGACACGTTGGTGCCAGTCTTGCAGAAGCTGGGCTTGCAGCATGTTGGCTACAATGTGCTGCCAGCCCACTACGATGTGGTCGGCCAGGCTTTCATTGCCACCTTGGAGGATGCATTGCAGGCGGAGTTCACCGATGCCGTCAAGAACGCCTACCTCAAGGTGTGGAACGTCGTGCAGACGACCATGATGGGAGACAACTACAGCTCGTCCTACTCGTACTGCGTGATTGCATGAGGGCTGTCCTCGCTTGAGTTGATGACCTTTGGCGCCGAATTTGTGCAGAAACAGTTTGTAGCTTTCGGAAGTTCCCACTGCGTTGTGATGGTCGGAGACCTTACAGTGCTATGTAAAGTGGTAGGCTGAGAGCATTCCCTGCATCCAGCATAATCTGATGTTGCAGGAAGTCCTCCTGTCCGTAGTCGGGAGCTAGGTGAGGTGCCCTAGACGGAAGTCAAAAGAGAATGGAGCCGAGGGAGACTTGCCTGAACAGAAGGTGAGCGGTGAGAGGGCATCCGTTATGCCGTTATGTCTGCTTGCACTTGGATGTTGAATGATGTTGACATGTTTCGCCACATCTTGCCCAGCGCCGAGTCGTCCAGAGACTCAGAGACAGCACCTGCCCAGTGTCCCCGCCCTCCACGTCCGCTCCAAGAATGGCCGCCGGCAGTCCTGTGAAGACCTCCGAGCTCCCGCTTGACTTGGTGAGCCCACCAGTTGAGGTGGATGCGCCCCTGGACGAGCGGGATATCGAGCTGGTGCAGACCACCTTCGCCAAGGTGGCCGCTGTAGGTCCGGAGGCTGCAGGCCGCATCCTCTTTGGCCACATCTTCCGCATCGCGCCGGAAGCGAAAGGCCTTTTCTCGTTCGCGAAGGACGAGGAGACGATGTGGCTGCCTGGAAGTCGACTGGAGAAGCACGGGGCGAGGGTGGTGACCACGGTGGGGACGGCAGTGTCGCTGCTGAAGGACCTCGACACGTTGGTGCCAGTCTTGCAGAAGCTGGGCTTGCAGCATGTTGGCTACAATGTGCTGCCAGCCCACTACGACGTGGTCGGCCAGGCTTTCATTGCCACCTTGGAGGACGCATTGCAGGCGGAGTTCACCGAGGCCGTCAAGAACGCCTACCTCAAGGTGTGGAACGTCGTGCAGACGACCATGATGGGAGACAACTACAGCTCGTCCTACTCGTACTGCGTGATTGCATGAGGGCTGTCCTCGCTTGAGTTGATGACCTTTGGCTCCGAATTTGTGCAGAAACAGTTTGTAGCTTTCGGAAGTTCCCACTGCGTTGTGATGGTCGGAGACCTTACAGTGCCATGTAAAGTGGTAGGCTGAGAGCATTCCCTGCATCCAGCATAATCTGATGTTGCAGGAAGTCCTCCTGTCCGTAGTCGGGAGCTAGGTGAGGTGCCCTAGACGGAAGTCAAAAGAGAATGGAGCCGAGGGAGACTTGCCTGAACAGAAGGTGAGCGGTGAGAGGGCATCCGTTATGCCGTTATGTCTGCTTGCACTTGGATGTTGAATGATGTTGACATGTTTCGCCACATCTTGCCCAGCGCCGAGTCGTCCAGAGACTCAGAGACAGCACCTGCCCAGTGTCCCCGCCCTCCACGTCCGCTCCAAGAATGGCCGCCGGCAGTCCTGTGAAGACCTCCGAGCTCCCGCTTGACTTGGTGAGCCCACCAGTTGAGGTGGATGCGCCCCTGGACGAGCGGGATATCGAGCTGGTGCAGACCACCTTCGCCAAGGTGGCCGCTGTAGGTCCGGAGGCTGCAGGCCGCATCCTCTTTGGCCACATCTTCCGCATCGCGCCGGAAGCGAAAGGCCTTTTCTCGTTCGCGAAGGACGAGGAGACGATGTGGCTGCCTGGAAGTCGACTGGAGAAGCACGGGGCGAGGGTGGTGACCACGGTGGGGACGGCAGTGTCGCTGCTGAAGGACCTCGACACGTTGGTGCCAGTCTTGCAGAAGCTGGGCTTGCAGCATGTTGGCTACAATGTGCTGCCAGCCCACTACGACGTGGTCGGCCAGGCTTTCATTGCCACTTTGGAGGACGCATTGCAGGCGGAGTTCACCGAGGCCGTCAAGAACGCCTACCTCAAGGTGTGGAACGTCGTGCAGGCGACCATGATGGGAGACAACTACAGCTCGTCCTACTCGTACTGCGTGATTGCATGAGGGCTGTCCTCGCTTGAGTTGATGACCTTTTGCGCCGAATTTGTGCAGAGACAGTTTGTAGCTTTCGGAAGTTCCCACTGCGTTGTGATGGTCGGAGACCTTACAGTGCTACGGAAAGTGGCAGACTGAGAGGATTCTTGGCAAACTGGCAGACTCTTCCCATGCAGGGAGTCCTCCTTTCCGTAGATCCGGAGCTAGAGATGCCGTAGAAAAACAGCTGCAGCGCTGGGAACAGAAGGCGAGGAATTTGACATGCTTTCTGGGGAGAAGCCGGGCTGGCGACATGGTGCCATGTAACAGCTGGAAGCTCCCGCAAACCCATCAGCGCCTGAAATGTGCAAACAAGTTTTCCGAGAAAGCCAGGTTGGAGTCGTCGATCGCAGAAGGGAGGAGGGGCTGAGAGCATTTTTTGGGCCTTAGCGATTCGAACAGGCTTTGGGGTTATATTGCAGGGTAGAACCTCTGAAGCGGGGTTGCTCTTGAAAAGGCCTTGTCGCCCGTTTTCAACAACGATGCGGGTTGAGGACATCGACAAATCGATGGTTGTTGCAAAGAGGTCGGAAAGCATCGTCTCAGCTTAGGAAGGGCCCCAGGCAAGCAGCATCATGTGAAGGTGCGGACTACAGAGCTGTGTAGATTTTCGTGCCTGTGAGCAACCGCGAGTCCTCGGCCTTCGAGTCCTTCGCCTACTCCTAGTTTTGCTGAGACGGGTTCCGTCATTGCCCCTGTTGCACCATTTGCGAGACCCTAGTCCATCTGGTCCCGATTGCAGTCCAAAGGCTTGACCGTCAACTCGCAGATCACCACTTCCCCAGTGCCGAGAAGCTGTACCTTCGAATCTGAAGAGCGTGTGCAAGCACTCGTTTTTCAGGACCGCACGGCCATGCTCGTTTCCGACGCTTCGCTCTCAGTGGGAGACAGCACCTTTGGGCTTCATGCCCTTCTAAACGTGGGATGCTTTGCTCATGCAGTGCAGAGAAGCACGGACTCTCTGCATCCGCTTGGCACTGAGTTGCCAAGCAAGAGTCGACATTGTGCCAGGATGCCGGGATCTCGAAACCTCCGTGAAGCCCATGGAGCTAGCGGTCGACCGACAGGTGATTCAAAGTGCATCAGGGCATGGCTGTGATGTCGGAGAGTTCGGAATCGGGCTTGCACAGGTAAATCCTTGCGATCATCAGTGCTTCACTCCGCATACAGTGCACGCCTCTGTATACGTGCACGTTCACAGATCCGGTAACAGTCTTCGACAGATCGTGACGTAGCGACGACGATAGGTCCGCAAATGCTCGGCGTTGATCAAAGTACGTTTGAGAAGAGCTGGAAGGACTCATGCAGCATCAGTCTTATCCTGTAGCATCGTATGCTGTAATGCAAAGGCAGATGCCATGAATTACTGTATGATACAAGAGCTTTATTACGTGACAATGATGAGATTGATAGTGGTCTCCTGGTTAGGAGAGAGCGCTTTGTTCAGGCAGCTGAACTTGTTCACAAGGGCCCCCCACACAGTACTAAGCCGGCCTCCAAACCTGCAACCGGCCCAAACCTTAAACCACAAGACCCCCCTCATTATGAGCCTAAGCCCTCCTGGAGGTCATCTGCCACCGTGGGATCTGAACTCCTCACGTGTGCTCCGAGCATTCCGAGCCTGGAGAGCTTGTGTGATGGCCCAGGTCGTGGCTCTGTTACTGCTCGCAAGCTCCTCTCGATCTTGCTGAAAGAAGCTGTGCCTATGTTCTATGTCGGACACTGGCCTTCCTGTCGATAGGAAGCTTCTGTAAACTGGGCGCGGTGGGATGCATCGGGATGTTCGAAACGATCTGTCTTCGTCCCTGCAGTGGCGGGCGGTGCGGCGTGAAAGAGCGCTTCGCGGTCCGAATCTCTGCCCGCCTATCGAAGACTGCCAGGGAGGTGCAGATTGCATTGGAGCACTTCAAGGAGGGTGTTTGACAGAAGAGGAGGATGGCGACGTAGCCTGACATCCCGATAGAGTGCCCACAGGTGCATGGACGCAGTCTCGACAGGAGACCATTCCTGCTGGCCGCCACTGCACAGCCTTGATAGCTTCGTTCAGAACGGTCGTGTGGTGCCGTCTCCTGGATCATTGAACCCTGGATCATTGAACTACGGAAGTCGATTTGACTGACAAGAGCGCAAAAGAGGTTGGCTGCTGCTCCCCGACGCCTGTCGATATTGCACCAGATAGTCAGATCATGTGACGTCGCTCTGGCATGAGGACCCCTAAGGTCGTAAAGACTTATCCTGGTAGTTTGCTGTGGGAAGCATGGTTTGGCGATCACGGCGGGGGGGAAGCTTCGCTGATTCAGATTTCCTTTCCACGATACTATAGCTATCCCAGATTATCCCAGCAAACGTATATGGTCTGGGTATGGTAGGCCATACGAAAGTATGGCAGATCATCTCGTACTGTATTCCAAGATAGTACATTCATCTACGTCTTGAGCTTTCCCTGGCTTGCGACCTCTGTTTTTGAGTTCCTGGCATCTTCGGGTTCTTTTGGATTTGCGGTCTGCATCCTGCCTTCCCTTAGCCCTCCGCCCTGAGCGGTACGGGGCCTCGAAACCGGAAGCCTTGAACCTAGAAAGCCCTTGAACCCGGAACCCTAACTTGGAGGATCATGGGACTTAGTATGGTTATAAGTACCCTAATTGGGGTTATAAGCAGTTATAAGTATAGTTACCCTAATAATAACCTTTGTTTCTAAGTCCCATGATCCTTTGAAGCCCTGCGCAAAACCCAATGGTCCGTTTTGTGTTTTCACTGCTCTGCACTCCGCCGGGCCATGCTCAAAAGGACCTGGCGACCTAGTCCAGATCCCTAGGCGCCACAGAGGGTTCAAATCTTCGAATCCTTGTGCCCGGTGGTCTTCTATTTCGGGTTTTTATACCATCGACCGAAGCGGCACCAATTTACCACACGCGAGCAACTCAAACGGAGCACGGGGTTGCATGCAGCACGTCATGGATATCAGAAGCAATTAGTCCAGAAAAACTTCTGGGGCCGTCCACCGCTGAGCTCTCAGGCTTCGGGGTCCCTTAGGCTGAAGGAACCACCAGGCGCAAGGAGGCACCTTGGTCCGATTTTGGGCTGGCCGACAACTTGCCGAGCCTGCGCCCCAGGATCTCATCCTCTTCTTTGTGGCTTCGAGCTATTTTGTCTAGAGGATGTTTGCTGCAATAAAGGAGTTCCTGGTTTCTTGACGGCGACCCAGTGGGCTGGGGGCCGTCTAGTAGATATTCCTTCCAAGACAGAGCGCCTGAAGTGTCGACATCGGGTTTCAATCCTGAAGCCGAGAATCCTTACTTAGGCATCCCTTGTCTTTACGCGCCACAGGGGCTTCGCAGGGGGTTGCGAGTACTACTGTTGATGATATAAATCCTGCATTACCCATAATAAGGAATATACCATTATTCCCATAGTTTAAGGTCCTTAAGGTAATGCAGGATCTTTACCATCAGCCGTAGTACCTGTATGGGGGTCTACTTGGGCCTGACGAGGGCTTGGCAGGGACGTACTGGAGACTTAAGAAGGGATCATCATGTCTCGGAATCTCCGTTGAAGCAGATGCCTTGACCATCCTTGACCTGAACGTGTCCCCCGCATCCAGGCCCCTGATCAAGTCTCTGCCAACGCACCGCTCGGAACCGGCCCTCAACGTGAACTCTGGGCACCAAACCCTCCCTTGCCACCCATAAAGAGCTTCAGAAGACCAGATCTCGTGTTTGCGCCCAGGCAAGGATGAGTGCCGCCGCCAAATATGGTGCGGAGACCCAGTCGGAATTCAAGACTTTGACACGGGAGGACTCGATGCAGTACGTCCAAGATCAACTTCCTACTGAGAATCAGAGCTCGCCCTCCCATGCGCATCTGGAGAACTTCGGCCGGGCGTGCTACAGTCTAAACCTTAAGCCCCGACCCCCCCAAGATGTCAGACCCGAAAAGGCAGGACTGCGAATCGAAGCCCTTCAGGTAAGGGGAGTGTACAACCTTAAAGCTGGAAGCCCTGAAATCATGGAGCCTTTAACTTACCTTTGGTTAGTAGGGAATGGAGGAATGGGGAACAGTTGTAACTACCATTACTACCATTCTTCCATTCCCTTCCTTGCCAAAGGTAAGTGAACTCAAGGCCCCAACCCTACTGAAGCCGCCCTAGCCAGCTGCCTTCGCATCGAAGGGGTTGCGGTACATGCTATGCCGTAGCAACCTCCCCTTACGAAGCCTTCAAGGAACCTTTAAAGCCCCTCGCCCCTCCTCCTCTCAAAAAATCGCCTAGCAAACTGCAATATTCCCTAAACCCTTCACCGTATTCCCCTAAACCCAAACCCCAAACCCCTAAACCCCAAAGCTCTAAACCCCTAAGCCCTAAACCCTAAACCCCAAAACCCCTAAACCCCAAACCCCTAAACCCTAAACCCAAACCCAAACCCAAATAAAAGGCCTTCCTTTTCTTGGGAGCTTTCGAGGTGCGCCCAATGGGCCGGAGCCGGGCTCCCCGCAGTCCCCGGGGTCGCCTCAGTCGCCCGGGGGGCCACCCAGAGAGAAGTCTTTCGGGGCGCCTGGGCCGAATCAGGGTTTCGGGTTCAGGGAATAGGGTTTAGGGTTTGGCGTTTAGGGAATAGGCTTTAGGGTTTGGGGAATAGGGTTTAGGGAATAGGGTTTAGGGTTTAGGGAATAGGGTTTAGGTTTAGGGAATAGGACTTCGAGCCCCCCCACGGAAGACCCGGGCCCCAAGCAGCAGGCCCTCAGAAACGAAACCTTAAGCTTCAGCTTCCGAAAGCATCGCCGGAGGCCTTGTCCCAAGGTGTGGCCTCCGTGGGTGCCAGGTCAGAAGGCACGTGCTCTCAGGGATGGGGCCTTGCTTCTCAGGTTCTTAGGGCAAACACTCTTTGTGGCTGTTCGTTCGGCAGAGCTCTCCAGAAGTCTGAGATCCTTGCATCTTCTTCTATTCTGCCGTTATTTTGAGCTCCTTACTTGCATGTCACTGCATTACTTCTTACTGACTTGGTTATGATGAGCTTTGAACCTGCATCTCGCGCCCCAGGCTCTAAACTCTAGATTGCGAAACCTTGCACCGTCCCGTTTCGACAGTATCAAGTATGCATAGTATATATGTATAGAGATAACATGTACGCACGTACGGGTACATGTATGTGTGTGTACATATGTACACACATATATACATACAGGTTATTCATTTAGGATCAGACTCAACTTGTTGGCACGTGGCTTGATTCCTGTTCTTGGTCGTCAATTTGCAGGCGTGATCAGCACATCTGCGCAGCTGGGACCTCGGAGCAATGCGAACGCAGGAAGGTGGGCGCATAGGTGGGTAGGTAGGTGCACTTGCTTGCATGCTTGCTTGTTCGGATCAGAGTGTGTACTTGGTGTATCTAGGGGCCATCAGAGCGAGCGGTTGGCCGGCACAGAAGCAGATGCCGAGGCAGAAGAAGAGCAACACGATTACAGAAGAAGACGACTGCGAATATAGATGCATCCCCGAAAAAATACAAGATATCCAGATCCTGACAAGCAGCTAGATTCGCCTCAGGGCATGGCAGCTGCAAGCTTTGCAAGATTTTGCGGTGGTTCTGAGGTCCGTGAAGTCTGCTCTTTCTGGTACTTCCCCGAACGGCCTGGCCCTCAGATCCTCTGACTCCTTGGGATTCGTTGCGTGGAGCTAAACCCAGCTGCAGCTTCTTGGAGAGCACTTCTCGCAGGAAGTCGAAAGGATAGAAAGGGGAACGCGATCAAGAAGGGACAGGCGCGCCATGATGCGAGCGGTCAGACCTGAAGGACAGGTCAAGTAGAATGCCGCATGTATTCCCTGTCTGAGGGCAGATCGAAGCCAGCCCTTAAAATCCTAAACTCTAAAGCTTTAAAGCCCTAAACTCTGAAACCCCAAACCCCAAAGCCATGAACCATGACCTGCACCCGATGCACAGCCCGAGCCGGCCCCGGCCCCTTGGCCAGACCAGCAGTCACAAACTCACCTTCGCCGATCAGCTGGGCAACAAGGAGTCCTTGACTGAGGTGGGAGCCCGGAGCCACTTGATATCTAGATGTATGTATATATGTATGTATGTATGTATGTATGTATGTAGGTATGTTTACATACGTATATACAGCCACATATATATATATATATATGTACAAAAGCAACAGGGTTTGTGTAGGTATATGAACAAATATAGATATAGGTGATATATGACATATGACATATGACCTATGATGTATGTGTCATGTGTGTGTATATATATATATATATATATATACAGATATACAGGGGTTTCCAGCAGCACTTACCATCTTGTGGGGGCAGACTCCTGTGTGATGGGCATCTGTCGTGACCCAGCCCCTGAGTTAAACGGTTGCCGTACTTGGAGGTTCATGGGTAGTTATAAGTAGGGTTCATAGGGGTCCTTTAAAGGGATCTATAGGGATTCGATAAGGGTATATGGTTAAGGGTTCATGGGTAGTTATAAGTAGGGTTCATAGGGGTCCTTTAAAGGGATCTATAGGGATTCGATAAGGGTATATGGTTAAGGGTTCATGGGTAGTTATAAGTAGGGTTCATAGGGGTCCTTTAAAGGGATCTATAGGGATTCGATAAGGGTATATGGTTAAGGGTTCATGGGTAGTTATAAGTAGGGTTATAAGTAGGGTAACTATACTTATAACCCATATCAGGGGACTTAGTTATCACCCTACTTATAAGTACCCTGAACCTCCAAGCAGGGCATGGTGGTGGTCGCGACAGGGCTGACAGAAGGACAGAGCTATCTTCCGCAGTGAACTCGTGTATTGGTAGAAGGACAGAGCAATGTTCGAATAAACTTTGATCGGTAGCTCCTGAAGTAGAGCCCCAGCTGCAAGACAAAGGACATGAATAATTTGCAAGCCCCTGGGGGCTAGCCCGGCCCCCCAAACCATGACAATGCTGGTAGTAGTAGTGTTAGTGGTACGAGTGACACTTGTTGTTGCCGCCGTCGTCCTCAGTTGTTGTCGGAAGACTCATTTTCGAGTCTGCGGCCACGCATGCTGGACAGATGATGGCTCAGGTACGTACGCAAGCTGGCAGAACAAAACCATAGCTCTGCAAGGGCAGTGCGTGCTGCCCCAAACCTTAGCCTAGTAAAGTCTCCCTGCAGGCCCATGTAAGAGAGGAGCTCAGAACCAGTGCAGCCTGTTTCTGGCTTACACCAACATCACCTTATTAAACTCCCTCTCTAAGTCTGGTATAACTGTAACGTACATTCTGGCTCGTTCTTCTCGGTTTCTCTCCTTCGGCCGTGCCATGATTTTCTCCGGGCTCCAGCCCTGGGCGAGCGGAGGCCACGCTTGGCGCCAGGCTCGGGGGAGCCCAGGAAGCAGAAGAGAGCTTTATCTACAGGGCTCTAAGTATTAATAGTTAGAATGTGGGGTTGGGGAATCTTCTACCATATAGCTTTAGGCCCTATAGTAAGTAGATCTGGAGTCATAGGTTCCTAAAAGTTTAGTATGCGATATCATATGATATGAAAGTATGGTGTCGCGGCATGTGTTACAGTTACAGGCTATGACGGCATCGAGCAGTTTAAGGCTTCGAGGTTTCGACGGCTTCTGTTTTCTGTTGTGGGCTTGTGAGGCTGATGGTGTTTAGTGTTCGGGGAGGAGCC
>CAJNDT010000916.1:37500-114128 GCA_905221615.1 Symbiodinium sp. CCMP2592
TCAGTATATGGATCCCAGAATAAGGTACCCCTAACTTTCGGAAACTCCGATATGGGTGGTTGTCAAAATCAGGGTCCCTCTTTGGATCCTGATTATAATGCGGCACCTAATATTTAGGGTACCCAAAAAGGAACCATAATTTTGACAACCACCCCTTTGGGAGTTTCCGAAAATTTGGAGTACCCTATTCTGGGTTCCTTATAAGGATCCTACTATTTAGGGTACTATATTTGGGTCCCCTATTTCTGGGAACCTCAATGAACCTTGACTCGAAGAGGGAGGATCCCTGGCACCCCTTCCCCCAGGCCCGTTGCAGTATTTTGCACCGTATAAAGTGCAACGCCTAATGTAGGAGCCATATAATGATTGCCTACACTATTTTTTTTTTTTGGGGGGGGGAGGGGTTCCTTGTTAGAGTTATAGTAGAGTGGGCCCCAAAACCCTATTCTAATTCTTAACTTAAGGCCCCCATACTACACCTCTCCACCCCTAAACCCTAAACTCTTCAAGGCCATGCATCCCCAAGCGAGGCTGGCAATCCGCAACTCGAGAAGCTGCGCATCACAAAGCAGCGCTTGGACGCGGTGCAGTCCCAGGCTTCCTCTGAGCGGCCCTGTGAGGGTTCAGGGATGTTCAGGGCTCTTATGAAGTCTATATTAAGTGTTCCGCAGTATTATAGTCTCAGTTTTATAAGGGCTTTCAGGGCTCGGGAGTTCCGTGAGGCTTTTAGTATCCTGGGTTTAGGGTCCCGTTTAGGCGCCCTGAGGTTGAGGGCTTCGGGTGAGCTTTGCATCCGCTGCAGGCCAAGAGCTTCCAGACAGTTCTCCTACAGGCGCTTGAGGACGAGGACGACGGTGCGCTGGGTAGCATGTGGGAGTTTCCGAAACGTGGGGTACCCAATGTTTGGGGGTCCGTATAATAAGGATCCTACAATTCAGGGTACTATATTAGGGTCCCCTTCTCGGAAACTCCCATGTGGGCCGGGAAGGAGTTCGACGACTATGCCTAGGCAGCAGCAGCACCGGCACGGCCCAAGCATTCCCGAGTGGAGCTACGGAGTGAATGTTTCAGCTCGAAATATGACAAAAACGAGACCAACTGATACCTGTCGGTGGTGGATCATCGAAGTCTTCGTGCGGTGATTTGTGGTGCCCAAAGCAACCTCTTGGGCCCTGTTCTTGCAGGATGACCTCTCCGACCTTGCGAAGTCGGTTGGACCGACCAAAGAGGACCTGGCAACAGCTTGACAGACTGCCTCGAAGCCCTTCAAGCCTAGACTGTTGATGATATGAATCCTGCATTACCTTAAGGACCCTAGACTATGGGAATTATGGTATACTCCTTATTATGGGTAATGCAGGATTTATATCATCCACCGGAGGACCAAGAGCCCAGAAGTCCTAAACCCCGAAGCCCCAAGTCGCAGGAGTGGGAGCTCTGCTTCGAGTACTACTCCCAGAGTGCCGCAGAGGTCGACGCCGAGGTGGCAACGTCTCGGATTGAGTGGTTTAAAGGGGTGGATTCTAAAAATTCGGCGTTCCTTCTGTGGGTATCGGGGTTCAATTTTTGGTATGCAGGGTTTTAGGTTTGCAGTTTTACTCGGGGAGTGTGATCTGGGTTTCTACCTGGATGGCTCTTGGAGAAATGCTTCTTCGCGGATCTCACCTTTGACCCTCGCCCGACGGATTTGGGGTGGCACTGCCAAATCCAAGTCGAACCTGGTTATTTTCGCCGAAGCTTCGCTCAACCGTCCAAAGCAGACCCCCAAGCCGCAAGCCGCTAAGCCCGTGAGGTCTCTGCGCATGTTGAAGCAATGGATGACTTGGAGAACTTCTGGCTGCTGAGATTGAGTGCACGAAGGCAGGTGGTTGCATCACGCTGGGTTTCTGCCACAATCACGACACATGTCAATCTCGTCCACTCACTGTTGCCCCGTCTACTTTTGGAATGCCCTTCATCTTGTACCCAAGCCGGAAATTTCGGAAAATCAGGCGAGACCCCGAGCATGGACCTTAAAGGGTGGGTTCCGGGATATGAGGGCGTGTGAAGAAGTTCGGCCTCCTTCCAACAGGCTGGAGCTGGAAAAGTCACAGCTGTGGCTGGAGGTCTTGGGCGTCGGGCTGCAGCTTGCCCCAAACAGCTGAGCTGCTTCTTTAGGCTTGCGGTTTAGTGTTCAGTGTTTAGGAGGAGGGTGCTTTTCTGAGTTGAGCTGGGGGAGGAAGCTCTTTGAGAGAGCTTCCTGTCAGAGGTAGAGCTTACACCGTCCACTCCGTCTGATCAGGAATGTGGGTGCCGTGATTACCGGCATTTTCGGCTTCTCAGCTGAAAGAAGACCGTGGCAAAGGCACGCTCTGCTCTATCGACAGGGAATCCCTAAACCTTACATAAACCCTTGAAGCCTCGTCCGAAACATGGAAGCACCATGCAGCCTCTGCAGACAAAGCAAGTATAACCCCCTGACTCTGACCCTAAACCCCCAAAGCCTGAAACCCTGAAGCCCTAAAGCCTAAAGTCCTACACACCAAACCTGAAACCCCCAAACCCAAAACCTTAGACCCGTTAACCCTTGACAGCACCCCTTTAAACCTTAAGGGTCCCCTATACCCTGAACCCTAATCCCCTAAACCCTGATCCCCCTGAGGGTCCCCTATACCCTAAAACCCTAATCCCCTCAACCCTGACCCCCCCCTTTAAGCCCTAAGGGTCCCCTACACCCTACACCCTAATCCCCTAAACCTGATCCTCCTTTGAACCCTAAGAATCCCCTAAACCCAAAGCCCTAATCCCCTAAACCCTGATCCGCCTTTCGACCCTGAAGGGTCCCCTAAACCCCAAACCCACCCTGATCCCTCTTTGAAACCCTAAGGGATGAACATCACCAGTGGCCTGGAGACTCGGCGGCCGATTTTCTTTGCCCGTGCCTGCATGGCGCCTCGGGCGGAACTCTAATGTTTGGGGATGAGGGCTTTTTTTGGCCTGCAGATGAGGGTTTTGAGGGTTTGGGGTTGAGGGTTCAAGGTTTGGGGGTTGGGGGTTTGTGAGGCCCTCGATGTGGCGGCAGTAGTTGACGGTTTTGGTAAACCCTACTGTTCGCGCCCTGAGCTTTGAACCCACAAGCCTCCGAGCCCACAAAAAACATCCTGCACTGGCTCTTTCGTCACTGAGGCAATCGTGGCTTTCTCTTGCGTGGTTTCTATCGGCCTGAAGATGTTGGTGCTCTTCGGCCTGCAAGCTTTAGAGCGAGCCTGGCACTGTAGGAAAGCGTCAAGACATTGGTCGATATCTGTCTATCAATCTATCTGTCTACCCGCCTAGCTATGTATCTGTGTACGCCCACCCGCCCACCCGCATGCAGGCACGCACGCACGCATGCAGGCACACGCGCACTCATAGATATGTACATACATATGTATGTATCAATATACTAGTATATACATACATACATACATACATACGTACATACATACAGATATATATGTGTGTAGATATATGTACACATATGTATACATGCATGCATGCATGCATGCATACATACATGATTGTACACATGTTGTGTGTGTATATATATGTGTGTGTATACGCGTATGTATCTACGTATGGGCACATATATTACAGGTACAAACAGATCAACCAATAAATATGTCAAGATGGATAATTACCAATCAATAGATAGTGAAACAACTACGTCAATAATTGAGTAAGAAGTAGATGCATACATAAACAAATAGGCGAGTGAACCAATACAAAGGTAGAAAAATATGTACACATACGTCTGTGATCCGATGAGCACTAACAAATGAAAAATACATGTTAAACAGATAGATGGACGAGCGACTGCAGCGGACTTGTGCGCGTCTTCATGTCACGGTCGGCATGTGTGAAGATCTGAGCGAATTCAGGTCGCGAAGGCTGCGTAACCAGGCGCCTGGGATGCATGCGGTTCATGTTGCACATTGACCCTCGCAATTAATATCGGTTTCTTGCCACGATAGGGACTCAATGTTGAAAGGCAGATCCCTGGCCTTCCTGCAGATATGTACCGTTTAGGATCAATGCAGACATCACTTATGAGTATATGGACAGTAACCAAAATTATCAACGGTCAGAAGGAAGGATGCCACAGCTTGAAGCAACCCGCACCCAGGGTGTCGCGATGATGCCCAACCTCCTCTCTGGGCGTGAGCCGCCCGAGCGGCAGCGCTTTCGGCGCGCGGCCCGCTCCTTCTGAGCACCAAAGAGGATGGATTTAGGAGATTTAGGGTTTAGGGCCGTTTAGGGGTTTAGGGGTTCAAGATCTGTGGACAAGCCTGGGTCGGCTTCTCTCGTGTCTTATGTTTCATGGCTTATGGGTTGCGAGTTGCCGGGTTCGGAGAGCAATGGCGCATCAAGTGGGTTTCAACAGAAAGGCTCTAGAAGGGTCGGTGCTGGTCCGTACCCGGATCCGTCACAGCCTCCCTCACGTGTTGGCTTGAGATGGAGTTACAGTTGCGGCTTCGGCACATGGTCTCCGCGACTTTGCAAGCCAACTCTAGGTTGATTTTTGGGCGTTGTGAAGATCAGGGATGTCCCTCTAAGTCCCAACGGTTAAGAACCGTAGCTCCACCATCGGCCGCTTCGTGTTGGGATCTTGCAACAAAGAGAGGGCAACAGCATCCGTTCACTGCCGTAGAGTTGCAAGATCCGGGGAGGACGGGCGGGGTGTAGGTCTCCGAGGTCTGCAAGAGGGTCTCGCAGGGTGTCATCTTTACTGCCAGCATTGCGCCCTGAGGATGCCTTTCCCTCCTACAGACCTTGGTCCCATGGTTTACATGAGTTGCTCACCGCTTGCTCAGGCCCTGGAATGCTTAAGGCAGCTTTGAGCCCTCTGGGGTCAGATCTAGAGCCTTTCAGGGTTGGAGACTCTTAAACGAAGGGGTGAAGCAGGGTTTGAGTCAAGTTTCTGGTGATAGGCGTCCACCTCCCAGGCGTTTCAGAAACGACCAGAGCCCTGCAGAAGTCTGAGATGTCTATGATCGTTGTGCATTCGGTGCGGAAGTAGGTATGATCTCACCGTGATATCCTGGACTGTCGGCATTGTTTACGCTCAAGTGTCCACAAGTGAGGTCTGACCGCGACGTCCCAGCCCCAACCCCGAACATCGAAGCGTTTGGTCAGGATGGGCAAATCGAAGCAAAACCACGAACAAGAAGACACGACAAGCAGGATAGGAGAAGCCGCAAAAGTAAACACGACAAGCAGGACACGACAAACAGGACACCAGGAAAGTAGACACGGCAAACAGGATCGGGGATGCGCCGCCAAAAAGCAGGCACAACAAGCGGGATAGGGGTAAAGTCACCAAGGAGTAGAAACGACAAGTAGAATCGGGGAAACGCCGCCAAAGTAGTCACGACAAGCATCAGTGCAGCAATGGCACCGGAAATTAGACAGGACAAGCAGCATGTAGTGGCCAAGCTGCCGACATGCAGAGCAACTAACGCCACTAACAAGTTAAAATAACACAAACAGGGTATGCCCGACAAGTAGACACGACAAGCCGCATAGGGCCAACAAGTAGACACGACAAAGAAGATCAAGGCAATGCCACCACCAACTAGACACGAAACACAGAATATGGGCAAAGCTGCCAGAAAGTACCAGTAGGCGTGACGAGCCAAGAAGTAGACACGACAAAATAGGCTGGCGGCAAAGCCAGCGGAAAGGAGACAAAGCATACACAGACTCTTCAGACCCGAAACGACTCTCTTGCAAGTTTAGGGTTTTCAGGTTGATTCGAGCCAGCGGAAAAGGTTGTAATATGGCGACAAACTCGCGCACTCATGTCTCATGTCAAGCAATGGTGCGAGCATTGGATTCGAAGCTGTTCCGTTTTACATCGCCAAGGCTTCGCCATACTAAAAAGTGGATCCTGAACCCCAGAGGCCCCAAGCTCTGCATCCGAAATACTGCGTGGACTTAGTAGCCTTTCGGCACAGACAATTGTGCCTTTTGGTGGCAAGTCCCACTTGGAGGGCGGATTGCACTGGTTTACGACACCCTGATGCAAAGCGCCAGCCAACGTACAGCGCGAAGCTTCTAGCCCCCTTCAACGCGAGCAATAGTGATCATGACGCTAGTTTTGTCAAGAACCATACTCTCATGGTCATGATAGCACTATAGCACCAGTAACGACGACAGTGCTGCTCCTGAATCTTAACTTCTGAATGTCCGTGCACCGCAGAGTCGTAAGCCGAAGTTAGCTGAGCAGTCGGTGGCGAGCCCAGCGCTGCGGCTAGAAAGCCGGCTTGCTCGAGCGATGTGAAGAGACCTGTTGAAAAAGGAATCCTGATTGATGACCCCCTCCATGAGGAGTGTTCTAAAGGGCATCCTAGTATTACTCGCCTTAAAGAAGGGGTAGTATGAATCCGGTGTCTACACCAGGGTTCACGGTTGAGTTTTTTCATGCTCAGGAATAGTAGCATGCCGAGGAGGATAAAGTCCTTGCTCCGGCAGTCGCATCAAGATTTTGCTGTCGCCAGGATGCCAGGTTTCTAGATGTCTCTGGTTTGACAGTATAGAGGCAGTTGGTGATGGTGCACAACCCAAGATGCATCCGTTATCGTCAGTTCGTCAGCAGAACTGTTCAGTTTGTCTTAAGTGTAGTGAAGTGCTCCGTTATGTGGGAGTTTCCGAAAATAGGGGGACCCTAATGTAGTACCCTAAGTAGTAGGATCCTTATTATAAGGACCCCCAACTAGGTTATCCCTAATTTTGACAACCACCCATGTATGTCTCGACTTCGATCTGGCGTTTGTATCTGACCCTCGCCACCGCCAGGTGCATGAGGTCAACGACCTATGGGGTGATCGAGGGCAGAAAGGGTGCAATTGCACCATCTCCTAGTGAAGAGGCGGGGCTGTGGCTTACCTGTTCACCCTACACAAAATATTTCGGAACTGGAAGACATACCTTGACAGTGCACTACCCAACTCTGTTTGCATGTAGTCGGTTCGTGGTTCGTGAAGACATTGAGATCGCCGTAACTTGAATAGCGCTTTGCTCAGCTTGATAACGTGTGAAGAAGTCTTCTTTAGCACGATGGGGTTTGTTGGTGTCGCAGGCCAGCTGTGATGGCTTCCGCGAAGAAATTGCAATTGCCCTACTCCAAAGGTGCCCGGCTCGGAGGGTTTAGGGCAAAAGGCTGACCGCTAGCACGTGGCTGCAGCAGGTCATGCATCGACTCGGCAGAGCTTTTGTTGGAGCCGAGGATCAAGAAAAAGGGTGGCAAAGCCACACGGATGGATTTAACAGTCGGCCGCGCCCCTCGTCTGATCATAGCCTTCAGACTCCAAAGCCTTAAACCCCAAGCTTCCTATACATTATGGACCCCCTTAGAACTCAAAAGCCTGCCTCACTGTAGAGACCGTGATCCCGAACAAGCCCTCGTAGCGTTTCAGACCTCAGGAGTCTGCCGCAGAAGGGTGAGAAGACCTGCCTGTGAGTGCAAACATCCCACCTTCCCAAGCATGACGCGGAGCCCTCGTACCCGTTGCCTTGTGCTTGAAGCGTCGTGGCACTTAGCACTTAAGGTTATGAGCAAGGTAAGTATACAGTTGCTTGTAACTCTAGTTAACATAGACCTAGCCTTACTTGCCAACCCACACCATCGTCGGGCCTTTGCACGGTGTGACTGTTGCGTCGCACTGCATTCAAGAAAATCACACGAAGAGCCTGACAGCTGGATGCCTTATGCCCCTAACCAAAGTGAAGTGCTCCCCCTTGGGTCGAACCGTTAGGCTTACGGGACCAGTTATAATACTTTGGGACGGCTTGTGCAAGCAAGCTCCCCATATTCCGTAACGAAGGAAGCAACGAAGTCCCCAAATCCTACACTCAAAACCTTAGCCGCACATCCTACACCCGAATCTGAAGAGCTCTTATAAGTAATTCAACATGCCCTACCCGTGGCTCCTACGTCATGCCTTGGGATCCACAGTGGATAGTTCCCAGGGCCAAAGCACTTGCCAGTGAGTTTCCAGACGCCGTCCACTCCACCAGCATTTTTCCGTTGCTTCCGGTCCGACAGCACGGTGGTAGTGCTAGGGTTTGCAGGGTTTGGGGTTTGAGGGCTTTAGGGGTTTTAGTGTGGAAGGTTTAGGGCTCACACATAAAGTCCCACAGTGTCAGCTGCGGTACCAGACATGTCCCTTGATTCAGAGGCCGTCGGCCTTTCACTCGCAAGTGCCCGAGCGCTTACATGGAGGGTTCTTTTGCACTGAGGGTCGTAGAACGTGACCCGAAAGTGTATGGGCACAAGCTAGTGTTAGCTTGACTCTAGACCGCAATCCTTTTCCTGAGATGTGCATGGCACGTCTACAAGCCCTCAGCACTGCCTTCTCTGAAAGAGAGGTCACTTCCTTTCAGGTGCGTGCCGGCCGTCGTGCCCTAGGCCACCAAGCCAGCCTTTGACACCATACTTGAAGGCACGTACCTTCTTGGCGCTACTCACGTGACCATGTCAGGCTATTCGTGAGCAAAGCTGTTGCAAACGTTTGCAAGCGACCTTGCTTAGTTCACTTAGTTCACTAAGGTTTTTCAGAATTTTTTTATGAGGAATCGTGTTTCATGTGCAGCTTCTGCTCTCGAACTAGACTCGTCATGGGCCCTGACGGTTTCTGCGTTGCATACTGCCAGGGTTTTGCAGTGAGTTTCCAGAAGATGATGGCTGGGACCGAGGTTTAGGTATGTTGGAAGTTCAGAGTGTCCTCCAGCTACATCTGCCCGAGAAAACTTCTGTCTATGCAAGGACTGGCAGAAGGGATTCGCTCCGGCGTTGTTCAGCAAGCCTGCAGCTTATGCAGAGTCGAACTCCTGACCTGGAAATCTTGATGTAGGAGCCTGATCAAGAAACCTTGGGTTTTTTTATTGGAGCTCCTTATGTGAATCCTACTAAAAGGGGGGGTTGTAGGGCTGGGTTTCTTCATCAGGTTCTCCTACATTACTTGGGCTTTTACTTAAGGCAGGTGTCGTAAATCAGGGAATGTGGAGTGCGTGATGAGGTCCCTCCTTGTATCGTTTCGAATTTCCGTGTCGATAACTACGTGCCCTGTTGGATACCACAGGGAGGACCCTCCAAAACAACACGGGAGTTGTTCTTTCAAGGAAATTGTAAATTCAGTAATGGCTCCGGCTACAAACCTTCGTAGACTGCCTCGGCAAAACTGTCAGATATCTTGAGCCGCTGATGGGGCGACACTTCCTAAACAACAAACCGTATTTCCCAAAGTCTGTATTGGGAAGTTGGTCTGTGTAGCTAGGGCTCTTACCGTACGCTAACGCTGGGATAGGTGATCAAGAGAGGCACTGAACAAGCTCGCACGAGTCGGATGCTCCGACATGACTTCGAGAACCACCCTAACCCACCCTAAACTCTAAAAGACTCTGACTCTAAACCCTAGACCTTGAACTCCAACTTTCAGGCTTCCATGTAAAGGTCGAGTCCTGACGAGCATCCGGCTGTTGACGATCCATCGCATACATGTTTACGGAGACTCAGCGCGTCGTTTTTCCATGTTGTCATCGGACGATCCGCGGCAGAAGCAAGCACAGCTGTGAGGAGACGCTAAAGCCCTCTGCCCTTTCGACTTCGGCATACTGCCATAAGCCATAAGCCATAATACTCAAGAGCTGGTCGTAATGGGCAAAGTAAAGGCGTGGGCATCACTTCACAAGGACTCCAGGACTCGGGGACTTGTCTATGGAATCATGGTCCGTGTTGTCTTGTCTCGAAGATTTCACATCCAGAGCGTCAAGCCAGACTCCGCCGCAAAGATTCTTTGAGCTTAGATCTGGCCCGGATCATCCAAAAGGGAGCCAAAGAAGACGTGGACTCTCAAAAGGTTTCCATTGTTCGGAAGCTCAAAGGGGCGCTTTAGGGAGGGGAGGAAACTCTCCTCCTAGATTCCCCTTCGCTTAAGGGAGGCTTGAGGGGTGTCGAGTTCGGGCCATCCATGGACAGCCAAGTCTGACAGGCCCGTCCCGCACTGCTCCAGCCTCCTGGTTGGTAAGGTCCTCATGCCCAAGCGACGGTCAGAGTCTTGATGTCAGGTTTGGGTAGCAGAGTCGTTCTTGTCAGTCTTCGGGCTTCAAGTTCAGATCCATGTCGCAATGCATCACTTGGTTGGTCGCACTATGCCAGCTGTCAGAGTTCTGTTGAACGTCGTCGTAACCTGAAATTCCGTCGCAGGAGCAGATGCGTTATACCTGCATGTCTATATCTGTATCTCTCTCTCTCTCTATATATATATATATATGATACATGTGTACACATACACACACAGAGATGATATGCAGATACGCATGGAAACATAAAAGAACACAGATGTGGTGTGTGTGTGTGTGTGTGTGTGCGCGTGTGTCGTTGAATGAAAAATAGGCATCCATATGTGCGTGTTGGCGTCTGTGTATGTGCTTAGACGCATAATATACATATACACACAGGTAACTGGATGCATACCTACACAGCATATCGTACTTTTCGATTTGGGGAGGTGTTGCAGGAAGCTCAGGACCATGGACTCGCGGGCCCCTCGAAGGAAGGGCGAAGAAGCCCCGCCCCCGCCAGGAAAGAGAAATCTCGTCTCACCCACAAGGTCTGGACTGGAGCGAAGGGCCGAGGGGTTCTTGAAAAAGCGTTGAATCTCGGAGAGCCCAGCACAGCTTCTGTATATATCTCGGGGCTTTAAGGACTTTATCATCAGAGTAGGGTGTTGGGGTATGTTACTCTGATTATATGTATATATGTATATGGACTCAGGGGCACCATTAGTAAATGTGCCAACAGCCAAATTTTAGGCAAGCTCCGGCAACCCTATGAACATGCCCCCCCAAATGTAAGGAATGTGCTTTGGTGAAATGGCCAATTACATATTGGCTCTCTGGTTGCTGAGATCTGGCTGCTCCTTTTATTCTTCGACTCCCACCAGAAACCCATGGCCCATGTCATTTAATGTCTATCATCGACTACAATAGAACATGAAATGCTATGATGTGGTGTATTACAATCCAATACAGTACAATATACTTTAGTATTCTATACTATGCAGTTTAATTCAGATTGAATATTGTATAATGTATCATAGCGTGACCCTGACCTTTAGACCTTCAGTCGTGCCGCCGCTTCTGCAGCTTCAAGCAGCCGAAGTCAAAGCCATAATATTGTCCACTACAGTATAATAGCATAATGTACTATAATTTGTTATAACACACATACCATACGATAGTACCAGATATAGTTGTATCGTAGAATGTATGAAGAGATAGCACAGACCGCATCTCTGCTGCCGTCCTTCTCGGTTCTTGAGATTCATTGCTCTCCCACGGTGGCCAGGCCTCCAGCATGATCTAGCTAGCCATAGTCACCACACCTCACCCCAGCCAAGTTCCCCAGCACTGCTCGTGCCATTTCCCGTGATGCCTTCCCAGTCTCTGGCATCGGCTGGCACATGGCCAAAGAGCTCCGCGCTTACAAGCGAAGGACATGTTGTCGTGACATTCTTCCTGATTGCCGTTCGGATATACTCGTACTCAGCGCCTTTGGCCAAAGTCATCTGTGCAGTTGTCTGAGGTTTCGTGCCGTTTTGGGCGCATGCCCTTCGATGCCAGGAGCTTGGACTTGGAAGGTAGGAGCAGTTCTCGAGGGTGTAAATTTTTTTCAGGTTCAGAGGTTCCTTCTTTCTCAACACCGTGGCGAACGATTCTCCGATTCCATGCGCTTTGAACCCAAAGCCTGAAGCCCTGAAAATCCTGAAGCCTACGGAAAACCCTAGCCATGTGGCTCAAGTTGTGAGCACGTGAGGCTTTAAAAGCGATGTCGCAAGGCCAGGACCAAGACATGTCTGGCGAAGTCGAGGACGCGGAAAGCCGGGCCCGGGCGGTCCTCGAAACGCCGAAGAAGAAGATTCGTCTTCTGGAGAGGCCCACCCCGGCCACCCCGGCCACCCCGGAAGACGGGAAGGCCGTAGAGGCCATAGAGGCCGAGCTGCTCCGCGCACAGCAGGAAGTTCCCATCTTGGGTGGGCTTTTGGCGGAGCTCCTGTGGCGAGGGGGAGAGGAGGAAAAGTACGGAATGCGAGATCTTCACTGTTTGCTGTGCACGGGCAAGACTGCCGAGCTGAAGCTGCTGGTGGGAATCAAAGAGCTCCGCATGCAGCCGAATCGCGATGCAAGTCAAGTTCGAAGCTATGCAATGATGTGCGACGAGGTGCAGGCCTCGCACCACGCTGGCTGGACCTTCAGCCGCAAATTGCGCTTCTGCACCACTGAAGCTGCGGACCGCCACGCAGCCGAGACCATTTTGAGACTGCACAGTTTCTGAAACAAAGCGGAAACCGAGGCCAACAGTAGGGATGAAGAGCATCCGACTCCACGCCCTGCGCCCTACTTACTACGCTTTTGTTGCTGCTGATATGCGATTATCAGAGTGCACTAACTAGCCATTGCTATGTTGTTGAATGATCCTGCGTGGGGTAGGCGGTGTGCGGCCTGAGAGGATGAGGGCACCAATGTACAGCCGTCTCTTGCCTTGCGAAGGGTGAAGCCTTTGGTGTTGGTATAGTTGAGGTGTGTCTATGCTGTGGGATCGCAAGAACAAGACAGTGACGGAGTGCCGTTGAAGAGCCTGCGTCTGAAATGAGGGTAGCTTGGCATGCCAAGGCCGCTGTGATTTGTGTCTGTTTTGGTTTGTCATAGTGCCTTTGGGCATCCCCTTACAGTAGTGCGAAGGGGATGTGTCCCTAGAGAGGGCTGGAAGGCTGGAAGTAACTTGGACCATGCCACTTCGCTGAAACAGGCCCATCCCTGCACGAAGGGTTCCGCCGCCACGATGGTTTGCAGGTGTTCGTAGCGCTTTCCGGATTTTTTTACGGAGTGGGGTAATTTGAACCCCAAGCCCCGAAATCCTAAACCCTGCCTTCAGCCTCATGTTTCACCTTTCCGGGGACAGACGTCGAACGTAGGATCCTGGCGCGCAGAGGGAGCACCACGAAGTGGGTAGACAGGTCGATCCAAGTCTGATTGCATGGTTAGCCTCGTTGTGATGCTGTGATCCACGGGGTGGTGATCTCTCGACCTCAAGAACCTTTTGGGGACATAGTTGGGGGGAGAGGGTGCTATGCTGTAGGGGCCGGGAAAGACGACAAAGCCAAACCGCCATCTGAACTCGCAGCTTTTTGCCCAACTGTAAGTAAGGTTTTTCCGGTCCTTAAAGCGCTTCCACACTGTCAGCAGTGCGAAGCTTCGGAAGAAAAGAGACGCAGTGACAGCGAAGAGAGCAAGGCCGGCAGTAGTGACGATGTAGAAGGCAGCCATGGTTTTAGGGTTCAGGGGTTTAGGGTTTAAGGGATTAGGGTTCAGGGTTTAGGGTTTAGGGGAGCCCCTGAAGGCATCTGTTGCCGTCGGCTGTAGGGACTGGAGTGTTCCCCTAACGCGCTGTGACACGATTTTTTGGAGTGACAGCTGTGCAGGGTTTTCAACGCCTGTGTTATATACTGCAAGGCCCTGAAGCCCAACGGCCATAAAACAACCGACTCAGCGACCAACATACAGATTCAGACATTTCGACATGGACATATAGCGCCCAGAGAGTAGCCTCTATAAACACCCCAAGCTCAAACCCTACCCCCAACGCTGTACGCTCCAGAATGCATTGCTCTAGAACCCAGGTGGAGGCAGCGACTGAGAAGGCCATGCGGGGAGCATACGTTCGGCCACTAAACACAGGGACCCTTGGCAACTAGAAACGGGTTCCCGTAAAGGTTGTTTAAAGGGTTCTGCAACATACTCCAAAAATATGCAGGATCTCGATGGTCTTTGTCAAGGCTTTGAAGCCGTACCCCTTGGCTAGGGGCGCCTTATTGCAGATCTCGGCCATGCCTTCCAAAGGAGCGTCTCAGAGAGTTTTTAGGGCTTAGGGAGTACCTTAAGCCCACCTACCTTTTTAAGGACTCATATAAAGAAATCATATTAGGAAGCCCTAAAAAAGGGTAGGTTTGTTAGGGTCCAGGTAGAGCTTAGGGATCAGGTTTTAAGGCTCAGGCTTTGGAGGCAAGGTTAAGGAGAGTAGCGTTTAGGGTTTGGGGTCTCGGTGCATCGATCTCAGGCCCAAGTCCTGCCAAAGCCTTTCGAGCATTCTAGCGCCTTGAACCCCAAAGCTCTCATCCACAAGCCCTAAAACCAGAGATCCGAAGGCTTCAATATACAACCCTGGCGTGAAGCAACATATATCCAGCACACCTCTAAACCCTCAGCGCTAAGCCTCTAAACTTAAGCCCGAAGCCCCAATTGAACCCTAAACCCTACATGTGCAGCAGGCCTTGTCTTGCCAACTTCTTGACTCGACATCGGCAAAGGCTCTCTGCGAGGTGGACTGGAAGAGAAGTCTAGGTTTCATAAGGTTTGAAGAGTTCGCGGTTTTCAGGCGCTGTAGAGAAGGGTAGAAGGTATGTGTGTGTATATATATATATATATATATATATATATATTACATGTATGTATGCACACATATATATGTTTATACATATATGTAAATGTATGTATATGCATAACCCTTCACACACTCGTTCATCGCCTCATGGATCGAACCACTACTGGTTGCAACCAATGCAGTACTTGCTACAGCCTGTGAAACATGCAGCCGACGATCACAACCCATGGCGTTCCGTCAGAACATTCAGAATCATTTGGGAGCTTCCGAAAATAGGGGGACCCTAATATATTACCCAAAGTAGTAGGACCCTTATGATAAGAACCCCAAAATACGGTACCCCTAATTTCGGAAACTCCCTTTTGACGTGCTTAGCATGCGGCACTCGCTCCATCTCGGCCTTCAGGCTTCAGGAAGGCTTCGATTCACGATCCAACCGACAGCTCCCGTCGCTCTTGATCCTTGTCCTCGGATTTCGCAGCCAACCTGTTTCAATCGATCTATATGGAACAATGATACGTGAACCACAACTTGCGAGCGAGGTGCGAATTTATTCGATTTTCACACAGCAGAAATCATCGCTGCACTTGTTCAGCTCGTTTGCTGATAGCATCCGGGAGTTCTTTGGCCGACATAGCTCGACAAAGCTCGCTGCAACCCTAAACCCTAAACCCTCAAGCGCTGACCCCAAAACCCTGAAGCGTGTCCGGTCAATATCTCTCTGCTCTCTAGACCCAAAACGTTACTTCATCCGCGATGCTTTCGTAATGCATTACCCTTCTTCCCACGTACCCGTACCCATCTCTTTGAAGCTCCTGGTATATACATATATATATATATATATATATATATATAGTATATATATATATATATAGATAGACACACATGTCGCTCTCTCTCTCTATATATATATATACATATACACATATTCCATGTTATGTAAAATTAGATGAAAACACATGTTACGCTTTTCTGTTTCTGTTAAGGGTGGTACAGAAGCATCGCAAAGGGGTCTACAGCTTTATCCGGGTTCAACGCAGCATGTTCGAGACATGCTTCTTTAAGGACTGTGCAGGGGCTCAATCAGTTTTGGTGTTTTCGGGCGTGCCTGCGATATCGGGCTTTCCAAGCCCCTTCCCGGCTTCGAACAGCGCAGACCAACGCCAAGAGGCAAGATGATTCCAATACCAATTTAGGGTTCCTTTTTTCTGACTGTGTGCTCAAAGTAGGCCGAGACCCTATTCTCATCATTCAGGCCCTTACATTAGCTCCCTAGCCCATGCTTGCTCTTCCTCCTCGCAAAGCCTCTGCCGGCCTCTGCCAGCGCCTGAAGCCGGTCCTCCTCCGCGAGTGCAACGTGCTTCGGCCAAGCAAGACTATGAGGGCTTCTTCAAAATTAGAGTCTTGGTTTCCTAATCCCCAAACCCTAAACCCTAAACTCTTCTAGGTAGTTATCCAGAAGAGTACGCCGCTCTTCTCTTCGGGACCCAAGAGCGACCGCCTTTTGAAACACCGTGCTTCTCCACCATGGAAGGTGTGGAAGGATCATGCATAGAAATATAGCCAGACGTCGAACGCAAGAAGGTTCATGGAGCAAATCTTTGGAGAAGCGACCAGAGATGATAGATGCGAGGCCCTAAGCCCCGCCATAAGCCTTACCATAAGCCATAGGCCCGAAGCCGTCTCCCCAACAAATCCTAAGCTGGACGCCCCAAAGTTGGGTTCTGTTGTCCCTGAACCCTAAACCCTAAGCCCTACATTACATCCTAAACTCTAAAGCCAGTTTCTTTCCCAGGTGAAGCCCGTGCCCGTGCCTGTGACGGTGGTGGGCGATGTGCATGGCCAGGTCGGGGCCAATGGCCAAAGAAAAAGCAGGCTTCCTTTAAAGGGGTCTATAAGGGTTACTATGATATAGTTACAAGGAGGGCACTACTTGATAGTTGTCTATGCTATTTTGGGGTGTCCTTGTTATGTTTAGAGTACAGTGGGCCCCAAAACTCTATTCTAACTATCAAGGCCCCTAAATTATCAGGTTTCGGGGTTTTGGGGTTTCGGGTTTAGTTCGGGATGCAGGGTTTGGGGTGAGAGATGGGGAGGGAGGGCAGGAAGAGACCCTGGTTGGAGTGGTTCGGTAGAAGCATGTAACGGTGTAAGGCTTCTCTAGATTCAAAGGGGATTTTGTCGGAGTTCTTCAAGGACCTACAACGATTGCGGGACCCCTTTCGGCATGAGGAATTTGGTAGCTTTATTGGTCCTGTTCTGTTGGGCGGTAAGTCGTTCCTGTATTCCGATTGAGCATTAATCTGCGTTGACGGCCCTGCCGCCCCACAGACAATCCAACAAACCCCTGCAACCGCAAACCCCTCAACCCAAACACCAAGCGCAGCGTCGCCTGTCTGAAAGGTCTTTGACCTGTTGGAGATGTTTCGAATTGGGGGACCAGCGTGGCACTCAGGTTTGCTGAGCTGCTGGGCAGTGTTCGCGTGATGTGCAGCGAACAGGAGTCCGAAGGTTCAAAATGATCTGCTGCTTAGAACGAGATACGGAGAAAGAAGTCTATCGATCTGTCCATCTACCCTCGTCGACCTATCTGCAGACTCATCTTGCCCTATGGTCTGATGTGTAAAGCAGCGCCATTCCCAGGTCCCGCACACGAATTATCTTTTCCTCGGCGATTACGTCGATCGTGGCCCTTTCTCGGTCGAGACGATTGTGTCAGCTCGGCATGCTTCAGTGCTGTTGTGTCGGCACCATCCCTGAATTGATACTGTCTTGCCCGCAGGTCGTGTCGGGTGGTGTTGGTTTGGACCAGCTTTTTCAATGGTTCAAGATTTTTTTCGATGATTGGCATGGGTTATTGCGCCACATGTTCGACCACTTGTCAGCAACTCAATCAGGTACAGCATGCGCAAATGATGATTCGTTGTTTGTGCTGCTGTTCTTTGCAGCACGTCTGCGTCAGCAATCCAGATCGGTATTTCCTCCTGGTCTCAAGCATAGGTGCCCGAACTCAACAAAGTCTTGAGTTCCTCCGTGAGGGAAAACCAAAAGTAGCGGTAAATGACGGCAGGAAAGTCTTTTGGGATCTAGGAAGTCCTTGAACCCTGAATTCAAGAACCTTCTGGAGAACGAGTCATGGCAGTGCGCGGTGTGTCCCAGGTGGCTCGGCCACAGGATTTGTGTGCCTTCCGGCACGGTTGATCATGCGAGGAATTGGGACGTATATTTGCCTGGTTTTTGCATTGCTCTTGGGCTTCTACTTAACGCTCGCACCCTGGGAGGATGTGATGGACATCGCTTTAGCGGTGGACCGATTTATCGGCCAGGCACCCCTCATGGATTCCAGTGAGTTCAAGACCACGAAACACCTGGAGGAGGTCGAGAAACCCTTGTGGATTCCGTTTTTGCCTTTCGCGCCTCTTACTACGCAGAATGAGTTGGTTGCGCGTCACAACGAGTCTTTGCGGGATATGCCAGAAGAATGTGCCACTGCAGCGGCGGTAGACATCTTCCCCAACATCACCATCGCCCAGGATTGTCGGGCATGGTGCCGAACGCAGCTTGGTCCAGGCAGTTCCCTGGTGCATGCTTTGAGCCCTGTACATTGGGTCATCGTCAAGCGAAGTCCAGTGTACTGGTTCAACGTTGACTACAGCATGTGCTTTAAGGCAGAGACCGCATCATGGGCGCTCTCCTGGTTCCCTTCATTTTGGCACGCCTTCTTGGTCGCCTTGATCTATGGAAGCGTGAGTTTCATCACTTTGGCCCGTCGACTGCAGGAGTATCCCGAAGAGTTTCTTCCTTTGGGGCCGAGCCCGGACGAGCGTTCTGAGGAATTTCAAACATACTTCGAGAGGCGCTGTGGCCTTGAGCTTTTCGCGAATGACCGTGCTGCAGAACGAACCTCGCTGATGGTTTCGGTTGGCTGCCTCCTGCTGGAACCAGCTGGAGATGTCTTGGCAGTCCTGGGGTATCTGCGGTACGGCCAGCCCATATATGCCATGGTATCGACGTTCTTCATCGTTTGCTCCTGCCTCCATGCCTGCGACCTTTTCCAGATTAACGGGTCGGAAGCCATGGCACAGAGTTTCGCACGTGGCTTCGCGACGAAGGCGCTGTTTCGGCACATGGTCTCTGAACTCTTCGAGGGTCTGGGTGCGACGGTTGTGCAGCTTTATGCTTTCCTCACCATGCGATTTTTCATCTGCGTGGAGGATCCGAATATGTCTATTACCTTTGCCAACCTCTTGGTAAGCGCATGCATGTCGCTTACCCTGACGCTGCCTAATGGTTCACAGGCACTTTGGCTGATCCTCAAGAGTTCCGGTCCAGATTCAGATGTCTTTGATAACTTCAGTGATGTGCAGGACAGCAAGAAGAAGGTCCCGGGCATGTGGAAGTACATGGCATCTTGTGTTTGCGTGCTGATTGCAGTCGTCGCTGCAGAGTCTTATCACACCTCCTACGAGAAGATGGTCCGGCATGTGGGATCGTGCGGCTTAACACCATCAACGTCCGAGCTTCTGACAGGGTTGGCGGCGCTCCTCCTACTTCTCACCATTTTCGCTGTTATATGCTGTGGGCCCGTAATTCTTGTGCTGTGTGCAGTTTGCAAGCCCCTGGCGCTGTGCATCCGCTTATGCTGCGGCTGCTGCGCAAAGTCGGCAGAGCACTGCGGAGCGGACAGTGAGTCCGAGTCTAGTGACTCGGAATCCGTCACTAGCCTGGTCAAGGACCCCTAGAGCCCTAGAGCCCGCAGAGCCCCAGAGGTCTCGGCGCTTGGCAAAAGGAAGGGTTTTGCCTTCGGGAAGGAGCTGAGAATCCTCGCAGCTTCTCAGCTTTGCAGCTCCATGTCCGAAGCCCATGTCCGCCCCAGAGCCCAAACCCCAACACCATGAGGCCCTGAACTACACCAAAAGCCCGAATGCCGCGCCACGCTCATCGCCAGGCTGCTGGCACTGCTGAAGCTCAGCCACCCAGAGCGAATCACGTCGGGAGCTCCAGCACAGAGAAAGAGTGCGACTTAACCCCCACTCCTAAAACTACGAAGTGAAGCCCCAGAGCATTTGAAGGTATTCCTTAAAGTGTACTTGGCAACACTTTGTTCCTAACTTTGAGCTCTGAGTTGGGAAAGTCTCGCAGTAGGATGAGGCTCCAAAGAAGCAGAGAACCCAACCACTAGGTTTACGCCCTCTGCGGTGTAGGGTAAGGTGTTGTTGGTGTCCTTCTCACGATAAATAGGCGGGCAGGCAAGCATCTGTCACAACAGCGGTGACCCTAAACGGTAGTTAGAAGTAGGGTTATAAGTAGGGTAACTATACTTACAACCCATATTCGGGGACTTATAACCCTACTAATAACTACCCATGAACCTCCAAGTAGACCCTGGGCCCTAAGCCTTAAACCCCAAACTTGACCCACAACCTATCACCAGAGGCCCGACATTCCTAGCATGAAAAATCCTGCAACCCTGTAGCCACAAAGCTCTAAGCCCTTCAAAAACTTTGTAGGTTGTAGTGAAGCCCCACTTGACACCTCATGCACAGTCATATGCAGGGTTAGAAGGTTTCAATAGTTGTAAGGATCCGATAATCACATTAATGATTCATAATCCTACTTACTGTACAACTCCTTTGATCCCCCAAGTATGGCACCTTACAGTCTACGCTGAAGTTATAAGCCGTGGCAGTTCCAGGCTATTGCGTGGCAACCACGAGAGCCGACAGATCACGCAGGCGATATGTCGTCTGCCAGACAGTCATCGGGTAAGGTTCAGGGACTAATGGAGGCTTATGTGGGTATTTAGGGTATTTGAGTGTCTCTGCCTTTTTAGGGTCTTGTTGGTTTTCAGGCGCTCTCTGCTTTCAGGGTTTGGACCTGTTACAACCAGACAGGGAGCCCCTTTTTGGGGGGTTTCTGCCGTCTTAGCCGAGAAGTTGTTGGGTAAGGTTCATGTGTTTGGGTTTCATTTTCGAGTGTGAGGTATTTAAGTTTTGGCTTTTGAGTTTAGGATTGTCTCCTAAATCCTAAATCGGAAATTTGAGCTCGTTGTTGCCCAACTACTGAACAGAACAGAGTGCTCTAAAGACATCTGAACCTAATATAGAGGTCGGAATAGTTGCCGAGAGTGTCCATTCGTAACCTCCATACTGTAGGTATAGAATAGTGTACGGCCCCAAAACTAACGCAAGCTTGCATCTAGCAGCGAAGCACAGGTAGGGGTATCGCCAAGAACCTAATTCTGTTTCGCGTTTCAGACCTGAGTATTGCAATTGGGTCTCGGTAAGTTCTGCCAGGTTTACGGCTTCTATGCGGAGTGTGTTCGGAAGTACGGCGATGCCTCTGCCGAGATCTCAGACGTGCAAGGGAAGCTAAGTCGATGTCTTGGCCCTAATCGATGGTGGGTTTGGCAATGGGAAATCAACATGTAAGCAATGTGCTTTGTGCAGACGTACGTGTGCTGAGTTCGGCTCCAATCACCCGTCTATATTATGTGTGGACATTGATACATATGTATATTCAGAAACGGGAAAATCTGTATACGCATATACAATGATAACATTGTATAATACAGTATAGTATAGTATAATACAATTCAATCCGGCGTAATACAATCGATCATAATATACTACAGTCTAATACAAGATACGATAATATAGCCCAGTATAGTATAGTATAATATAACATATATAGACTAAGAACATAATACAATGGACTATAATGTAGTGTAATATGTCGTAATTTAATTTAATGTAATATGGGATGAAAAAAGATAATATATACTATAACATAATGTAATGGGGTATCATACCATACAGTACAATGTTCTACAGCAGAGCAAAAATGTAAGATATTGTAGCATAATAGTATAGTAGAGTATAGTATAATTCATTATGATATAATGTAGGCGAATATAGTATGTACATAAGTTATCTGAATGCCTTTTCTCTGCATGCTCGGAGTCTTGCTCCTGAGGGTTCTCTCACGATGAGCACTGTTCGATTAAATGGTTCGATTCACCCACCCTCAACTTGATACTTACACCCTGTGCCCGGTAATATCCTCGGAAACTCAACTGGAGGCTCCACTCAAAATGATCGGGGACTTGCTTGGGGGTGGGACATGGCCTGCAGCAGTGCAGTGTAGGTTCCATACATACTTTTGATCGCATGTTGCCGTTGAGTTGAAGACTGCCGCCCACCACTACTACTAGTACTACTACTGCTGCTACTACTACTACTACTACTACTGCTGCTACTGCTACTGCTGCTGCGACTACTACTACTACTACTACTACTACTACTACTACTACTACTACTACTACTACTACTACTCCTACTCCTACTCCTACTGCTACTGCTACTGCTACTGCTACTGCTACTACTACTGCTACTGCTACTGCTACTGCTACTACTGCTACTACTGCTACTGCTACTGCTACTGCGACTGCGACTGCGACTGCGACTTGCGACTGCGACTGCGACTGCGACTGCGACTGCGACTGCGGGACTGCGTGCGGCTGCGACTGCGACTGCGACTGCGACTGCGACTGCGACTGCGACTGCGACTGCGACGCGACTGCGACTGCGACTGCGACTGCGACTGCGACTGCGACTGCGACTGCGACTGCGACTGCGACTGCGACTACTACTACTACCACTACTACTACTACTACTACTACTACTACTACTACTACTACTACTACTACTACTACTGCTACTGCTACTGCTACTGCTACTGCTACTGCTACTGCTACTGCTACTGCTACTGCTACTGCTACGACCGCGACGCATTCATGCTTGCAAGTCTGTCTCGCCGGCACAGCCGGCAAGAGGTTTGGCAGTATGTGACGGAGCTCTTCGACTATCTGCCCATCGCTGCATCGGTACGATCCATCCTGTGCTGTCTTTCGGTGGATTCAGAGATCTCGACTCGTCGTTTTCAGACGTGGGAGTGCGAAACTGTGGGTTTGATCGCTCAGACTTGTTTCTGTCCTGGAAGAGCTCTTTTCCGCCCGAGCCGAGCAACCTGCGTGTCTAGTATTTCCAACTTAAGGTTTGCAAAGATTGCAAAGGCTGCCAGAGAGCCCACCACCCTTGAAAAAAACAGTGTAGCATTATGTAAGCAGCGCTTGTTAGGGTCAGTGTATGTGTCGTATTTCAATGCAACAGTCTCTGTGATTTCTTGAGCTGCAGCTTTGCATTGCCGTTTTCTGCTCTGCAGCCAGTCAGTTTAGGGCACTCGGGCAAGATACGACGACAGCAACAATCTCAGCAACATTCAGCACAGGGTCCGCCAGACTCACTAGACCTTGCAAGATGGCACATGAATGAGAGTCCAGAGGTAGCGGCTCGGAGAGGCATGAGACAAAGAGAGCCCGGCTCATGTGCCCAATAGATAACATTGAGCCGAAAAGAGACACTTCTGGTGCTCGTCGGCCTCACCGCATGCCTCAGCATGGAAGATGAGGACTTCCCATGTCCCTGCAGACGGCGTTTCGAGAGGTTGCGGGTGTAAAGCTACGGGTTTCAGAGGCACAGGTGCGACTCTTTGTTGGGCTCGGAGGAGGAAGCCGACGTGGAGGAAGAGCACGACAGTGCCTGTCGAGGCCTCCGGCTCCAAAAGTGCTGCCATCCGGGTCTCTAGAGCCTTTGCTTCTGCAGAGCAGGGAAGCTCGAAGTTGAGCGGCTGACCCACACTGGCGTCCTCGCTCGCCACGCCTTCCCAAAGCACTAAGCCCCTGACCCTTCGCAGCAAAAATTAATTGAAACCTTCGACTGTTGCTTTCTGCACCCGCCAGGGGGAAGGGGAATAGTTCGTGTGGTCGCAGCTCTCCGTCGTTGCAGCACTTGGCTCAAACTAAGCGCATGCACCACGGGCACATCCAGATACTTCAGGCACACGAGGTCCGACGGCGCCAGCAGCTACCAAGCTGCGAACTTCTCTTCGCCCTAAGAAGCTCCAACGTTCCCAACCCCACCCAAAACAATCACCGACACGAATTGAAGCACCTACTCAGTCTGCAAGTCTGATGAGCAGCCGCAATTGACGGCAAGCTCGGAGAGAACGATATCCCCTTATTCCCAAGTAGCTTAAGGGTAGGCGGCGGTAACTTCCTTTGCAGTTGAAGGTGTGCCTTAAACCCCAAACCAAGAGCATTAGAAACCAAACCCTGCACCTTAAACCGGGATAAGTTGGGCTCTCTAGGAGTGTGAGGGATCTGATTTACACGCATGCCGATCAACTTCGATTGGTTCGACCTCGGCCCCTTTGTGCCTCTTCTGCAGGTCAACCCAGACCGGGACCCCGAATAAGAGTTCAGGAGTTTAGGGACCCTTAAGAGGGGATACGATTGAACTCGATAAGCTCCTAGAACGGCTTGGAAAAGCGCCGTGAGATTAGGGATTCTTTAGCAAAAAAGTTTTTCTAAACTCTGGAAGCCTTGAACCCAGGACTTGGAGCATTGAGGTTCTTCTTGTTGACACCACAGTGAGCCGATGCTTTAACATGCGTGGGTTTCCGAAAATAGGGGACCCTGATATAGTACCCTAAATAGTAGGATCCTCTTGTAAGGACCCCCCCGCCCTTTTTTCGGAAACTCCTAGGTGAAGGATGCCTCTGCAACAGGGATCTTCCCTGTTTTCTGGGGTGGTTGGCGGGCCGGGGAGTCGGACTGCAGAGTCCGGGAAGCAGATCTTGAGAAGTCCCTGGAATCCCTCATGGGTTTAGGGGTTTAGGGGTTTAGGGGTTAGGGTTTAGGGTTTAGGGTTTAGGGGTTTAGGGGTTTAGGGTTTAGGGGCACCGAACCATTCGCATTTGCTAGGTTCCAAAAGCTTGAATGATAGGTTTCTCGAAATGTTTTCTGAAGGGTTCTACAAGGCATCTTTCAGGCTTTATACGGGGTGATTTTCGGCGGGTTTTGGCAGGTGTCATATGTGTTCAGTGAGACGAGGCGAGCGCCTACTTCGTGGAGACAGGCCTCTTTCACGGTGAGGCCTGGGATTGAAGTTGAGGCAAGCAGTATGATTCTGTTGAAGTCAGTGTATGGCTAAGTATGGCTGTAATAGAACACGCTTCCAAAAACACCATATTGCCACATGAAGGCAGAACATAAATCATGGCGGTCTCAAGCGGCCTTACTTAGGTTCCTTGCATCGCTCTGGTCCTCTGCTCTCTGCTATCGAGCTAAGCAGGACATAGGCATCTTATCAGTTCAGCTTCACGTTGTCATCATCGAAACGTACGTTGCGAGACCCTTACAGGCCTAGCCCCCAAACGCTAAGCACTAGACGCCAAAGCCCGAAATCCCAAAGCCCGAAGCCCGAAAACCCCAAACCCTTAGAGAACGCGTATGGGCAGTTCGCTATAATTAGTCTCCATTTTTCGAGTCCTGTTATAAGTGGGGACCGAAAAGGGGGCTCTTGTTCGGAGAACACTTTTGTAGAGGGTTCTGCCAAGCTGACACCCTGAAGGGCGCGCTGAAGGCCCTGTCCAGCGGCCTATACCGGCAGGTGCCTTTTGTCGCAGCCTTCTGGTCTGGCAGAGGTTGTGGCATCATTTTCTTGTAGTGTAGAAGTTCGCGATAGGTTTGCGGAGTCTACCAGGCAATAGAACAGAAGATGCGCACAGTGAGTCGCACAGGGTGTGCTGCAGCGTAACTTATCGCTTGTGTGCCCCCACCCCCCGCCCCCCCCGGTGCTGTGCTGGTCTTGCGATGGATCGTTTCTTGCTTTCCAGGTGATCTCGATCGAGGCCCGGGGATTCCGAATGTAAGCTTATGCTCAATGCGGGAGTGCCCGAAAATTAGGGGTACCTTATGTTGGGGTCCTCATAATATGGATCCTACTATCTAGGGTACTGTATATCAGGGTCTCTTATTTTCGGAAACTCCCATGTCACAGGTGGAAGTAGGCAGGTGTTCACATGGTTCCTGGATGTTCGACTCGTGCTGGTGGGCGGGCGCGGTCAGTGCGACCTTTCTGCCGGACCTTGGTGCCTTGCACGTGAAACCCTAAACCCAAAGCCACAGAAACCCTCAACCCTAAACCATTGACCCGCCTGGTAAGGTATTCTTTCTGTTCTGCAGTTGGAAAAGGGCCCATAGAAAAAAAAAACATAACCCCTACTGTAAAGGCCCCTAAACCCTATAGATCCGAAACACCCGAAAAGATCCGCAGGTCAATGCCGAGCTCGTCGAGAGGGCGCGGGAGAAGCTGAAGCTGCCCCTGGCCGCCGGGCTGCTGAAGGCGGATCCTCCTTCTCATTATGAAAAAAGAGTATATAATAAGAACAAGCATGATAACAATGATCAGAAGAATCAGAAGAATAAGAATATCAGGAAGAAGAATAAGAATAATAGCAATACGGGGTGAAGGAAGGCTTGGAAAAGGGCTCTTTATGCGGGCCAAATTAAGGGTACTATACCGAGGCGAGCTATGCGGTTTTATATTACGGCTAGTTATCAGGGCTCTTATAATTGCCCTTATAAGGGATCTGTACTGAGGCGAGTTATACGGTTTCTTGTAAGGGTTCTATACTAAGGCCAGTTATCAGGGATACGGGTTCGATACTGAGGCTGTGCAAATTGGGTTTAGGAAAAGGGCCTTGATGATAAGAACAGGTCTTTGGGGGGGTGCAGTATAGGGACATTACATGGAGACTATTGACTATTGGTACTGATTCCCACCTCCATATTATGTTGGCGCAATCTTTTGGAGTGGCAAACGACGATGAAGCGATGTTCTCCGAATCCTTCAACCCTAGACTCCCCCCGAAATCCCCAGATTCCCCAAACCCCTCTAATCCCCCAAACCCTAAAATCCCCAAGAGGTTGTTCATGACGACTCCTGCAACCTGCGGCATCATATCCAAGATCTTCACGAGCATCTCGGCATGGCCGACATGGCTCATACCTGTGTGCCTTTCTTCAAGGGTCACGGGTTCAAGACTACCGTGGAGGTTCCCCGGCAGTGAGAGTAATGATCCCTATTTGGGGGGGGGGGTTCGCTTGATTGGCACTGTCTGGCAGCTTGTCACAAGGCCTTGTACTTTCTTCCTGGATGCTCACGGCTACTGGGTGCAGGACAAGCATAGGGAGTAATTGGGAGTGGAGCTGAGTTAGCAGCCAGCACCACGGATCAGAATTGCGCACTTTCAACGGAGACCGGCTCCACATGGAATAGTTTAGCTGGATACGTGTATAATCATCCTATGTCATTGTCGTATGCGCGCGCGTAGCAGTTGGGATGGCAATCGTTCAGGAGTGCCCTGCATCCTCTGGCGATCCTGAATCTGACGACCGGGATCCGGATTCTCAGTGCCCCGTCTGTCGCAGTGGGTTGCCGGCATTTTCAGTATTCTTGTTTCTGTCAGCAGCTGCTCCATACAGCCACAGCGCGAGTCACTAGGAAGAGTACGTACTTCAGAAAGACGTCGCAGAGTCTGGCCTGCCGGAAACACCGCCCAGGAGTCCGTGCCCACTTCTCGCTGAGCTGGAGGTCTTCCGTTCTCCCACTAGACCTCTTAGCCGTGAGCTTTACGCACTCCACTACTGTTGGGGCGATTCAACTCCTAGCGCTTCCGTCAGAAACCATGGACACTAAGCACGAAGAGGATGCAGAGTAGCCTAAACCTACCGCCATCTAGACCGGAAGCTGTGTTCTTCTGTTGCCACTGGCATGCGGAGGCGATTGCCCAGCACCCACTGGCGCGACAACACAAGGCGCAGCAATCAGCTCCCGCATACCAGCAACGGAAACTAAGATACGAGTCATCACGCCCAAGCAGTTATGATCCTAGGATCGTGGTATCTGCGTACAAGAACTTGTCGTTTCGATCTGCGCAGGTGTTAATCGACGATCGCCGGTGCCTGCAGCCGGGATGGGAACACCCAACCCAAAGTAACAAAGCTGCAAAGTGCTAACATTGGGGGGCTGTTGAGCCGTTGAACTTTCTTTAGGACGGGCCTTCCCAGACAAGACCAGTATTCGCTTACATGCACACTGCAACTCATTACACTTGGGTCGTCAGCACTCAGCAGTTCTGCAATTTCCGATGCAAGCTACGGCTACGCTTTCATTTTGGGGTCTCCACAGAAGCTGCGCGGAACCCTAAACCCTAAACCCTAAACCTAATTTTGGGGGTCTCCACAGAAGCTGCGCGGAAATCTTGCGGACGGGATTCCGGATCGCTGAGGCTGGTGGCGTGGTCTCACCGAGGAGAGACATTGGCGAAGCCTTTCATGCCTTGTAATTAAATTTGCTTAGTGTCCCTAGGTGCGCTTATAACAGAAATAGTAGTGACTAGAGTTACGATCAAAAGAACCAGTTTTTCGTACCCTTTTTGCTAAGTCAACAGAGCGGCCAGGTGGGAATGAAACGCATAGCAATTAGATTGGATGGCGAGAGTATTCTCGAGCCGGGACGGCAGGCTATGGCCATTCGTGCTTTACTTTACGTTTGCAGTCTAGATTTTCGAGGACGGCTCTGGTGCATCTTGCACTGTGCCATCTCTCGCCCGTTACCTCGTCTGGTCTAAGTAAAGTCGCGCGGAGAAGACACCTATACATACAGACTAAGGTGCGCAGAGGAGCGAAGGAGCGAGCAAGGGACCACGGAACCGATACCAAGTGTTGCTGCGAAATCTTTCGTCTTCCTTTAACTGCACCAGCAGGAGATGGTTCTGGAGAAGCTTCGAAAGGTGAACCCGGACTTCAAGATCCAGTGCCTCGAATCGTAGCTTGTGATTACCTGCATCTCCAGCTTGCCTGGGGCCATCGGTATGTCCGTGTCGACATGTAGCGGCTAGGTCGGCTAGGTGGGAGTTCATGCCGCAGTGTGAGAAAACATCAATGGGAAGCCGCAGTTGCACGGAACAGAGAGCAGCAGAGCAGCAGCTGTGCTCAGGTTCATTGATGGCTTGCAGCCACAGGACATTATTGCGGCGGTGCCTCCTGAGTGACTTCTGTACAGTAGCTATCAGAACCGCCTTCCTCGGACCATTGCTTGATCGTCGCGTGGACTGCGCCCGTCCGTTTCCTGAGTGTCATCCTGGGGCACTGGCGCAATCTCGAAGTTCCTAAACTCGTGGTCGTGAATTGGTTCAACGCGAAAAGATGCTGCGGCACGGCCATTGAGTCGAGGTTCACAGCATCTGCCATCCCGCTTCTGCGATTGACGGCGCGCATGTTCGGGTGGAAAAGAAAGCCATGTGTATGTCACGAGGCATGCTGGTGAGCTCGTTTCAGCCGGCAGAAGCAAGGCAGCTTCCTTCTGGAGCAAGCCTGCCCAAACCCTGAATACCGAAAGAAAGCCAAGAGCTCTGAGCCCTAACACCCTTACGCCCAAATTCCTACAACCCTACACTATTTTTCTGGGAATCCCGCTTTGAGCTCGTTGCAGGTCTCATGGAGATGCTCCGGGCAGAGCGTGGGGAGCCTGGAGACTGGAGTGGGTTTGGGTGAGTTTGAGGTTTAGTGTCAAGGCCTGAAAATACTTACCAATATTATTGTGAGGGTTCCTTATTATAACTATAGTATAACCAAACCCTATTCTAATTATTAAGGCCCCTACATTAGTGTCAAGGCCTTTGAATACGGTGTCAATAAGACATCAAGAAGGCAGCTCTGACGAATAGTATGAATAAATATTCAGGACCAGATACGAGGGTTTGGGTTTTTTTGGGTGGAAGCGTGGGATCCGGCTTGAGCTCTCTTTCTGACGATAGCTTTGGGCGATCACCAACACGCCCACAGAGACACGGCCCTTGGCAGGTCGGGGACGGAGGCTGCCCTGATTCTTAACTTGATCTTGGGGAGCCGAACTTGCGGAACCTTTGTTAGCAGCCTTCTGGAACCCGTCTAGAAACCCTTATAAAGCCCTCCAAGGAATCCTGGTACAGCCCTGCAACTTACCTTCAAGACCTGAACTGAACAGGCCGGCAGCTGGTCAAGGAGCTCGCTCTGCGGCGCCGAGCGCCATGGCCTCTCGACTCAAAGTTACCACCCAAAGCCGCCAGTCCACAACCCGACACACTGAACCCTAAAACCGAAAAGCCCTGAAGCTTTGAAACCCTGAAGCCCCAAAGCCCTAAAAAGCCCTCAGCCCCAATTTTACTTCCAGCGAAGATCCGAATTTCGAGGCCTCATCCTGCGGCGGCGGCTTTGCTGCGCCGCCAGCAGCCCAAGCTGAGAGGGAGACCTACATGGGAGTTTCCGAGAATTAGGGGTACCTTATTTGGGGGTCCTTATAATAAGGATCCTACTATTTAGGGTACTATAGTAGGGTCCCCTATTTTCGTAAACTCCCACATGAAGGGCCTTTATACGGGTTCTACATGTACAAGGGTTTTACAAGGTCCTAGGTCCTAGGTCTTTATATACTTTTGCCGGGTTCTGTATGAGGACTACAAGAGAAGAGGGGTTTATAAGGCTTTCTTAGGATTTTGTTAAGGGTTCGTAGGGGCCTGAGTGGGGATCCTCATCAGAAATCTAGGATAGAAGGCCACCAAAGCCCTGTTCTGACTATGCAGGTAGGAAGAACGGGAGGCAGGATCTGGGGCTTACAAGATGCTAAAGCTGAACGACAACTGCAGAGTGCTTGAGTTTGCGCCTGTTCGCAAATTCAACTCGATGTGTGGAACGGTGTGCAGATTGGGAAAAGAATGCGAGGGTTTTGAGGTTTTGAATGACAGAGGGGCTTGGGAGGCTGAGTACCTTGTATTTGTGATCCGGACGTAGGCTCCAGGTTCCTGTCTCGGAAGAACGTAGCTGGGCAATGCTCTAGCTCCAAACTCGAAGGTGAGATCTGAGCAGCCCTCGCCACGCCTCGCACGTGTACTGTTGCCTGAGGCCAGTGGCAGGGCGGTGTGGAGGCCGCCACGCGTTGGACGAAAGCCTCGGGCTAGCAGTGACGATAGTTTTGTGACGACGGTTTTCAAGCAAGTCTTGGTGCTATCATCTCAAGCACGTAGCCTTGTCCTTACTCAGTACACTTCTGTGCCGACCTGAGATGCTTAGGCGCAGGATCTCAGCAAAGAAGTGAACGGGGCCATATTCTCACGGACAGGGCGAGCCTCCCACGGGAAACCGCCTTGCCGATCAGAAGGCCGGAGCAGTCCCGGAGGGGAATTGGCTTTGTGATAGCATCAATGGCAAGAGCGCACCGGGCTGTGCTGCCCTGAAGTGTCTGCTGAGTGAGCCCTAAATCAGTTTATCACCTGATCTGAACAAAACGAGACCACTCTACCCGGTTGCCTGGTTCTTCGCAGATGCCGACATCTCCGCCAACCTCTCCAAGGCGTCCAGGACGGCTAAGGGAGAGGCCGGCTCAGGGATCAAGGACCCTAAACTCGAAGTCCTAAACCCCGGACCCGAAAGCCCAAAGCTCTACGAAAGCCCAAACCCCCAAAACCCTGAAGCCCGAGCCCAAGAGATCATGGTTTTAGATCTCATCTCCCCCAAAACCTCCTTGAACACCGCAGACTGTTCTGAGGCTTGAGGAGGAAGAGGATCGATTGCAGCGGACTCGGCGCATTCTACAGCCCCAGCCCTGAAAAGAGGGTCCCTGAACCTTCAACTAAACATGATTAAATATCCTATGGTGTAGCGAGTTACAGCCCGAAAGTGACGCCCCAAACTCGCCGAAACCCTCCAGGTCCCTGAGTAGCCCCTCTGTAATAAAGGTACTCTTTCTCCGACTATCCGGCTTTGATAAGGGGACCCTAAAACGAAAGAGGCTCAGAGCTCTCGGACGTCCCAGGCGCCGGGAGGCGAACATCTCCGCAAAGCCTCTCTCTAAGGCCCAGGCACGGAGAGACCTAATACAGAAGCCGAAATGTTTACCAATATCATCTCCCAAATATTCCTAATGATCCTAATAATGTAAACGGTAAATCTAGTATAGTGTACCCAAAGACCCCAGTCTAATTATGAAGGCCCTTGTATTAGGATTTAGGGATTGGGGCTGGAGGTCCAGAAGGGTCTAGTGCTTGGGGTTTAGGGCTCTCGAGCGTCCATTTCGAGCTGAGAGATGAGGGCTATTAGAACAGGGTTTTGAGGGGGTTCCTTTTTATACTTACACCCTATTCTAACTGTTAAGGCTCCTATATTATAGGGGGGTTCCTTTTAATAATTACACCCTATTCTAACCATTAAGGCTCCTGTGGGCTTTTGGACCAGCCGATCAGGCGCAGCCGAGGGAGAAGATCGGGGAGGCACCCTACCTTTTCGTGCAGGGACGAGGCGAAAAAAACCCAATACAAACCTGTACCAAAAGCAGAGTGAAACCGTTTTTTGATCCCGATATGCCCCTATACAACTCTAGCAGAGAGAGTGGCTGTGCTTGCGACTGCTACGACTTGAAAGGCCCGGTCTGAAGACTAAAGAGCCTGCTGTTATTATTACTATTATTATTACTATTACGATTATTATTATAATTATTATTACTATTGTTACTATTATTATTATTATTATTACTATTATTACTATTATTATTATTATGATTATTATTATTGTTACTATTATTACCATTATTACTGTTATTATTATTATTATTACTATTATGAAGTTCAAGGATTTTGAACTCCAGGCGTTGCACGTGCCGCCCGTGGCGTTGGCCGGGGGCTCCTTGACTTGGAATCCTGGCATCTTTGTTGGGCCGGTAGCGGCAAGGGGAGATCAGAATAGACCATGACAAGGAAGCAGATGAGATGACGGTGCTTCGGCTTTTTTAGCTTGTGGTTTGGTTACACCTCGTGGGGTCCTTCGATTCTGCGTTACTCGCAGGTTTTAGAACGCAGTTCGAGGCACGTAACAGCATGATGGCTCCGGATTGAAAGGCCACCGGCCATGATGCAAGGTTCTCGGTCGCCACATACGAAGCCAAGTCCCCGTGTGCATTTTCGAGAAAATCAATGACCATGCACATATATGTCCCATAGCAAGCCTTATTTACAGTACGAAGCCGCTTCTAGCCCTACCGCCCTAAACTCGCTTGGAGTCAGCGCCTTTCGCGTTGAGCCTAGGCTTTCCGAGAAAGTCGTCACCGTCACGGGCACGAGACCTCGCCGGCCTCGACTCAAGGCCCCCCGGTAGCAGTCATGATCATAGCTACAAGAGTGAATGGTGGTTGTGAGAATAGTCAAAAAAGAGTCACATTCACATTAACCATAGCAGCAACTACAATAGCAGCAGCGGCGAGAGCAAAAGCAGCAGCAACAGCGACAGCAACAGCAACAGCAACAGCCACAGCCGCAGCAGCAACCACCACAACAACACTACTAAACATAGTGATGTTAATGATTGTCAGGATCTGAGACTCAGAAGTTGACAGCAATAATGGCAACCGAAAAAGACTTAATGTAGACCCCTGAAGAAGCTCAGACGTCAGGTGGAGCAACCTGCTGCAGCGAGTGTCGTCGGGAGCCTAAGAGCACGGAAGCCTCGTGCCCTAAAGCCTAATATAGGGGCCTTCACAATTAGAATGGGGTTCCGTTTAAAGGGATGCTTAAAGGGGTCCGTAAGGGATCTACAATAGGGTTCTATATTCAGGGTAGAATAGGACTTTGGGGGCATGAAAAAATACATATAATAAGGAGCCACCAAAACTGCAAAACTGTATAATAGCAATCATAATCATATTAATAATCATAATAAGAATAATAAGGAGCCACCAAAACTGTATTGGTGATTATCCTAAACCCTCGTGACTCCTGACTTTGCTGCTCGAGGTCTGATCGCGACCTGGAGCTCAGCCAAGGGCTGCAACAAGGAACCACACGCCCGGCTCAAGGGGTTTGGGGTTTTCGGGTATTTTGGGGGTTCGAGGGGGCATGATGTCAGGAAGTTGCGGAATTTGGAGAGTTTTGAAGGATTTCGGGGAGAACGCCGGTGCATGCCAGGCCCCTCTGCGCCGACGCCCCCGCTCTCCGCGCGGTCGACGACAACACCGCGACTGGCAAAGGACGTTTGGTTTTTGGGCTGAGGATGCGACAGAATAGGCTGTCATCGCGGAACCGAAAGTGCACATGAACAAAGGCTCAGACAGCCTGACTTCCAAAGGTTGCTGCATACCGAAGGAGTCTGACTTGCCAGAGCTCAAACTCGAGCCCGAGACCCTGAATCTCTGAAACACAGACAGTTGTGTGCTTCCTTGGACAACGATCTAACCCGACGAAACCCTTTACGAAGCCTTTAAACCCTGAACCATCAACTCTAAATCATAAATCGCAAGAGCCCTAACCTTTAGACCCTGAGCCCTAAGCCCTAAACCCTAAACTCAAGCCCTAAACCCTTTAACCTTTAAACCCTAAACCTTAGCCTGTTAGACCTGAGCCCCCTAAACCCTCGTAAAGCGAATGAAAGGACCAGCTGGTGAGCCTCCAGCAGCTCTGGAGCGAGCAGCGGCAACTTGACATGGGGGGGCATCGTAGGGTTGAAGAGTTTAGGGGTTGAGGTTTTAGGGTGTAGGGTTGCAGAAGTTCAGGGGTTTAGGGCCAGGTGCGCGGTTTTGAAATTTTGGCAGTGTTGGGATTGTTGTTGGTCCCGGATGATCAGATGTGTTTCAAACGAACAAAAACCGCAGCCAAGAACGGCCTTCACACATTTTCAGTGAACTTGAGGCTACAGTTTAGTCCAACCAGAGTGGTAGCAAGCCATCGGGAGGTTTCAGGAACGTGAGTTTCAACTCCTCATTTAACACCCCAAACCTCCAAGAAGGAGCTTCTAGTGACCCTTTCTATATCTATCTATATATATATATATGCAGCGGTCTATGTATATGCATATGTATATGTATAATATGTATGTGTGTATATATATATATATACACACACACACACATATCTATCTGCATAGGTACGGGCATCGAGGATTTCCGGGCGTTCGGTCAAATGGGCCCTTTCGAGAATCCTTTTCTTTGCTATGCCGGACCAAGGAAGAAGATGCTCGCGGGGACGTGATGCTGCAATGGAGAAAAGTGAGACGGGGCAGGGTTTAGGGTTTATGGGTTTGTAGGGTTTATGGGGTTTATAGGGTTTATAGGGGTTATAGGATTTACAGGGCTTATAGGGTTTATAGGGGTAGGGTTTAGGGTGGAGAAAAGTCCTAGTGACTCCAATATCCCTTAACTAAGGAATATACCTGAAATTTATAGTAGGTTAGGAATATACCTGAAATTTATAGTAGGTTCCCCACTATGATTTAAGGAATATTCCTTAAGGGATATTGAAGTCTCTGGGTTGATGGTTTAGCAAGGCGCGGCGAGCCGATCTTCTCTGCGCGTGGCCAAGGAAGCATGTCACGGAGCATGCCAAGATGCCAAACGGATGCTCGCGGTGCTGTGCCCGGATGGCTCAAACTCTGCGAACCCCAACCTGCTCGCCTAGGAAACAGTAACAGCATGTCAGAGACAGCCAGAAGCCCCACGCCACGGTACGGTGAAGTGCAGCAAAACGAGACAAACGGGGGGCCCCTTGAACGACCCTTTTCATTGGGCCACCTCGCTTCCCACTGGCTTTCAAGCCTCCCAAGGTACCGCGTCCCACCGCGTCCCATTTTTGAACACATTGTCTTAATCTTAATCCCTTTTTTGCCCTCTCCAGAAATCAGAAAGCGTGAGACGCTTGTCCATTCTTCTGTCATGTTGCCGGGGCCCGGCCGGCTGCCTCGCAGCTGCCTCGGGAAAGTTCGCAGGCTTACTGTATTGGGGCGACTTATATGGATGATATCACTTTCTGTACCCTCGTGAGCCACACCCTCCTACTGTCGCCGTCAAGTCCGGGTCGCAAGACCCTACACTGCGACAAGCTGCGAGTTTCGCCTCAGAGCACAGTGTCCAATCCGCTCAGGCCCGATAGCCACCGATGTGGAGTCCGCCTCAGCGCAGGCACAAGCCCTACTGCATGTTTGTGTCAACCCTAAACCTCCTCAACCCGGCATGCATGTCATTTCTGACTCCCTAGGCTCTTGGGACGTTCTTGAACGTTTGTCTTCACGAACCTTGTTGTCCAACAGCCGACCAGGGAGTCACAAATGACAGGTGGTTCAACGGCTGAAAATGGAGACCCTTCCAGGGTTTTGGTACATGCCAGCACATGCACCCGATTGTTTTGATCTTTGAAACGGAAAACCGGGAGTCACAAATGACTGTAGTCAGTTTGCCGGAATCTGCAATATTTCCCAGGCGCGGTGCTAATTTTTAAGAAATCCTAGTTTTCCCTCGGCGGGGTGCATGTTTGGGCTGAAAATGCAGTTTTTCCTAGGCGCGGTGCACTTTCGCATGAAAGTAGTGTTTTCCCTTAGGAGGGGTGCATTTTTCGCACAACCAGATGCTTGCTTCCCATATAGAAGTAATATACAATATATAAGATAATATATATATATATATGTATATATATATATGTATATATATATATGTATATAATAGACAATATATATTTAATCTATAACATGTAATATATAATATATCATGTATCATATATAATGCATAACACGTAACATGCAACAGAAGATATACAATATAAAATGCACAGTATAAAATGTACAACATATCAAAAATAATATATAATATGCAGTATGTATTATAGAATGTTTAGTATGTAGTATATATAAAATGACATAGAATACATGATAAATAGTATATAACAAATAACATCTAAATTCTGAATGTAAAATATATAGTATATTACATATAATTTGTTAATATGTAATATTTGTTATATAATATATAATATATAATATATAATATATAATATATAATATATAATATTTAATATTTAATATTTATAAAATATATAGTAAAATAGTATATAATATATATATATAATATATAATATATAATATATAAAATAATTATAATATATACAAATATATAATATATAATATAAATATATAATATACAATATATATTTTATAAATATCTAATATATAATATTATATAATAATACTATATATAATATATAATATATAATATATAATATATATCATATAATATATAATACATAATATATAATATAATATATATATATATATATATATATATATATATTATAATCTATAATATATAATATATATATATTTTATAATCTATAATCTATAATATATAATATATAATATATAATATATAATATATAATATATAATATATAATATATAACATATAATATATAATATATAATATATAATATATAACATAAAACCTTTCATCGAAGACGAAGGCCCTAAGGAGTGAACCCAGCAGGAACCTTTAGCCAGAGATGAAAACCTAAGGGGTGAATCCAAGAAGAACATTTCACCCGAGACGAGGACCGAAAGGAGTGAACCCAACAGGAACCTATTACCGAAGACAAAACCCTAAGGAGTGAATCCAGCAGGCACCTTTTGCCCAAGGTGAAACCCTAAGGGGTGAATCCAAGAAGAACCTTTCACCGAACACGAAAAACCTTAAGAATTAAACCCAGCAGGTACCTAATACCGAAAGCAAAACCCTAAGGAGTGAATCTAGCACCGATGACGAAAACACTAGGGAGTGGACCCAGCATGAACCTTTTGCCGAAGACGAAACCCTAAGGGGTGCATCCAAGAATAAATTTTCACCCAAGACGGAGACCCTAAGGAGTCTGCCCAGCAACATTCTATTACCGAGGACGAAAACCCTAAGGAGTGAATCCAGCATGAACCTTTTGCCGAAGATGAAACCCTAAAGGGTGAATCCAAGAAGAACCTTTCACCCAAGACGACGAGCCTAAGGACCCAGCAACATTCTATTACCGAAGACGAAAACCCTAAGGAGTGAATCCAGCATGAACCTTTTGCCGAAGGTGAACCCCTAAGGGGTGAATCCAAGAAGAACCTTTCACCGAAGACGAAAACCTTGAGGAGTAAACCCAGCAGGAATCTGTTACCCAAGGCGAAAGCCCTAAGGAGTGAATCCAGCAGGAACCTTTAGCCAGAGATGAAACCCTAAGGGGTGAATCCAAGAAGAACGTTTCACCGAAGACGGAAAACCCTAAGGAGTGAACCCAGCAGGAACCTGTTACCGAAGACAAAACCCTAAGGAGTGAATCCAGCAGGAACCTTCTGCCGAAGTAGAAACCCTAAGGGGTGAATCCAAGAAGAATCTTTCATCGAAGACGAAGGCCCTAAGGAGTAAACCCAGCAGAAACCTAGTACCGAAGACGAAAACCCTAAGGAGTGAATCCAGCAGGAACCTTTAGCCAGAGATGAAACCCTAAGGGATGAATCCAAGAAGAACGTTTCACCGAAGACGGAAAACCCTAAGGACTGAACCCAGCAGGAACCTATTACCGAAGACAAAACCCTAAGGAGTGAATCCAGCAGGCACCTTTTGCCCAAGGTGAAACCCTAAGGGGTGAATCCAAGAAGAACTTTTCATCGAAGACAAAGGTGTGAAAGTACGGATCTGCCAGTCACCCATCCAGTCATGTGGCATAGCAGTGCACAGGCTTCGAAGGAGCCACAAGGCACACGGCGACTCTCGCAGCCGACGGGGTTCAAGTGACTGAGGAAAAGAGCCGCTCTTGATTGCAGGCATGGAACCAGTGTAGCCCTCTGAGGGTTACAGTGGTAGCGGAGCTGGTAGCGAAAGGTGCCAGCTGAGTCTCCGATAAGGAGGCGCGCTTCACGTGTCGGCAGCGATGACCAGCAGTTCTACCTCAGCCGCAGATGACCTAGGCAGCCAGCAGAGACTTGAGCGCTTCGATGGAACAGATCCAACGCTGTACCGGTGTTGGAAAAGGAGGGCTCAGATCATGATCGCAGGGCTCCCGACAACGGTGCCAAAGGAGAAGTATGGACCTCGCTTGATGGAGTTTGTCAAGGGTGAGGCCGAGATTCTGCTTGAGAGTGTTTCCTTGGAGACGCTCTGTGCCGATGGAGGAGACAAGGCGATCTTCAAGCTTCTCGACGAGAAGTACTCCCCGCAGCCAGTGGACCTGTTGCACACCGCCCTTAAGACCTTCTTCTATGAGTTGCAAGCCAGCCCAGGAGAGAGCTACCGTCAGTTCTATGTTCGGTTCACTTCGGCGAACCGTCTTCTTGAAGAGCAGGATGTGAAGTTGCCGAAGGTAGTTCAGGGCTACTTGTTGCTGAAGAAGTTGCGCTTGGATTCCAATCAAGAGGCAATGGTGCTGACCGCGGCGGCCGGTGACATGGCGCAGGTGTGGAAGGCTGTGCAGAGCATCTTTCCAGAAGGGAAGGCAGGACCGGCGCCCAAGCAGCGTGAGGCCTTTCAAGCAGAGGCCCCGAATGAAGAGGACGAGGTGCAGATGGTCATGGAAAGCGTGGCGGAGGAGATTCAGGACAATGACCTTAGCGACGAGGGGGCCGTGGAAGCCTTCGAGAGCTACGCTGAGGTTCGCAAGCGGCTGCTGGAAAAGAAGAAGGCAAGGGGTTTTGCACCGGTGCCAAGAGCCAAGCCGGGCGACGAGCAGAGGTGGAAGTTGACGGGCAGCGTGAATGCCCGGCTGGAGTCTTTGAAGGCGAGAACGCGATGCCACCTTTGCAAACGGCTGGGACACTGGAAGCGCGAGTGCCCGGGGAAGAAGGCCAATGGACCGCCAGACCAGAAGGAGACGCACCTGGCCGAAGACGAGGTGCTGATGACCGAAGGCTGGGATGAGGACTTCTTCCTGCACGAGGGCGAGGGCACAGTGGTTCCGGACCGTGTCATGAACCCCGCCGGCGATGATGAGCCAGATGTGCTGAGCGCAGAGACGGAGAGCGTAGCTGCGTTTGCGCACAAAGGTTTTCCAGAAGTTTTTGAAGCAGAGAATGCTGCCAGCCTTGACTCGAGTGGCGTGCCGGACACAGCCTGTCGCAAGACTCTCGTGGGCGAGTACACGTTGGAGTGCATTTGCAAGCGACTGCGTGACTTAGGTCTGCGAGTGAAGTTTGCTGAGGAGAGTCATGTGTTCAGGTTCGGTAACGCTGGAACCATGATGACCAACCGAGTGGCCAGCATTCCTGCTAAGCTAGGGAAGCACCGTCTTGTCATTAAGGCGGCGGTGCTGCCAGATCAAGGTAGGTACACGCCGTTGTTGTTGTTGAGCAAAGAGCTTCTGAGGAAGCTGGGGGCTATCATTGATATGGGCAATGATAGGATAAGATTTCCTGGCCTCAAGGTAGAACTCAACCTGAAAGAGACAGCGAAAGGTCATTACGCCATCCCGCTCTTTGACTTTGGTGGCTCTGAGTGCCATTCTGTAGAGCGAGATCAACCACGATCGGCCAGCCGGACGCGCACCCATGTCGGGTTACGTCACCAAGGAGATTCTCCAGATGATGGAGGAGCTTTCCCTCGAGCCGGTGGGGACGGACATCGCGACGCTGGACAAGCAGCCCGACGGCAGTCACGACGATACCGACGCGCCCATTCCGGGCAATACACCGATGACAGAGGGGAAATACAAGACCCGCAAGACGACGTACGCCAGCATCTACATCAACGACAAGGACTACGTGAACTGGGTGAGGACGCACATTGGCAACAAGAGCTCCAAGGTGATGCGCCAGTTCAAGGTCTATGTGGCTTTCCGCGACGAGGGCAAGGCCGCTCGGATTCAGGAGACAGCCCGCAACCAGACGGGCAAGAAGGAGAAGCCGATGCGAGCGGGCAGCCCGAAGAGGGCACGGGAGCATCGCAGCCGGGGCTCCATGGAGCTGGACAACCTCGACGAGGACAGCCTGGAACCATGGGTGGCGGTGGACCCAGAGGTGACGGAGAATGCCTTGCACGGCTGGAAGTGGTTCACGGTCAATGTTCTGGCCAGCGACAAAAACCAGATCAAGAGGATGGCAAAGCTGTGCCTGGACATGGGCATCAGCAAGAAGATCGTGCTGCAGCAGCTGACCTAGCTGATAGCAGCGCCCCGGGAGGCATCAAGAAGCCGCTCGGAGATGATATTCGAACCGATGCGGAGCCATCGGCTGATGATGGGCACATCACACCAGTGCGCGTCATGTCTAGGAAAGTTCGGAAGCTTCTAGAGAGGAATTGTGATTGGCTGGATAGCCAGGAGCAAGGGCGGGCAGAGCCAAGTTCTGAACCTACGGTCGAGTTATGTCATGTGATCTATGGTGGTCGTGCTGGGAAGTGCTCTGTCCTGTCGGGCTCTCGAGTGGCACCGTTTGCGCAAAAGTGTGGTCTCGTCAGTCGTGAGGTGCAACTTGAAGCAAGCAGCCAGTCATGTGAGCATGTTGTTCAAGAAGTTGCCAGTTGCGAGCCACGTTTTCTTTTGTGTACGCCCAGCGTTTTGATGCCAGACCGTAGGGAAGCTAAGAGGCAAAACCTTAGGAAGCAAGTGGAGCAGTGCATAGAGCATGTCATTCAGTGCTGTGAGCATGTGTGCAAGTCAAGTGGCATGTTCTTGTTGCAAGTTCCAGACGGCATGTGCAGAGAGAGAGAGAGAGAGAGAGAGAGAGAGAGTGGAAGAGTTGAGGGAGAGAGTGAGAGAGAGAGGTTGCGGAAACATTCGATGTTTCGATGTTGACATGTGCTGTTTCGGTAGCAAGGATCCACAAACGGGGAACATGTTTCAGCAAAGCCGCAAGTACATCACCAACGTGCGTGACACACAAGTTCTGGAACAAGCATGTCGGGGGGACCACCAACATGAGAACCGGGAAGGTGAAACTCGCATTGGGGAAGCCAAGGTGAGGAGAAAGGTGTGCGCCGGGGTGGAAACCGAACCGTTTGTGAGAGCTGTGTTGCGTGTGTGCAAGAAGGAGAGAAATAGAAGAGGAGTGGAAGTGCTTGCGTCGGAGAAACTCAACAATCCTAGGAGCGACAAAGAACTTATGGAAACCATTCGGAGGTGTCATGTTAACCTGGGCCACCCCTCTCGAGAGAGATTCCTTTACATGCTTCGCACCGCCAAGGCCAAGGATCAGGCGATAGAATGTGCTAAGCGTTTGAAGTGCGCGACGTGCGAGGCTAGGAAAGAGGTGCCTTCTCATCAGGTGAGTAAGCGTAGGAGGGCCGAGGGGTTTAATCAGCAGGTTTGTGTTGATGTGTTTGAGGTGCCGATCTACCAACAAAAGAAGCTGAAGTGTCTTAGCATCGTGTGTGAAGGAACTTCCATGCACATTTGTGCTCCTTTGTGGAAGGGGGCCACTGCTGAGAACATTGCCAAGGCCTACCGGAAAAGCTGGACTCGGTGGGCGGGGTTCCGATTAAGCTGTTTTCTGATGGGGGGTCAGAGTTTGATAAAGAATTTCAGAACGCCCTGGACGTGCAAGGCACGTACACGGAGAAAGCAGCAGCGGAGGCCCCATGGCAGAACGGTCTGTGCGAGAGGAACAACCAGTCATGGAAGTTGATTTTCTCGAAAGCCTTCGAGGAATGTGTGCCAACCAACAAACAGGAAGTGAACCAACTGATTGATCAAGTGAACAATTCCAAGAACAGCATGATGAAGAGACACGGGTATGCTCCTTGTCAACATGTGTTCGGATGCAGCCCTCGTTTTCCTGACTCGATACTGAACGAAGATGCGTGTGCTGTGTCAAATTCAGCATATTTACATGGTGACCATGATGTGGTCAGAGCTCAAGCAATTCGACTGGCGGCAAGAAGAGCGCTAGTGGAAGCCGACAACGAGGATAAAGTGCGAAGGGCCATCGAACACCGCACTCGGAAAGAGCGCGGTCCTTTTTCTGTTGGTGACCTAGTGTACTGCTATCGGAAGCTTGTCGGCAACAAGGGTGTGTGGAAAGGGCCCGGAAGGATCATTGGCATGCTCGAGAACCGATCACGGATATGGGTGTGTCATGGCAACAAAGTGCTGCGATGCTGCCCTGAGCAGCTGAGAGGTCTGAGTGAAGACCAGGAGGCAGCATTTCGACTGGTTCCGGTTGAGATGTTGCGACGCAGACAGGAGCACGCTAGTCCGGGTGCCCAGACCTTCGCGGATATTTCCGGCGAAGGACCACCTCCTGATGAGGAGATGGATGTGCGAACCGAGCCGGAGAGCAAGAGACCACGAGTGCAGTTCTCGGACAGCAGTCGGGATGATCCGTTGTTTCCCGAGCTCTTCCCTGGCGAGCAGCAAGAAGACGGTGTCGAGAGCACTGTTCCGGGAGCTGGTTCGGTACGCACGGCCTCTCAGCCTCCATCGAGAAGGCCATCCACGCAGATTGGATCGAGGAGGCCCTCGACTTCTGAGGGATATGGGCCAGCACCTCGTGAGACCAGAGGAAGTGAGCTTCGACGAGATCTGATGTCAACGGCGAGACCGGGAACAAGAGCAGCAGTACTAAGCCAGCAGCAGATTGATGATGTCGTGAACCAGGACATGACCTTGGAACAAATCCAACAGCTAGCTGCAGCAGGACAGGTGCCAGTTCCTGGAGATGACGAAGGTCTTCAAGTCGAACGAGTGCAGCTTGAAAAAGATGCTTTTGAAGCATCGCTCCTTCAGCTCTTGGAGGAACATGCCAAGGACATCGAGGTGAACCTTTCTGAGATTCGGGAGAGTGACGCCTTCATCGCACAACATTTGAGGAGTGCAGAAATTCGGGAACGTGATCTTGATCCAGCAGAACGAGAAGAGCTACTTGGTGCTAAATCGAAGGAGTGGCAAAAGCTGCTTAGCACTGGAGCGATCAAGGTGGTTAGTGGACCAGAAGCTGAGATTCTTCGCAGTCAGATAGATCCTTCACGTATTCTGAAGTCCAGGTTTGTGAAAACAAGGCGGCCTCATCCCAAGTTGCCAGGAAAGAAAGAGTTGAAATGTCGATGGTGTGTCAAGGGCTATCTGGATCCTGATGCGGAGTCCCTGCTTCGGCAGGCACCTACATTGTCAGGTGATGGCCTGGCTATGGTGCTGCAGATGATAGCATCTCGAGGCTGGGATCTGGAGATTGCCGATGTCGAGGGTGCGTTTCTACAGGGCAAGCCCTTGGAGAGGAGCGCCGGCCCCATCTATGTGGAGATGCCGAATGAAGAGGTACCAGGAGCAGCGCCAGGCTCCCTGGTACAGCTCATCAAGTGCGTCTATGGATTGATGGACGCACCTCGGCAGTGGTATGATAGCTTTATGAGCACCATGGAAGGATTAGGAATGCGCAGATCCAAATTGGACCCATGTGTTCTTCTGTGGTTCGACGGAGACGAACTTGGAGGAATCTGTGCCATGCATGTAGATGACATGGTCATTGCAGGAAACCAGAAGTTCCACGACACGGTGCTGAACAAGCTTCGTCAAGCCTATCCGTTCAAGCACTGGAGAATCGGAAAAGGTGACTTCCTTGGCAGATACCTGGAACAGGATGAGAACAAGACCATCACGTGCAGCCAAAAGGAATATGCCGACAAGGTGGAGATCATCAACATCAACAGAGATCGACGCAAGCAAAAGGATCAACCACTCACTGCATCTGAGCTTAGACAGCTTCGTGGAGTCGTTGGAGCAGCGTCGTGGCTAGTTGGAAGTACACGGCCCGACATTGCTGCTCAGACAGCAATCCTGCAACAGAAGCTGGGAGCTCCCACTGTGCAGGAGATGATTGACGCAAACAAGCTTGTGGCGCGAATCAAGGACCTGTCCAAGGTGAAGATCAAGTACCAGCCAATACCTGTGGATCAAGTGATGTTCCTAGCGGTGTCTGACGCCAGCTGGAGCAACACGGATGATCTTAAGACGCAGGCTGGATACATGACGATGGCCGTGGACCGTGAGATTCGGAATGAGGTGTGGGCCAAGATGTCTCCTCTGCGATGGAAAAGCTACAAGCTGGAACGGAGGACACAGTCCACCTTAGGCGCAGAACTTATGGCCATAGCCAGAGCTGTGGCAGAAGCAAACTGGATGCGATCATTGTGGGCCGAAGCGAGTCACCGGGAGTACAACCTGCGTGAGGACCTCAAGTTCCGCAATCTGACTCCCATGATGGTGGCCACAGACAACAAGCCTATTTATGATCACTCACAGGGGGACGGCATCGTCGTCAAAGACAAGAGAGTGGCCATTGACATGTTGCTGCTCAAGAGCGACTTGAGCGATAGCAACGTGGTGTTAAGATGGTTTGACACGAAACAGATGGTAGTCGACGGCATGACGAAGAGCAATGCGTCTATCGATTACCTGCTTTACGTGCTCAGACAGGGAGAGTTCATTGTGGTCAGGGAATCTAAGTCTTTAGAGTGGAAAGCTCAACAACGGCGTCGTAAGATGGGTGACTGATAACAGAGGGTGTGTGAAAGTACAGATCTGCCAGTCACCCATCCAGTCATGTGGCATAGCAGTGCACAGGCTTCGAAGGAGCCACAAGGCACACGGCGACTCTCGCAGCCGACGGGGTTCAAGTGACTGAGGAAAAGAGCCGCTCTTGATTGCAGGCATGGAACCACTGTAGCCCTCTGAGGGTTACAAAAGGCCCTAAGGAGTGAACCCAGCAGGAACCTATTATCGAAGACAACACCTTAAGGAGTGACCCGAAGGAATGAATCCAGCAGGAAGCTTCGACCGAAAAGGAAAACCTGTCCAAAACAAGAAAAAGTAGGGAGTCACAGATGGCCAGAGCAAGAAAAAGCGGGGAGTCACAGATGACCCGTGTTGCTGTGTGAAAATAACATTTAAAAGCAAGGCAAAAGGGTCGGGAGTCACAGATGACAGGCGCTTGTTTGAGAAGAAATCACAGGCCTGCCAATGAATAAGAACACCTTCGGGTGAGGTGATGTGTGGTGATGCCAGGCGGAGGGAGTCACAAATGACGGGGATTTACCTGGCCAAGAGGCAGGAACGTAGGGAGTCACAAATGACAGAAATAGGGAGTCACAAATGACAGGTGTGCCTCTCAACCCGAAGTCCGAAGCCCAACACTCATGCGAGCCAATATCGCCCTATGAAGCCCCCCTTATGAAACGCCCAGAAAAGAGATTATATACACCCCCTTATACTCTCAGAACACCAGCCTGAACCCTAAACCCCCGGAAGAACCCCTAAAATGGGCCCAGGAGCCCCCCTCCCCAACAGCGCGGTCCGCCACCTCCTCCTCGGCAGAGCCCAGCTCCGCTGACGTCGAGCCGCGCCGGGCATGTGCTAATTATTTTTAAGACGTTCTTCTGGAAAGTTTGTTAAGAGTTTTTTCAGGGTTCTATGAGGGCTTCATAAGGTCTTTTCAAGACTTTAGTTTAACGAAACAGTTCGGGTTGTGTACGGGCTTCAGAAGGTCTTTTAAGACTTTTGTTTAACGAAGGAGTTCTGCAAGGGTTTCTTCAAGGTCTTAAGACTTTTTTTGGAAAAGTTGTGTGAGGGTTTCTTCAGGGTTCCTGATTCGGGTTCTGTAAGGGTTTGCGGAACTAACAACTGGCAAGGCAGCTCCTGCATCGCTGTCACAGTTGCCCGCAGCAAACGGGTAGTTGTCGAAATTAGGATCACTTTTTGGGCACCCTAAATATTAGGTGCCGTATTATAATAGGGACCCAAAAAAGGACCCTAATTTTGACAACCGCCCAAATCTCGAACCATCTCCTTTGCTGTTTCAGCATGCCGAGTCACAGTCTTGCGTTCAAAGGCCACCCCACAAAGCCGAAGGACGTGTAATTATGCAGAGCCCAATTCATTTGGGTCTAAGTTCGACCCTCTGATTCTCCGAAACTCCTATGTTGTAATGAAGCTCTCAGAAAAACTTTTCCGCCTGAGTGCCAGGTCAGCTTCAATGGCCGAAACGGAGGTCCAGTCAACCACAGTCCGGGGCTTGTGTGTGTTTATTGGTTGCTTTGCAACAGGATTCTCAGAAAAGCATGTGCTCAGATTGTTGGAGCCTGCCGCGTCTAGCTTCTTCTCGTCTGGCGATACACACACCAGCTTTCAAACAAGTGAAATCCTGCAGGCTCATGTACCTTTCCCTTCAACGAAAGCTTCAGCCTCTAACTCAAGACAGGTGCCTGCGTACTGTTGATGGACAAAATCCTGCAGTACCCATTATAAGGAATATACCATAGTTCCCATAGTTTAGAGTCCTTAGGGTCATGCAGGATTTTGTCCGTCAACAGTATGACTGCTTCGGAGCCGCACTGCGAGCCCAGGTGGACCCTTTGGAAGATTGCGAAGCCATCGCAGAGCAGATAAAGGTGGGTCGACCCGGAGAGTCCATCACCCCTCAACCGTAATGACAGATCCTCAGTTTACTGTACTTGAGAAGGAATGGCCCTTGAATGATGTTTGGGATCTGCATAAAGGAACCGGTATCAAGGAGTCCTGCTAAACTGTAGCAGCCTAAACCTAAACTCAGTACACCCTATTTTTGTAACTCGGGCTGCCCCGACCAGGCAGAGCGGTGGCAGTGCGATCTTTGCTTCGAGCCTTTTGCGCTCCCTGGCTTTAGTGGCGTACGGCGACCGCTTTTCGAGGGCTCCTTCGAGGGGTTCTTTGTTACAATTATAGTATAATGGCCCGCAAACCCTATTCTAACTATTATAAGACCCCTGCATTACAGCGACCACTTTGGAGAGCTCCTTTAATGGTTCTTGAAAGGAGTCTCTCTGGGGATTTAGCGTTTTTTGGTGTGGGGCGTTTTGGAGACAAGTCTTCACCGGGTTCAGCGTTTCAGGATTTAGGATATATGGTTCAAGGTTCAGGGCTTCGGAAATCTCGCAGCCGAGGCGATTTGAAAAACCCTGGCGGCTGGGCGACGATCGTTGTTGCACCTGGGCTCATCGAGTTTGATCGGTTTGTGCCTGTACTCAACCCAGTCCCCATCTCGATTGACATTTTCAGTTTCTCAGGTGCTCGTTTGTAGGTTCGCGGTGTGCCTGACTTAAGTCGTCGAAGACCCTAAAGCTTTGGACCTTAATCCTTAACCCCCCAAACCTATCGCCTCACCCCCCGAAACCCTAAAAGCATGCATTGCCTTGTAGATCCCTCTAAGGAACCCTTTATAGTGCCCATATAGACTCCTGAGAGTAGCCCCTACACGCCAAGTCCCTGTTTGTTGAGGTCACAACCTTTGTCGCCGCTGCTTGCTGGGAAGCATAAGGCGGCCCCCGGTGATTGGTGAGTTGGGTTTAGGGTTTAGGGTTTAGGGTTAGGGAATGTAGTAAGGGTTGAGAGTTCCGGATCCCAGGATAGCATTGGGGGCTGAGCGTTGAGAGTCAGGGCTTCGCGTCCAAGGGTGTTTAACTTTCCTTTTCTTTGGCGGGGAGTGGGTTTGAGGGTTTGGTAGAGCGGCATGAGTACGGGTGTAGCTATCAAAGTCCGACGAGGCTTTCTTTGGGTTCCCAGAGACCTCGAAATCCTGTGACTGAGGATCTTTACAGCCTGAAGTCTTATTTGGTCAGATTCTGCTTTTAGGAATCTCCGTGAATGAAGGCTTCGGGTTTCGGCTTTCTGGGCTAAGCCGAAACCCGAGCGTTCGAACCCTGAACCCCCAAGGCATGAATCCTGAACCCTACACTGAACCCTGAAGCCCCCATGAAACCTACTCCTCATCAACCCAAACCGAAGCCCAACCCCGCCTCCGATGCTCCTTAGGTGGGGGGGCCGATGCCCCTACGACAACACCCCCATACCGGCTATTGTGATTTGTGGGGCGATGGGCACGGGCGAATACGCCGAGCCCTCAGTGGAAAACAGCGTTGCAGCTCGTCGGGTCCACTTATTGGGGTATTCGGGTTCAGGGCATTCGGGTGTTCGAGTTTGGTGCCCAGGGAATCGCTTGCTGGATTCCAGACATTGCATGCGCTGGGCCTGCTTGCACTTCGCTGAGAAGCCCACTCGTACCGCTGTTGATGCTGAGGTCTACCACGAGAAATTGACGGAGGCATCTGGATTGATCGCTTTCTGGACAGCTCGTTAGGGCCGCTTTCAGGAGCGGCAGATCCTCTTCCAAGCTGTCAGCAACGGGCCCCTCAGTTTCTCTTCCGAAACAGTGGAAATTCGCATCACAAGCAGGTGCCAATGCGTTGCCGATGTTCGTATGACTGTATGCGTACATACATAAAGACGTGCGTGTGTGTATACATATATATATATACACACACACATGCGCATACGAGTGTGTATAATTACATATGAAGTACATATCATATGTACATATTCACATCTACTATCAACGCAAAATGTGTGATCACACCCTGCTCTGATCGGTGCCTTTGTGCGCAGGCTCGCCGAAGCGGCGGAGTTCCTTGCAGCGCGGGGGAGCTCGGAGTGGAAATGCAGCTCCTTTGGTTTCGGGTTGAGGGTTCAGGGTTGTGGATCAGATGCGCTCTGTATTATCAGAGCGAGAATGTGCAGGGTTTGAATCTGAGGTGAAAGGGTTTTAGGGTCGACTGCTGGAAAGATCAGGAGTACTTTCAAGAAGGTCCCGCAAGCAACTCCCCCGACTGCCCTCGATCATGGTTCTTCGAGAGCCCACTAACCAGGAATACTCTTTACACCACAACCTTAACCCTATATACTTCAAGGTCCATCCCTCAGTTAAGGAGTCGTGAGCTCTTTTTGCCTACTTCCTCAGCCCTAAACCCTCTGTTTTTGTTTGCCCCTCGAGGCAGCTGACTGCCCGGGAGTGGCGCCCAGCGTGGACGGGGCGAGGCCTTCGTAGGGTGTTTGGGTTTGGGGTTGAAGGCTTACAGTGTGCCGTCAGATCTGCTGTCGTGGGGTTGTGGCGGTTGTGGTTTTGGAGGCTTTAGGGTTCAGCTTCTTTTGATTTCGGAGGGTTTGCGGTACAGGGTTTGGGGTTTGTTTGGGTTTCAGTAGGGGTTTCTCTGCAAGTCTCGAAGGGGTCTGGGCTGTGGAAGACGCAGGAATACGAATAGAAGTGGTCCTGGCTCTAGCGGCAGTAGAGGGCAGCAGGAAGACGAGGATTCCCAGGTTCGCTCCAACCTTTTAGACCCTATCCCTCTAAACAATTCTAGGCGCTAAACCCTACACCCTGAACCCTAAAGAACCTAAACCCTAAACCCAAAGGGTAAGAAAAACCTTTGGGGGTCTTCGAAAGGCCCTGCTCCAGCAACTGCAGAGCTTGCGGAGCACGGCACTGTGCACGGCGGATCTGCGGTGTTCCATGGCCCTGGCCCCAGCATGATTACCACAGAGGCTGAACCCAGAGACTCTGCCGGCCCTTGATTTGGGGTTCTGTTGTTTAAATATGTAATATTATATATATATATATGTATGTATATGTATATGTATAATGTAGAATATATGCAGTTCATATAACATGTTATATACATAATAATAATGTAAGGAATAGTAGATGACGTTTTAGAGGTTCTTCTGGAGCTGAGAAGTGTAGACAGCTTTGAGAAGAGGGCCTTGTCTGTTGTAAGCTACGTATGTCACGGGAGACCATCATGCTAAGGCTGCTAGCTAAGGATCCAGAGCAAGATCTCACAGGGATGCTAGACTTCGGAGTTTCCGAGTTCTGCTCGCAGAATCGGCAATGAGCAACATGCAACGCCTCCCCGTACCCCTGCATGTGCCTTAGTCCACACGCAAGTAGAGCCCAAAGCCCTAGAGCTCAACCTCAAAGACCACCCACCCCAAACCACTAAGCCCTGAACGCCCTAGACCCAAAGTCCCACTCCAAACCACAACCACCCCAGGGGCCTCCTGCCCGGCAAACGAAGTCCGTCGCAAGGAGCTCTGGGCATCGCTGCTGGGACTTGATAGAGGAGGCCCGGATCTTGCACAGCGGGGGGGGGGGGAGGGAGTTGAGAGGTTCAGGGTTTCAGGCAAAGCATAGATGCCGGGTTCTCTTCACCACCCCGGCCCAGCAGCAACCCGGCATCCTGAAACCTACCTTCCACGCATGAACACTTGCAGCCTTCCTGAAGCCCAAGCCCTGTAACCTTCAAGCCTCAACCCTACACCCGCAAGCCATCCCCCCCAAAACCGGAAACCCCAAGCCCCAAGCGGAGCCCCTAGGCCCGAAACCCTAAAGCCCCCCCCCTTTCCTGAGCCTCCCAAAAGAGACGTCAGGAGCGGCAGGAGCTTGAGAGGAGACTCCTGGGAGGCCCGGGGGGTCCGGGTGTTTCCGGAGCTGCCCCATTGACTTAAGGCATATCCCTTAAATCATAGTAGGGATCCCCTTAACCCTTTAAACCCTACAAACCCTATCAGCCCTATAAGCCCTATAAGCCCTATAAACCCTATAAACCCTATAAGCCCTATAAACCCAATCGCCCTATAAGCCCAATAAACCCTATAAGCCCTATAAACCCTAAAAGCCCCATAAACCCTAAACCCTAAACCCTAAGGTATATTCCTTACATTAAGGCATCTTGGAGTCCCTGGGTCGCCGAGTCAGCAGGGGAATGGGGTTGCTTATTATAAGTATAGTGTAATGGACCCCCAAACCCTACTCTAATTAGCAAGGCCACTAGCGGTCTCTATCGTCTAGGTTGTTCCATTGTTCAATGGTTTACTTATTTTCCGATCACACCATAGCTAACCCCGAAATGCATGTACTTCTGCACAGTGGGCTTTTGAACAGGCTAGACAGTGCTATCATCATCATTGTTGTTGCTGTTGTTTGGCGATCGTGCCAGAAGCGTCAGTAGCACTGCTGTTATTGTCCCTGTCACTACTGTCATGAGTTGCTGATACTTATTCGTCTCCGCGGGTGAAGCTCATCGTGCTCTGCTGTCAGGTCATGATTTCCAGGCGGCAACCCGCAGGCGGTTGGCGTCAGCCTCATCAGGATCAGATACAGGGAGGCCTCTGGATCCTAAACCCGAAGCCCTCAACCCTGTGCTTTTCAAGTTTCCAATCAAGAAATTAATCAATCGGTAAATAACACCTAAGCCAATACATAACTAGATGAATCAACGAAGTCAATAAGTCAATAACTCAATAAACGAATACACAAATGAGTACATAACCAAGTGTCGGCATGTGTATATATGTATATAGTGTATATATATATATATATATATATATATATATATATATATACACACACACATACACGCATATATCTGCACGTAAATAGTGATAAACTGTGATACCAGCAATAGTAATCATCGGAAGCAGTCTGGCCACAGTGACTCTTCTGAAAATTCTGAGGGCTTAAACAGGCCACCGGGCTCTTGGGGCGAGCTGTTCGGCTGGGACCGTTGCAGGATACGAATCAGGACATTCATCCCTGATCATCACTCTAGATTCGGAGTGCAATTTGAACCCTAAACCCTTGATTCGGAGTGCAATTTGAGTAAGATGACCTTGCTGAGATGGGCGGCCCACGTTTCCGGCCCTGTCCGCAATGCGGTGTGATGGCCTTAGTATGGGCATCCGGCTTTTTCCTTTGTAACTGCGGCACGTATGCAAATCGGACCCTGAGCCTAAATCGAGAGTCTGACACCCCACCGTCAAAATATTATTCATCCCTCATCCTTACCTGAAGTTCAGAGGCCATGGTGGAGCACATGGGTGGTTGCAACATGGCCAGGACCCCGGCCGCATCGTTGCGTGACCAGACACGAATGTCAGCCGCAGAAGCACTTCGAAACCACTGTCGTTTGAAGACACTGGTGATCCCTGAGCCCTAAAACTCCGAGACCAAGTTTTCACAACTGTGGTGCTCGAATTTTCTGCCTCCTGTTCCTGCTCTGCTTCCTGCGCTCAGGTTTACCATGAGAGCTGCCGGACGCGGTGGTGTTTCATCTGCCGGCGAGCTTGAATCTCAATGGCTCAGTGTTTAGGGTTGTTTCAAGCCTACTGCAAAGCAAAGATTGAGACATAGAAAGAAGAGTATTCTTACTATTACTATTATTACCATTATTATTATTATTACCATTATTACCACCATTATTACTATTATTACTATTATTCTGCCGGAATCTGTGACCTCAGTCTCCGAGCTCCTGACTCAGGTGGGAACTTGCCAGGATTTCGACTGCAAGGCTTATTCCCACTGGCATGCTTTGCGTGCATGTACACTTCATCGATGTTGGGCCCTGATCCCGAAACTCCTAAACGGTCCTACACTGTCTTCAGTTTCATAGAGGTTGCAGTAAATCCTCCACTCCGGCTCTTCCGCAGGCGCCCTCCTCCCAGCCGCCCACGCCAAGAGGCCGGGTGAGGGCTCTCTCTGAGACTCAACGCCTCTGCAGTGCATAGAGCTTACATATTATAATATGATATACGGTAGTATAATGGAGCATAACATAGAACCTGTCTTTGTAGGGCCGCCGCCCAGCGCAGTACCTACCGGCACCGCGAAGCCCAGCTCTTGGATTTTCTCTGGCTTCCACACGCTTCCGGTCTTCTGGGGCCTTCCGAACCGCTGGTAAGGCGCGATGTGAAGAAGATGATCTCATCTTCGGCGGTGCTGTCGGCTGGAGTTGCCCAGATCTCGGATGTGGAGTCCCCATGGAACCTTATTAGTAACCTGGTCCTAAGCCCTAAACCCTGATTCGCAAAGCGACCTTCCCCCCAAAAAAAAACAGCCAATTTTCTGAGGTTCTACTCCTTATCGTCGTTTTCACAAACATCCTCCATGGCGTCCGCTTCGACATGCCGAGGTGCTGTGTGGGAATGACCACGGTTTGCGTTAAAGGGGTTTTAAAAGCTGTTTCACGCCAGTTTGTGGGGGTTCCAACCTGGTGCTGCATGGGTGTTGTACGGTTTCAATCGCCGGTTCTTGCTTTGTACTTAACTGTTTCGAGGGCTTTAGCAGGTTTTAGCGGTGTCTAAGGTCGAACGAAACGCTGAAGCACCAAAGCACCAGATCCTAATCTCGTACTCCTAAAGCCTGAACACGTGCACGTCCCTACTCCTAAAAGCCTTCAAGCCTGCATAAACCTCTGAATATCTGACTGTGTCCAGGAAGGGATTGCCTTTCTTCCTCGGTTCCAGCGGAGCGAAGCCGGACACGTGCCTGATGCTTGGACGGGCAACCACAAAGCTTTTCGCCTATGATCGAATCGAGAGCATAAATATGCAGCAGGTCACAAGATGCGTAAGGTATCATCGCAGTATATGCATAGGCATATAATCGAAATGGTGGAAAGATGCTTTGCGATGATTTTTGTCTTTGTTGTGGCTTGTTTGAAGATCGAAAGATGGAGTTCCAGGCTTAGCGAGAGTGTTACTGAAACGTGGATATCCCCAGTTCCCTTTCCCAGGGAGCCCCAAAACACCAAAGGACACTTCCATCGATGACCCCGACCTTCGACCGGAAGAACGAGCTTTCTTCAATGCAATCAATATTCCTTGTTTTAGGGTATCTTATAGTATATTATAATATATTATAGTATATTATAGTATATTATAGTATATCACTTTTCGAGATTTTCTTGGTTCACCCTCGAGGTGATACCTCGTCGTGCGATACTCCCGTCACAACCCAGCAGCCAGACCTGCTGGTTGGGCAGGGGGGCCCAGTGCGGAAGCAGAGCAGCCACAGGGCTGACGTTATGAAAGATTTTCGTGGACGCTAACAATACTCATCATAACAGCCATGACATGCATACTGGTGACAAAGGCAACAGGCAATATTGATGTCAGAGTTATGAGACCAGCTAAGTAGCATAACCAGCACTTAAAGTTGTATCAGAGCTGTGACAAAAACCATCGAGGAGATAGGAAAAGCAACGATAGTGCAAAAAGTTTTGAGGTATCAGGCCCAGGGTACGGTCATCTAGGGCTGTTTTGGACCCAGCTGTACTTCCTCAACAAGGGAGGCTGCAGAAAGATTTGAAAGCCCGAAGCTTGCCGCCAGGCAGACGATGGCGACGCTGGAAGTTTGATGATTTTCAAGCTCTCTGAGCTTTCTATTGTCATAGGGATCCTTAGGGGTGTAGGGGGAGGGGGGGCCTATTTAAGGAAATATAGTCCCCTACACCCCTCCCCCCTACACCCCTAAGGATCCCTATGATATTGGGCTTCCTTTCAAGCTTCGCCAGCTAAGCCTGGGAGGAGCCCCTAGCATCCCTAGGTTCTAACGTAGAAGTTTCGGGGGGGGGGCTTCAGTGCTTGGGGCTGACCGTCGGGATCCAGAGATATGTAACCTTGCAGGCCTTACAATAATATAGTATCTTGTAGTATATAATAGTATGTAACAGTATATAATAGTATACCATCGTATGTTATAGTATATTATCGTATATTATAGTATAGTATCTTATAGGAGAGTATAGTATAACATATCTGCCCTCCAGTGAACGGTTCAGTGGGTTCCCAATGAAATTCGCTCTGGGCGCTGCTGGATGTGTGCATCCGGTTGCAGCTTGTGGGTAGCTTCGGGTAGGCCCGACCGTCCTTGAAATCGTGTCTCACCATGATCTTGCACCCAGAGACTCCAAAATCCCACAATCACGGTTTCCCACACCAAGGAACCAACTTATGATTTGCGGAGCATGCCTTAATTGCGGGATTTTGGAGTCTTTGGGCAGTTGGAGCGAGAGAGCAGAAAACATGGAGGCTTGAACGATCCCCAGGAAAAGTGTGATACTTTCAGCAATTCGTGGCGTCAATACTCAAAAGATCTGGCCACTAGGGAGGTCCAAGAACTAGTTCATCATTCTCCTTCGTTCTTATCTGCTGCCCTGAAACCCTAAACCTTAAACCCTAAACCCTAATACCTAAACCCTTAATACCTAAGAGATCCTTTTTGGAGCTTCAGCTGCCCAGCCCGGGCGCTCCCTTCCCCGAAGCCTTCGCGAAAGCACCCTAAAGAATCTACTTTTTTACGGTTTAGGGTTTATAGGGAAATTATGATTTCACCATTTAAGTCCTCAGAAAGGTAGGTTCCCTAAACTGCGCAGATTGGGGGCAGCCTGCTCGCAGTCCACGGGGGCCTGTCGCCCTCCATCCACCACTTGGACCAGGCCAGGTCCTTCTTGGCGGTACAAGAAAGAGGCCTAAGTAATTGGAGTAGAATTGTGGGGGCCAGGAGGCCATTCTACTAGAATTAATTAGAATTAGGTGCTTCCACCGGTCGTTGCGTTTAGGGATTTTGCTACCGACATATGAAGCCTGGAATTCACAGTTCTAGTTCAAGTCGTTTAAGTCTAAGTAGCTGCAAAACTATAGGGTGATACTCTCAGCTGGAGCTCTATGGCAAGTCAGACTGATGACCCCTTGATGCGTCCTCGGGATGTCCTACGCACTGCGACTGTCTTAAGGCTTTGGCTATGAAGCCTTTGCTTTCTGTGCAGATCCGTCTCTTGGACCGGTTCTCGGAGATTCCGCACGACGGGCCGCTGGCAGATCTTATGTGGCCCGGACCCCATGGATGGCCCGGAGTGACGAGTTCTAGCCGCCAGCCTTGCGTGCAGCACCTTTAGACCCAGAAGCTCTAGCAAGGTCAGATCCCGATCCGGACAAGACTGGCTTTGCTCGGTTCTCAGCTTCTTCATCCAAGGCGGTGCAAAGGAACCTGAGGAAGCAATCGCGTCAACGATTTTTCGTGCCCTAGACTCAAACTTTCGCTGGCTGACATCCACGCAGACTCTGTCCCAAAAGCCAAACGCCTCATTTGGTCATACAGGTGCAAGGCACACCCTTGTTTCTCTATTTGTGAGTTCCCTGCCCTCGGCGTGAATAAAATCCAACCCTCAGACCCCGGACCAGACACCCTTGACGGTCGGAATGAGTAGGTGTCGCCTTCTAGTCCCTACCCTAAGGCCCCAAAGTAGTTCCTTTTCGGGGTTCGTATATAGAATTCTATAAGGTAATCCCAAAAAGGAACTACTTTGGGGCCTTAGGGTACATAGTGTATCCCAAAGCCCAAAACCCCTATCTTCTTGAATGAGGCCCTTGTCTTGATAGTATTGGACCACATGAGCCCCAAACCGTCAGAGGTGATCTCACCGCGGGGCGCGGGCTACGTCTTCGGCCAGGATGTGGCAGAGAAGCAGGATGCTGAGTGGGAACCCTGAAACCCCTAAACAATTGAAACTTTTAAACCCCGAAAGCCTAAACCAGCCCTTGATGGTTGGGTCTGAGCCGAACCAGCGAGATATGCCTCAATGCCAAACCTGGTTGTCATTGTTCAAAGCGCAGCAGATGTGCTCCAATATTGGGTGTGTAATAGTAACGCAAAATGGAAGTGCCACACATATTCTGTTGCGTGGCAGATTTGCCCCAGTTGAGCATGTTTGGGTGTACAACCCGCAGCGAAGACTTCGCCACACGCGGAGTATTTGCGTGTCTCCTTCTTGACATGTTCGGACTTGCAATTCATAGCAGCATGTACCGGTTTGGCATTCTTTCTATTGGAGAGTGGGGTCACAGCAGCTGTAAGCCCATTCTGTTGTTCTGTTCGGCATGACGCCTGAACTCAAAGCCGCAGATGTTCTGTGCTCCATTTCTAAACCTCTACACCCACGGGAAGAAAAGGATGCCGCTACTCGGTACAAGACTTCTGCAGGCGCTGACTTATCAGACTCTCCATAATAATAATAATACTGATGACACTGGGTAGTGACAGCAGCGATTCTGACCATATAGAAACAAGAGCAACCAAGAAAGCGCAGAGGGTGCAGGCGTTTCTTTGTAGCCGAGCTCCGGATGTTTATTCAAGGTTCCTGCACGTGAACCAGCTCAGCCACATCGTGCGAGCTCACCAGCTCTGCATGGCGGGCTACCAGGCACAGCGTGCTAAAATAGGGGCCTAAACCCCCTGCAAGAACCACTGTTGTGGGCCTTAGAAACCTGACACTAAACCTCAGAGTCCAAAACCCCCAAACCTCAGGAAGCTCTAGAGCCTACAAAGCCCTCATAGAATCCTGAATCCGTCTTGCCTGGATACGCGGAGGTGCTGTTTGACGACACGCTGTCCACTGTTTGGAGTGCTCCAAACTACTGTGCCTGGGCCACTACAGCCAGACCCTAAACCTCGAACCCTAAACTCCCAACCTCTGAACCTTGAATCCAACTCCCAATCCCCTAAACCCTAAGAAGCCCAAAACCCGGTTCAGGGCCTGGGTTTAGGGTTTAGGGTTTAGGGCCCGGTTCAGGGGCCTGGCAGGGGTTGACCGAAGCTCTCAGCCTCGAGAGTCCTGCCGAGTTTTCGAGCTTGGGTTTACTTACCTTTGGTTTGTAGGGAATGGAGGAATGGGGTAGAATTATAGCTACTATTACTACCATACTCCTACCATTTAACTATCATATTGCTACCATTAGAATCATAACTCCTAGTGCTACCATTCTTCCATTCCCTACTAACCAAAGGTAAGTTTAGGGGTGTAGGGCCTCCGGAGGCTAGCTCAAGCTGTCAGGCAAATGGACTTGAGGTCGACGATTCAAAGGTGGTGGTCTATCTATCTATATATATATATATATATGTATATATGGGTAGTTGTCAAAATTAGGGTCCCTTTTTGGGGTACCCTAAATAATAGGTGCCGTACGATAATAGGGACCCAAAACGGCACCATGATTTTGACAACCGCCCATATATGGGTGGTTGTCAACATTAGGGTCCTTATGATAATACGGCACCTATTATTTAGGTTACCCGAAAAGGGACCCTAATTTTGACAACCACCCATATGATACTATCATTGTACAGAAGGTACTGGCTATGAGCTACGTTGAAGGTTGACTCCTGAAAATGACGCGGCTTTGGAGTGATTTGCTAGCTTAGGGCTCCCTGCAGTCAGGTTCCCCGGCCTTGGGCTTTACGCTTACTTTCCGGTTCCCTTGCCTTTTGTCGTCTGAAGCCCACGCCTTCAAAACCTGGGGCCGGAGAGCCTTAAGTACCTCTTAGTGAGGGAACCTTCCTTACATCATAAAGTCATAAATGACGTGCTGCAGTAGGCTCTTTGCTTCAGGGGTATGTGGCTCTTACTTTGAAGCCCTACTTCGTCTAAGGGTCTTCTACATCAGCAGGCCTTGTTGACATAGCAGATAGGAGCCTCTGTGATTGCGAACACGTGGCTCCTATATCTGTCCTGTACTATACTATGCTATTCTATACTGGCTTACGCTATCCTGCACTATACTATCATTCAAGGGTAAATGGAGGGACCCTTAATAAGGACCCCTCGGTATATACCCTTAACAGGGTTCGTGGGAGCTTACTCTTTGAGCTCCAGGTTACCGCTTCGGGAACATTGCTTCCATCCTGGAGGTCTCCGAGGTGCCAAGTGCTGGTTGGGGTTTTGGGGTTTAGGGGTTTAGGGCTTGGTGTTTAGGGTTTCGGGTTTGGGGTTAAGGTTTCAGAGTTTAGGGCCGCCAAGTTTATGGACTTGGGATGACTCTGGGAGAGCTTCTGAGGTCATGGCCCCAGGGACTAATTACAGGAATGTACCTTACTTCATACGAGAACCCCAGGATCATATAGAGGCATATTCCTCATTTCAGAGGTTTTGGAGTCTCCAGTCCGAAGCCCGAGTACTTCGCGATGCTGTGCCTTGGAGTTCTGTCATATAATGTTTCGCATGAGACGGACCGAATCCCCGGTGAAAATCCTGCGGCCCGTGTCGTAGAGTTAGAAGTATGGACTGAGCCTGAGCTCAGGGCTTTCAGACAGCCGGAGGTATAGCCCCCTGAGATAGCGGGTTTACCCCGCGAAATATCGTGCCTTACTGCATCCACCCCGACCCTCTCGACTGCAGTGCAGGACCGTGCAGCCCTTTTCGGAGGTCCCGAATTCAAGATAGACAGGTCGATTGAGATAACTGCTTTCCGAGTAAAGAACGCGCTTGGAGGGGCTGGTCTATTCTTTTAACCCGGACCACCCTGGTGCAGGAAGGAAGCCGCTTCTTCAACGTCTTCGGACCCGCCCCTGAAAGCGAGCGCAGGGGGCTAAGACTTGTTCGTTCCTCATGACTTCTACACTCACGATACTTGAACCTTAAACCCTAGGCCGTGAACCCTCAGCCCTTCAAACCCGAAGCCCTAAGCCCTTTACACCCTAAATCCTAAACCCGGAGCAGTGGCAGTCGGCTTTCGCTACGCAGCGGTGAGCCACGGCGGCCGCCTTGTAAAGTCTGTGACGCTCAGCAGAGGAACCTTCAAGCAGCGAGCGAGGCGGCCTTAAATTCCGATAGGTCGCCACAGGAAAGGGACTATACAGTTAATTCTGAAGAGACTTGCTGAGAGACCAAAATATTTTTATAAACTCCAATCGATCAGGCGAGCCACCCCTGGTTTCTCAAAGCCCGCAAAATCCTCTGAAGCTCAATCCTAAACCCTAAATCCTAAGCCCTAAATCCTAAGCCCTAAATCCTAAGCCCTAAATCCTAAACCCTAAATCCTAAGCCCTAAATCCTAAGCCCTAAAATCCTAAATCCTAAACCCTAGCCATGAAGGCCAGCGACCTGGTGGTGAGGGCCCTCCGCCAGCACCAGCGGCTGCTCCGCGGCGGGGACTCGAGAGAGGCAGCAGGTCCATGTAACATAGGGGCCTTAGGGTTTAGGCTTAATGATTCTAACGGGGTTTCTGTAAGGGTTCCGTTTACAGGAACTATCAGGGCTACTTTACGGCCTAATTACTAATTACTACAGGGATTTGTATAGGGGCCTTCATAGTTAGAACAGGGTTTTCGGCGTATTGTACTCGACAACAAAAACCACAAACCTCCAACACAGAACAGGTACTTGTAAGTGTCTGTCAGTACACTTTTTTTGCGGTACCTGTGAGTTGTCTTGCATTCGCACTTGCCAGAACCCGAGAAGCTGCGGAACACATCCCTCTCAGTCGAAGAGCGGCTGTGCAGTAGCTGTGCTGTAAACCTTGACTCTTCACGGGCCTTAATAGTTAGAATAGGGTAATCGGGCCCATTATACCATGATTGTGATAAGGAACACCCAAAATAGTATAGGTAATTATTATTAGGTCTTCACCCAAAGCCACCCCGCAGATTGCTACGGCTTTGCCAACCTGGAAGGTGCAATGCCTCCGATGAAGTCCAACTTGCCTTGTTCGACGTCAGGCCGAGCAATACTATGGAGCTCGTGACTTCGTGATTCAGAGTCTTAGTTGCCCCACTTCCTTGACCTTCGCGACAATCTCCAGCTGGTGCTTTGTTTCTGTCGCATGCCGCGTCGATGGGTCATACGACTATATGACTATATACATTTCCAGCTACAGCATCGCGCATCGCACAGGCTAGCGTAAGATACGGTGGTCAGACCGAACGCAAATGACATTTGCACACGCGTTTGGCTTAGACTAAGATTCTCTCTGACGTCACTCCGACGTTGGCAGACTCATGAACTGTCTTCCCGAAGCGCGTGAGTTCGCACGGCTCACGGCTCCGCGAAGAAGCTTCTAATGTTCGAATCCCAAGACCCTCGAGAAGTCTTGCGCTCTCACCGAATCTTCCGAACCTGCAGGCCGAGAAGACCGATACTTCACTTGAGGCAAGGCTCCAGGGGTGTGCGGCATGGGTCGGTGTGCAGAAGATGCAGTGCACACTACTTCCTAGACCTTGTGGTCTGACGGGCCACCAAGACCCCAAGCTCTCGCCAAGCCACGGCTGAGCATCGGATTCGTGCTCGTGCGATGTTGCTAGCCCATTTCCCCTTTGAACTCCTTGTGGGTGCCAGGTGCACCCGGGGCGGATCAGGGATCAGCTGCAGCGGATCTGAAAAGCGGTGTGTGTCAAGTCTTCCAGACTGTGAGAGGAGTTTCGCGAAGAGTCATCCGTGAGGGTCCGTCATGAACCGGACGAACATGATACTATAGGGGCCTTAATAATCAGAATAGGGTCCCCGGGCCCATTATACATATATATATATATATATATACATACTGTAATTATAATAAGGAACCCCCACATTGGTGTAGGTAATTCTGTCGGCCCCTATATTAGAGTGCCCGTTGGGTTGACATCGGCGTTATCCCTTCCTGTCTGCTCGCCGTCCGAATCTCCACAGCCCATACTCAGACGGAAGGTAGATTCTGGAAACATGGTGTCAGTTGTGGGAGCTTGATTCGAAGAACAGAGCCACATCAGAGTAGCACTGCTTGCCGAGTCTACAAGTTTCTTCCCCTAGCAGTGCCAGCAAGGAACAGACTAGCTACCGCATTTTTCTCGTGGGAGACAGGGCTTCTTTCCCTGCCCAGCAGTCCCAGGGGCCTGCATAATGCACCGCATGAGCCTGCTTGTCTTCGCTGTGACCGTAGCTGCCGTCGCCGCTGCAGATGCCTGTGACCACAGTCGAGAAGGTCGTCGCCGTTGTTGAATCGCACTTGCAGGCCAGGCCATACATGTAGCATGGCAGGTCAAGACTCTGTATGGAAGCTGGACGCCACGAAGATGCTGCAGGTGCAAGGTAGTCGTTGCACCAATGGCTGGACATGATGATTTGAAGGTTTTCCGGACAGCTAGCCGTTGCACGGACCCAAAGTCATGGTTCCGTACCCATACCCCAAGTGTAGTCCGTTCCAAGTCGCTTCGGCAGCATGACGACGCCACCTTCCAACTGGAGCAAGAGGTGAAGCGGCCGCTCATCTCCTGCACTGACAGTCCGACCCTAAAGGCACACCCGGGAAGTGCCGTGAGGAGTGTGTGAGTGCGTGACTAGGGACTCCATGCTTTGAAGGTGCAGGATGTTTTTTTCGCTGCTGCTCAGCAATTTCAGGCTAGCTAGGTTGAAGTTTCGCGCCTCCCGTCATGACGCGCCGCATGAGCCTTCTTGTCTTCGCAGCTGTGGCTGCTGCAGCTGTGGCCGCCGATGCCGCCGCAGATGCCTGTGACCAAAGTGTCTTGTTGCAGACCCAGAAGACTCAGAAGACGGAGTCAGGATGGGATCCTACCAAAGACGAGTGCGCAGGTCGCGGCGGCACGGTGTGGGACGATGCAGGGAAGCATTGCAAGGATGATGAAGCTCCTGCGATGCCGGACTGTGGGGGTGGCCCCCTTTCATGTGATGACCATGGGTGCAAGTGCCAGGGGGATGTCAAGGCCAAGACTTTGAAGGGCGGCTGCCCCGAAGGCACGAAACTGAAGCTTTCTATTGATGGGAGCGGATGCGTGGAAGACAAGCCGGAGGAGCCGAAGGAGCCGAAGCCTGCGAGGTGCGAGTTCATGGGCAAACTCTCGCACCTCAAGAAGGAGTATGACTGCGGCGCCTACACTTCCGAGAAGGAATGCTATACCAATCGTCTCAAAAACTGCGCATGGAAACCAGCGGAGCCATGAGCCTTCTGAGGCCTGTGAGGTCTATGAGCCCCATGGGCCCTATGAGCCATATGAGCCATAGCCACATGCATGAAAGCCTTTGGGGTCCTCCCGGCGAGGAAGACCGGACTCTTCAATTTCAACTGCAGGGATCTGCATTCCATCCTTGAGCCATCCACCAAGCGAGCGTGCTGGAAGAGAAGCGACGACGAGAAAAAACAGAGTGCGAGGCCGCGTAGCGGCGTAGCGCCCGAGCCGCCCTCTTCCGATGTGCGTCTTGAGCAGGTTGGACCTCCAGAAGGTTGCAGGCGTTGAGTGGCTGTGGCATCGAGGTCCAGGCCGAAAGTGGCAGGAGTCCGAATGATGTAGCATTTCGGTTTAAGACTCTGCGGGCATCGTGAGGCCCCGTGCTCGAATCACCTCGGGGAGCGGCGTACGGGATCTTGACTTACGGCAGCGCAGGGCAGCAGGCCACCGAGAAGATGCCGGACCCAAACCGCAGGAGGTGCAATTGCTGGAATTTTGGTGCAAGGTTTGAAGGTTTTCCGAAAAGCTAGCAGTTGCTCGGGCGCAATGTTGTGCTGCAGAGCTCGTCCTTCTCTCAAGTGAAGTCCGTTCCAAGTCGCTTCGGCAGCATCAAGACGCCACCTTCCAACTGAAGCAAGAGGTGAAGCGGCCGCTCATCTCCTGCGCTGACAGTCCGACCCTAAAGGCACACCCGGGAAGTGCCGTGAGGAGTGTGTGAGTGCGTGACTAGAGACTCCATGAATTGAAGGTGCAGGATGTTTTTTCGCTGCTGCTCAGCAATTTCAGGCTCGCTAGGTTGAAGTTTCGCGCCTCCCGTCATGACGCGCCGCATGAGCCTTCTTGTCTTCGCAGCTGTGGCTGCTGCAGCTGTGGCCGCCGATGCCGCCGCAGATGCCTGTGACCAAAGTGTCTTGTTGCAGACCCAGAAGACTCAGAAGACGGAGTCAGGATGGGATCCTACCAAAGACGAGTGCGCAGGTCGCGGCGGCACGGTGTGGGACGATGCAGGGAAGCATTGCAAGGATGATGAAGCTCCTGCGATGCCGGACTGCGGGGGTGGCCCCCTTTCATGTGATGACCATGGGTGCAAGTGCCAGGGGGATGTCAAGGCCAAGACTTTGAAGGGCGGCTGCCCCGAAGGCACGAAACTGAAGCTTTCTATTGATGGGAGCGGATGCGTGGAAGACAAGCCGGAGGAGCCGAAGGAGCCGAAGCCTGCGAGGTGCGAGTTCATGGGCAAACTCTCGCACCTCAAGAAGGAGTATGACTGCGGCGCCTACACTTCCGAGAAGGAATGCTATACCAATCGTCTCAAAAACTGCGCATGGAAACCAGCGGAGCCATGAGCCTTCTGAGGCCTGTGAGGTCTATGAGCCCCATGGGCGCTACGAGCCATATGAGCCATAGCCACATGCATGAAAGCCTTTGGGGTCCTCCCGGCGAGGAAGACCGGACTCTTCAATTTCAACTGCAGGGATCTGCATTCCATCCTTGAGCCATCCACCAAGCGAGCGTGCTGGAAGAGAAGCGACGACGAGAAAAAACAGAGTGCGAGGCCGCGTAGCGGCGTAGCGCCCGAGCCGCCCTCTTCCGATGTGCGTCTTGAGCAGGTTGGACCTCCAGAAGGTTGCAGGCGTTGAGTGGCTGTGGCATCGAGGTCCAGGCCGGAAGTGGCAGGAGTCCGAATGATGTAGCATTTCGGTTTAAGACTCTGCGGGCATCGTGAGGCCCCGCGCTCCGAATCACCTCGGGGAGCGGCGTACGGGATCTTGACTTACGGCAGCGCAGGGCAGCAGGCCACCGAGAAGATGCCGGACCCAAACCACAGGAGGTGCAATTGCTGGAATTTTGGTGCAAGGTTTGAAGGTTTTCCGAAAAGCTAGCAGTTGCACGGGCGCAATGTTGTGCTGCAGAGCTCGTCCTTCTCTCAAGTGAAGTCCGTTCCAAGTCGCTTCGGCAGCATCAAGACGCCACCTTCCAACTGGAGCAAGAGGTGAAGCGGCCGCTCATCTCCTGCGCTGACAGTCCGACCCTAAAGGCACACCCGGGAAGTGCCGTGAGGAGTGTGTGAGTGCGTGACTAGGGACTCCATGCTTTGAAGGTGCAGGATGTTTTTTCGCTGCTGCTCAGCAATTTCAGGCTAGCTAGGTTGAAGTTTCGCGCCTCCTGTCATGACGCGCCGCATGAGCCTTCTTGTCTTCGCAGCTGTGGCTGCTGCAGCTGTGGCCGCCGATGCCGCCGCAGATGCCTGTGACCAAAGTGTCTTGTTGCAGACCCAGAAGACTCAGAAGACGGAGTCAGGATGGGATCCTACCAAAGACGAGTGCGCAGGTCGCGGCGGCATTCCATCCTTGAGCCATCCACCAAGCGAGCGTGCTGAAAGAGAAGCGACGACGAGAAAAACAGAGTGCGAGGCCGCGTAGTGGCGTAGCGGCGTAGCGCCCGAGCCGCCCTCTTCCGATGTGCGTCTTGAGCAGGTTGGACCTCCAGAAGGTTGCAGGCGTTGAGTGGCTGTGGCATCGAGGTCCAGGCCGGAAGTGGCAGGAGTCCGAATGATGTAGCATTTCGGTTTAAGACTCTGCGGGCATCGTGAGGCCCCGCGCTCCGAATCACCTCGGGGAGCGGCGTACGGGATCTTGACTTACGGCAGCGCAGGGCAGCAGGCCACCGAGAAGATGCCGGACCCAAACCGCAGGAGGTGCAATTGCTGGAATTTTGGTGCAAGGTTTGAAGGTTTTCCGAAAAGCTAGCAGTTGCACGGGCGCAATGTTGTGCTGCAGAGCTCGTCCTTCTCTCAAGTGAAGTCCGTTCCAAGTCGCTTCGGCAGCATGACGACGCCACCTTCCAACTGAAGCAAGAGGTGAAGCGGCCGCTCATCTCCTGCGCTGACAGTCCGACCCTAAAGGCGCACCCGGGAAGTGCCGTGAGGAGTGTGTGAGTGCGTGACTAGGGACTCCATGCTTTGAAGGTGCAGGATGTTTTTTCGCTGCTGCTCAGCAATTTCAGGCTGGCTAGGTTGAAGTTTCGCGCCTCCCGTCATGACGCGCCGCATGAGCCTTCTTGTCTTCGCAGCTGTGGCTGCTGCAGCTGTGGCCGCCGATGCCGCCGCAGATGCCTGTGACCAAAGTGTCTTGTTGCAGACCCAGAAGACTCAGAAGACGGAGTCAGGATGGGATCCTACCAAAGACGAGTGCGCAGGTCGCGGCGGCACGGTGTGGGACGATGCAGGGAAGCATTGCAAGGATGATGAAGCTCCTGCGATGCCGGACTGCGGGGGTGGCCCCCTTTCATGTGATGACCATGGGTGCAAGTGCCAGGGGGATGTCAAGGCCAAGACTTTGAAGGGCGGCTGCCCCGAAGGCACGAAACTGAAGCTTTCTATTGATGGGAGCGGATGCGTGGAAGACAAGCCGGAGGAGCCGAAGGAGCCGAAGCCTGCGAGGTGCGAGTTCATGGGCAAACTCTCGCACCTCAAGAAGGAGTATGACTGCGGCGCCTACACTTCCGAGAAGGAATGCTATACCAATCGTCTCAAAAACTGCGCATGGAAACCAGCGGAGCCATGAGCCTTCTGAGGCCTGTGAGGTCTATGAGCCCCATGGGCCCTATGAGCCATATGAGCCATAGCCACATGCATGAAAGCCTGAGGGGTCTTCCTGGCGAGGAAGACCGGACTATCTGCATTCCATCCTTGAGCCATCCACCAAGCGAGCGTGCTGGAAGAGAAGCGACGACGAGAAAAAACAGAGTGCGAGGCCGCGTCGCGGCGTAGCGCCCGAGCCGCCCTCTTCCGATGTGCGTCTTGAGCAGGTTGGACCTCCAGAAGGTTGCAGGCGTTGAGTGGCAGTGGCATCGAGGTCCAGGCCGGAAGTGGCAGGAGTCCGAATGATGTAGCATTGCAGGTTAAGACTCTGCTGGCATCGTCATGAGAACAACTTTCCGTGGCAATTGCGGCTCCGCAGCTTGCGGCACCAGAGGTATGCCAGCAGCATGGCTGCCCCATTCACTGCAGCATCCCTGAGAACTCCCAGATACCTATTCACCAAACGGTAATCAAACTGTTGTTTTAGTAGTGCTAGTAGTGGTCGTAGTAGTAGTTAGTAGTAGTAGTAGTAGTAGTAGTAGTAGTAGTAGTAGTAGTAGTAGTAGTAGTAGTAGTAGTAGTAGTAGTAGTAGTAGTAGTAGTAGTAGTAGTAGTAGTAGTAGTAGTAGTAGTAGTAGTAGTAGCCGCCACAGGTGCTCAAGCGGCCGCGCTGAATGAGAGGTTTCGAACAGGCTTGGGGCGCAACTGCTGTGCTAGAGGTTCCAACCGGGCCCTTTTCTGAACAGTAAAGGTTTGTGCCTCCTTCTACGCCATGGTCCTCTCCCTTTTCTCACAGGAGCTGCTTTGTGCCGCCAGGTCCCAATTCCTGGGCGCAGACTCTGTTTAAAACATTGCAACACTGGGTAGGCGGTAGGGTTTCCACTTCCGCGCAGTGGAGGGAGTCATTAGGCTTCTGTCTCTTGACGAAATTAGCGGATGGCGCAACTACCAGTGCACTCACAAAACTTTGCATCTCTTCGCAAGAATTCGTTCAAGACAGCATGTAGACGGACAATCAGAAGTGACGGACCCGTACCATACCGCGGACAGGTTCTGACACCGACCCTAGTCAACCAGTTGGGGGTGCGGCCCCCACCGACTCGAAGAGAGCTTCAGTCACAGACTGCTGACTCCCCTGCACATGGCACAGCCTCCCGCAGGGCAGGACGACTAGAAAGATCCATTCGGGTAGTCTCTTGGAACGCGGGGCACCTAGGTCAACAGCAATGGGGAGAACTAAAAACGTGGCTGGCAGCTGAAGCCTCCCACCACTGCGACGTCCTTATCCTGCAGGAGACGCACTGGACGGAGACTAGCGAGTTCAGTGTTTCAGGTTGGCATTGCATCTCTTCGGCCTCGGAGTCTGCCAAACGTAGCACCCAGCAGAAGCAGGGCGCGAAGCGCAAGACTAGGCAGGAACCGAAAGCGGCTCCATCCACGACCCGGGCGGATGGAGTCATGATTCTCTTCTCACCCAAGTTTACAGCCAAGAGCCTTCGCTGGAAGGAGTGGAGTCCAGGCAGGGTCCTTGAAGCTCGTGCAGACATGGCAGGTACTAGGCTGGTCATTGTGGCTGTGTATCAACATGCTTGGTCCTCGGCCAAGTCCATCCAGTCTAACAAGGACGACCGTGCGCATGTACTATCAGTCATGTCTAAGGTGGTCAAGCAGGTGCCCAAGCGGGATTCTCTAGTCGTGGCAGGCGACTTTAATACCTCCCTGCGCTCGTGTCCTCCATTGGTGGGTACACACGTGAAGCAGCCCACGGAGGATCGTCCTGACGAATCCCACTTGTCCAACCTGCTGCTAAGGTTGCGATTGGTGGCCCTTAATACCTGGCACTGTGACAACATTGCCACCTTTGCTCAAGGTGGCGTGGAGTCGCAAATCGATTTTGTCCTTACTAAGGAATCCACTGCAGGAGGCAAGGCCAAAAGGTCAGCCCCTTGGACGGACTGCCCGTTGGGTAGCTGGAAGAAGGGAGGGCACTACCCAATTAAGGCCGAAATCCCCCTCCAGCACCACTGGTTACTCCCACCGCACAAGGGAAGCACACGCCGTTATGCTTCCCTAGCTCTTCAGGCCGCAGTCCGTGAGGAGGACGACACAGCCAAGGCACTGCATAGTTGGGTGAAATCCAGAATGGAGTCCTGTCAGGACCCTTCAGATTGGAATGCACTGCTGCTGGAGGGTGCAGAACGTTTCTTCCCCAAGCTCCCCAAAAGACGACTGATCCCGCTTGAATCCGAGACTCGACGTATGTGGAGGGCCAGGACCCTTTGCAGGGCAGACAACACAGCTCCCTCAGCACAGCTGATCGAGCCTCATCAACCAATGGCACAGCCTCCTGGGTTGAACACACTCCCTCAACCGGAAACTGAGGTGGAGCTGGCGCAAGTTGCGCACAGACAAGCTGTGAAGCAAGCAAAAAAGGACAGAATAGCGGGTTTCATAGCTGAAGTTGACGCCAGCATAGCGGAGGGCGACCAACATATTTCGTTTCAAACCCTTAAAAAGCTGCAGCCTTGGCAGCCGGCGCGTCGGGCTCAGCTCAAGGACAGCACAGGACATCTTCTAGGCCCAGCGCAGGAGCTTGCGGCACTCAGTGAGTACGCGAACCAGGTTTTCGCGGCTCACCCCCCGCTGAGGCCAATGACTGGAGCTTTTCCGGTTTTGGAGTCATCCAAATTAGCCGCTCACATTCATTCCATCAAGCCTAATAAAGCTGTGGCTGACGGAGCTGCACCTGCTGCCATTTGGAGACTTTGCAGTGACGTCATTGCACCGGTCCTTTCCCGACATGTGGCTGCTAAACAAGTAGAGGATGGACTAGAATCTGATCTCATCGACGCAGATCTGTGCCTAATCCCCAAACCGGGCAAGCCTTCGGACAAGCCAGCAAACTTGCGTCCTTTGGGCATTTTGAGACCGGATGCTAAAGGACTGGCTGGAGCGGCAAGAGAGGCGCTACAACCCCTGACCCTCTCGTTCCTAAAACACATGCCACAGTTTGCCTACCTTCCTGGTCGTGGGCTTTCAGATGCGCTGGAAAGAGTCGTGTGCCATCTGCGGGAGGCTCGGTCTTTGTTGGAGCAAGCTCATCCTACGAGACATGCTATACAGCAAGGCACACAGGTGCCATCTCTAGTAGGCGGTCTGACCTTTGCTTTAGACCTAAGCCAGGCGTTTGACACAGTCTCTCGCCAAGAGATTATCGGTCTCCTTCAGCGTGGGGGGCCGATCAGGACACAGTCCACCTCGTTCAAGCTCTCCATGACGGATCCAGATATGTCTTACATGCCCAAGGCGATTCCACTTCTATCGAAACCACAGCAGGCATTAAACAAGGATGTAAGCTCGCTCCCACCCTATTCTCGTTCCTCACAGGTGACCTCTTCCGGTCTCTGGTTGATCTGTTCGGTGCTGAACAGGTTCTGAAGTTTTTAACGGGCTACGCCGATGACCTGACGCTTCATAGGACTATTCGTTCTGAGAAGGACCTCAAGGCCATCCATGCACTTATAGCTGCCCTGTTGGAGGAGGTCCGCAAACATCGACTCAGAGTCAACATCGGCAAGTGCGTCATTTTGGTAAAGCTGGCAGGTAGAGAAGCACAAAATGTGATGAACAAACACAGCTGCTGGATTACCAACCCCAAAGGAGAGCCAGTCAGAGGGTGGCGCATCGGGCCCAACAAGTTGTTCCCTGCCTTCCAGTGGGTCTCCTCAAGCAAGTACTTAGGAGTTATGATCTCCTACAACCACTTCGAGTTGCAGACTCTGCATTTTCGGATGGGGGAGGCGAAGCAAAAGTTGCATCAAGTTCGCCAATTCGTCTACAACCGCAGGTATGCAAGTACCATGTCGCGCCTATATAAGGTGTGGCAGAGTACTGTCCTGAGCACCTTGACGACTGGCCTATCTGACGTCGGTTTAAGCGAAGAGTCGGCCAAACAGCTTCGCAGCTGGCACGCCTACAAGGTACGATCGGTGCTGAACCTGCCGGCTCACACCACTCGGATCACCACTAAGGATCTTTTCCAGCTCTACAACATCCAGGACCCTGTCCACTCACTGCAGTCCAAGCTAAGGAAGCGGCTTCGCAAACTGGAGCGACGAGCAGTGCAAAGCCCGGACATCACGACAGACCCCTCGGTTCTGCAGGTTATCCGAGAAAAGCTGTTGGTCCTGTCACAACTCCCTGAGCCCGAGGAACATCGGGTAACCTCATACGAGTGCACGCTCTGCGCGGCTTCATTTCAGACGTCAAATGGACTACATTTGCATAAGTCGAGGGTTCATCCGGCGAGCATTGACCGCTTTGTGCCTTCAAGCTTCGATAGAAAGCTCCACGCTGTGGATGGGATGCCGCAATGTGCGGCATGTAAGCGTAAATTCCATCAATGGAAAGGCCTACGTGACCACTTGCTTTCGGGGGCATGTCCGGAACCTCAGAAGCTCCGTTCACTAAAAGAAGCAGACAAACAGTCCAACCATCCCGATATTAGGACTCTCTTCCAGCTGAGACAGGACATTGCTCTGCTCCCACAACACCGCATCGCGGAGCTCTCGAGGACTGCGGATTCCAAGGTCCTTAATCATCGGTGCTTAACGTGTGACTTCTGGACTTTTGACCACACCAAAGTCAAGTCGCACTTTCGTCAGGCGCATCCTAAGGACTGGTCACGCCTACACAGGCGGGCTGTTAATATCTGTCAGGGCTACTCGCCCCAGTTAGCCAAGGGCCACTCATGTCCCTTCTGTGGCTACAAGGTCTATGACCGCAGACTGCATCCGGAGCAGTGTCCGGTGCTCTATCAGGTAAGCACGCAGTAGCTGCGAGGGCAGCCTGACGCGGACGTCGATCCCGTCGCCCCGCCTCCCAAGCCTCAGACAAAGTCGTTGGCCAGCTTTTTTAGACCTAGGTCGAATGGCACAGCCTCCAACTCGTCGAGCACAGCTCGTCATCCTACAACAGACGCGAACCAGGAGTCTGTGGCGCAGGCCCCCAGGAACACAGAGCCACAGCCTACAGGCTTACACAAACGCGTACTGTCTAACACGGCAAACTCCTGCTACGCTAATGCTCTCTTCCAGGCCTTGCATCAAGTATCGAGCTTTGGGTATGATCTGGGTGCTTTTCAATCTGTCTTAACCCATCTCGGGGATGAGAGTGCCCCTAGACTTCTGAACTTGTTCGGCCTGTTTGAATTTCGCCATGCCATTGCCGGTTGGCGACTAGATGGCAGGCAACACGATGTCTCAGAATTTCTTCACCATCTGCAGCAAAAGCCCATGGGATCCCTTCAGCACACTCAGTGGCAGGGTCGTACTGGGGGAATCGTTGAGGAGTCGGATGTGAGAGTCAGTCCTCTTCTCCTTCCCCTTCCGACGGGACCTCTGTCTCTCCAAGCCTGCCTAAGATTCTGGGAATCGCAAACTTTTAGTCTAGCGCTGGTATGGGCCCCAGAACTCCTAGCTGTTGTGATTTGCAGATGGCAAGACGGTGTCAAGAATACCCAGCCGTGCGCCTGGACCGGCCGTGCCATGGTGTCCGTGTGGACATCCAGCGCGCACACTGCCCAACGATCCTACCAAGTCCTGGCAGGAGTTGCCCACTTTGGGGACTCCCTAGCGTCCGGGCACTACCGAGCCTTCTGGCCAGAGGACCCCGCGGATGCGAGATCTCAGGTGTGGATTTGCGACGACTACAAGCTTCCGGAGAGGGTCTCAGCGGGCTTGGTTCAATCACTTTCCCGAAACGTCTACATGCTTTTCTTGCAACGAACTCGTTAGCATCATCGCTTAAGGCGATGCATGCCGGCCCAACCTCGGCCCTCAGGGCTAAGCAGGGCGCCCGTGCGTGAGAAGCCCGTCGTCAATTTCATGTTGACGCAGGCCGCCTCACGTCAAGGCCAAGTGTGTCATGAGCGCACGCGGACATGCACACTCTGTAATTTCCTTACTCTCAATCAGCTCTTTTTATTTAGTCAGCTTCCCCCCAGCTCCCTTTGGCCGTCATGACTGCCTCGCCTGCTACTGCCACGAGCCCGGAGCACAAGCATCTGTCGCAGCCGGGTTGAAATGACAACAGAAGGCAAAAGTTGCCATCGTTGTCAACCCTTCCGCCTCAAGCTTCGCGATGCTCTCATCCGACACCCCAGTGTCTTTGGCTCGCGCTTTGAAGGCTGCCGCGCTCTCCCCAAAGGACATGGCTCCTAGTGCTAGGTTCACTCAAGATCAGTCTAGGGCCCAGCACGCCTTGCAATCACTTTTAGCGTCGGCGAGAATGCCGCTCCCTAGTGCGCCACTTTTTAGTCCAGCTTAGTGCTGATTTGCTCTTGCCCCAATATGGGCGCTTCGGCTAAGCACCCTTTGTACGGGAGCAATTAGTAAATGTCACAGACTCCTCAAATCCCGTATGGCACAGCCTCTGGGAATTCGGTGCTCTTCCGACGCTTTTGCAAATCTCTTCGGGAGCTGTAGAGCAGCGCGCTAGCCACGGCAAAATGCAGGACACTGCACTTCGCCTGAGCCGATATGGTCAGTCAGCTGTCGGCTGTTTGACTCACTCAGCTCTGCAGGAAACCTACCCAGAATAACGGAAGCAGTCCGAGGACAGCCAAGAGCATGAGCGTCGCTTATTGGGGGGTAGTCACGACAAGCACTCCGAGTCGTATGTAGGTTTACGCACATGTGACCCTTACGGCCTTCTGTCTCCAGCATGAGTAATCCGTGTGGGACGCCACAAGACGGATACTCTAGGCGCCGGCTTCGCCCGAAGTACGACCTAATTGCTGGGACAGGTGCACAGACGGACGCGTCTGTTCACAACAAGGTGGCGGAGGAGGAAGCCATAGATGTACAGTCTTACTCAACTGAGCAGTTTGAGAGGAATAAGAGCGATGAATGCTAGCAGATAACCAGTTTCACGAGTGCACGGGACCAAAGGCGCCCGCAAAGCGCAGAGCACGCTCGCGCAGCGTTCAATTGAAAATAGTAGTAGTAGTAGTAGTAGTAGTAGTAGTAGTAGTAGTAGTACTAGTAGTAGTAGTAGTAGTAGTAGTAGTAGTAGTAGCAGTAGCAGTAGCAGTAGTTGTAGCTAGTAGTAGTAGTTGTAGTAGTAGTGTAGGAGTAGTAGTAGTAGTAGTTGTAGAAGTGTGTAGTCAGTAGTAGTAGTAAGCAGTAGTAGTAGTAGTAGTGTAGTAGTAGTAGTAAAAGCATTAGTAGTAGTGTAAGTTAAGTTAAGTAAGTGTTTTTTTTTTTTGTTGAAAGTAAGTGACGTAAGCTAAGTAAGAAGTAAGTAAGTTACGTAAGTAAGTAAGTAAGTAAGAAGCAAGCAAGAAAGCAAGAAAGCAAGCAAGCAAGCAGCAAGCAAGCAATCAAGAGAAGCAGCAAGAAGCAAGCAAGTAGTAGTATAGTAGTATAGTAAGTAGTAGTAGTAGTAGTAGTAGTAGTAGTAGTAGTAGTAGTAGTAGTAGTAGTAGTAGTAGTAGTAGTAGTAGTAGTAGTAGTAGTAGTAAGTAGTAAGTAGTAAGTAGTAAGTAGTAAGTAGTAAGTAGTAAGTAGTAAGTAGTAAGTAGTAGGTAGTAAGTAGTAAGTAGTAAGTAGTAAGTAGTAAGTAGTAAGTAGTAAGTAGTAAGTAGTAAGTAGTAAGTAGTAGGTCGGAAGTAGTAAGTAGTAGTGTAGTAGTAGTGTGTAGTTAGTAGTAGTAGTAGTAGTCGTAGTAGTAGTAGTAGTAGTCGTAGTAGTACTAGTAGTAGTAGTAGTAGTAGTAGTAGTAGTAGTAGTAGTAGTAGTAGTAGTAGTAGTTCGTATTAGCAGTAGTAGTGGTAGTAGTAGTGTAAGTAGTAGTGTAAGTAGTAGTAGTAGTAGTAGTAGTAGTAGTAGTAGTAGTAGTAGTAGTAGTAGTAGTAGTAGTAGTAGTAGTAGTAGTAGTAGTAGTAGTAAAACAGTAGTAGTAGTAGTAGTAGTAGTAGTAGTAGTAGTAGTAGTAGTAGTAGTAGTAGTAGTAGTAGTAGTAGTAGTAGTAGTAGTAGTAGTCAGTAGCAGTAGGAGTAGTAGTAGTAGTAGCAGTGGTGGTGGTAGTAGCGCAGATCACGTAGTAGTCGTAGTCATAGTATAGTAGTGTGTAGTCAGTAGTAGTAGTAGTAGTAGTACGAAGTGTAGTCGTAGTAGTAGTTAGTAGTGTTGCGAACGGGACTGCGATGCTTGTCAAGTTTCTAGGTGTCACTATAAGCAGCTTTGAGTAGACGGGTGAAAGTGGCAAGAGAAGGGGCCGCTACGCGTCCCTCGACTCTTGAAGGGGGCACGCTACCGCGTCCCTCATCTACCTTTCTATGGACCGGCCCGCAAGTTGCTCAAGTCAATGGTCCCATAGCCTAAGTCTCTATGGGTCTTAATACTGCGCAATCAGAGCTATCAGTTTTGGCACAGACGAACGCCGCGGCAGGGCAGTGCAAAAGGAACGGCCCGCCCGGTTTCTTGCGTAGGATTGACGTGTGAAGTGTGAGAGAGGGACCGGGTTCAGGTTTGTGGAGAGTGCAAGCCAGCCACACCTACATTCATTACAGCTCTGGTGGGGAGAGCAGCAAACTAGTCGAGATCAATCCCCCACGCAGGTTATCAGCCGTACGCGGCTCTGCCTTTCTACAGCAACGACTACTTGATCTACTACGACCACAATGAACTCGGGCTCAAGCCAAGATACGACAATGACTTTCGGTGCCGATGTGGCAGCGCCAGCCGTTGGTGAATCAACAGCTGATGACACAGTGGTGCAATCCGTTGATAGCTCCACGGAAGATGACAAAGGTCAATCTTCTGCGCCTGCCATTGCAAAGGCAGTTCCCAAGGGGAAAGCAAAGAGTCTACCAAGAGCATCTACGCCTTCGCGTCCGACATCCACAGGTTCGAGGACGGGCAAGGCTCCAGAACGACGAGCCGAAGCGTCTGGTTTTCAGGCACCTCGGACTACGTCCAGGGCCAAGGACAAAGGAGTGAAGACCTGGGAAAAGAAGTCAAGACCATCATCTTCGAGAAGCTCTTCAGCACGATCGAGGACTTCGGCTACTCGTGGGCGTGACAAATCCATGACTTGGAATCGGATGGTTACCAATCAACCACGTGATGCTGACGATCTGGATATGACTCTGGACACTATTCCAGCACGTGGTGATGCGTCATCGGTGACCACGCCAGCCATAGCCGATGGTCCGAATGCCTATCAGGAACTGACGATTTCGCAACAGCTCGAAGCATCTAACCTTGCGCAGCAGATGTACTATCGCAGTCAGATGAAAGAGTACGAAGGAGTTGTTCAGACCCTGATGGACAAGATCAAGGAGATGCAGCAAGAAGATGAAGGATCTGGAATTCGCATTGAAGAATTGGAACGACAACGTGACCATGCATGCTTAGCCATGAGGCACATCAACAATGTCAATCAGGAGATGAAGCGAGACTATGAAACAGCTTTTTTTCGCATGGATGAACAGAACTCTGCTCAACAACGTCAAGCACATGCCGTTGCCGAGGAGTTAGCTCAACAGCTACACGTGTTCCGCACGGAGGCAGCCACCAACTTTGTGCAGTTGGAGGCAAGAGCGCAAGGCGATGGTGAGCTTATGGCACGTGAGTATGAGCGTCTGACTCATGAACTTCATGAACATGCCAGAGAGAACTTGGTCCTCCGGTCAAACACAGCAAGTTCGGAACAAGCCGTACAAGCAATGCAGGAACGATTCCACTTGGTCAAGAACCAGGAGTTGCGGGCCGTGAACGAGATCCAAGGGCTAGCTGGAAACAGCGCAGCCATTGATCAAGAACGATTTCGGCTTCGCGAACGTCTTGGCGAAGAAGAAGAGTACCGCAAAATGGCTGTGAAGAGGATGCAAGATGCAGAGGACCGTATTCATCAGAATGAAGATCATGCAAGGCGATCATTGCCTACCTTGCACGACGAGCTGAGTGAACTCAGGAAAACGCTCAAAGCACAAGAAGATCTTCAAGCGAGGACACGCAGCGAATTGGAGGCAGCGCGGAACTCCAACTATGGAGGAGCGACACGGCCTTCAAGCATGACCATGTCTTCGAGGACTACTGAGTCTGGCTGGGAGCACGTAGGAAAGGAAGTAGTGCCTGCATTTTCCGTAGGAGGTGAGGTACGATCCCCTGAAATACGGTCCCCGAGTCAAGTTAGTCCAGTCGCCAAAGAGAAGTTCGCATTCTCGGAATCCGACAAGGACAAGAACCTTGTGATGGATGGAATTCCATTTACCGGTGGAAACTTCTTCACTGGCCGCAATTCAATGCCAATCGTGGCGGATGCAATGCCCGAGCACTACGTGCCAGGTGTTAGCAGCCCAGCACTTGCGCGTTCCACGCCTAGTGCAGCCACCCTGTTTGGCATACCAAGCGGATTTCATGGGAAAAGTGATGCGGCAGCCGTGCGTGATCGACAGCTACGCGAACTCTTGGAGGATCGCGGGATGTGGGGATCGAAGTCCACAGCATCTGCCAGCTC
>CAJNDT010000917.1:0-65000 GCA_905221615.1 Symbiodinium sp. CCMP2592
TGCTCGCCCGACCACCAAAGCCATCGTCCTTTGGTTTATGAAGTATGAAACTAAAACTAAAACCTTTAACCCACTATACTTGTATCCGAAATCTAAACCGCTACGAAACTGGATCTGGAAAGGTTCGGCCTCGATTCGGATTTGAGGGGAAGTGGGTTTCAGCTAGGCTTTGGGAGATATTTTGCATTTCCGAGGTGTTAGGGCTATAGTGTCGGTTTTCGGAATTGAGGTTTTCGTGGGATTTGGGGCCGGGGTGCTCTTTCGACTTGTACGAAAGCGTACAATTAAGTTAAGTTGACTATACCAAAAGAGCTTTATTTACGGCAAAGCAGCCGAAATCTCACTACCGTTAAGCCCTAAATCGTGGAAGCCCATACCTCCAATAGTTCGTTCACTCAGATAACATACAAGCCTTGAGCCAGAACTCGCCCTAAACCCTTGATTGCCCCGAACTCGAAACCCGAGCCTAACCCATAAACCACACACCTTGAAGCCAAATCCCCCTTCCTGAGCAAAGCTCGCCGGCGCAATTCGTGTGGTATACGGGTTTCGTAGCTTGCAATACCCTAACCCTAAGCCCTGAGTTGAACTGGGTGTCAAAAACCAAAGCTACTTTCTCAAGCACCCTATAGAAGTGTGACTGGTCGAATCAGTCATGTCAGTGGGGCCTACTATCGAAAATGGAATTTGAGGATTGGGCGAAGCTGCTATATATGCCAAGTGGCAGCAATAAGCGACTCGACCATTTCAGTCGTCAGCAGATGAAGTAGCCAAAGCTTCCAGCATTTGCAACTTGCGGTAGACGGCCATTGCCCAATGTCGACGATGAACTGAACGACAGACTTTAGCTATGGCCCCGTTATAGGACTCATCCACATAAGTAGAATACATCCTGGGATTCCCTTTAACCCTGGCCTGAGAAGCAAGGTGGTACATGAGGTGGCCCTTTGGTAGGAAAGGCACACCAGCCCTTGAGCACAGCTGTATGAAACGATGATATCGTGTATGCAAAGCGTCGCATGCGTCCTGCGGAAACACTCTGCTGTGCTCGTTCATAATCTGATCGAATGCTTCGGCTGCACACCCTGCCCGACGAAGTAGATCAAACATGTGCGAATTTTCATTGCCCTCAAGCACCGTCTTGTATTTCTCAAGTGTCATGACCACAAAGCGAAGTAGACCGTGTGTCTCCGCTGCTTTGCACTTCAGGGCTTTCTCTGCAAGCATCGTGAGAGTGAGGTTCCACACCTACGAAGTATATTCGGTTTCGGGAATCCGGGTTAGCATTAGCGGGCTCTGGTCTTCGATGTTCTTTTACACTAATTATTCACTAGCAAACTATTTGGGCTCCGGACAAACATCCCTCGATCTCTAATCCAGCTATCCCAAAAACCCTAATACTAAATAGCAGCCTATGCTGGCTATTTCGTTATCTGGCGATGTTTACCTCTAACAGAGTCACTTAAGTTTGTTGTAGTTTAAACTTTAATGATCGATATAAGCCTTCAAGTCTTCGGGCACCACATAAACTACTCATCAAAGCTTAGATTCACGACTATATCATTATTCTTATATCATCCTTTTCCTCCCCACCTCAGAACCTTTCTTGCTCCACTCCTTGTCTGTGGCACGTCTGTGCTTGTAGAACATCCACAATTCCGCTTTGAGGGCCATCAAAGAAAGCTTGTCATTTTCTTCTTTGTCTAGAACCGCTGAATTGCCAGGCTTGTAGATATCTGTGCTCAGCAAAGCACGAAGAGCAAATGTCAGATAAGTAGACATGGGTCCATAATGCCACGTATGTAGCAAGTCGATGCACCAAGAACTCAAGCTGACTCCAGGGATTTGCAAAAGCGGAGACACGTGCAACACACGGCCGTGTTCACCAGCCACATAAAAGATGCAACTGAATGGAGACTGCTGCTGCTCGAAGGACCCCACATCTGGCAACAGTGTAGAAGGCTCCAATCTAGCCCATTTCGGAAGCCCTAGCTGTTGGAATGCTTTCAGCAAGCAGCGTCCACGGCCACGGCCTTTTTTTCGATAGTGCAAAAGCTTCGAGATCTGCTGTTGAACATCCACATCCGGAATCGTGACCTCCTATGTTGTTGACGACTACATAGACATATTAATATTAGGACGTACGTGAGCATATAAGGTGCTATATGCGGAATCCAACGACCGGACACAAACGAATTTTGAGTGGCGAAAAATACTTAAAACATCATGAAGCCTGTAAGCTATCTAGTGTTTTAGAACAAAGGTCCTTGAAGTTCTTCGACAAAGTAGCTTCGTACTTGCTTTTGTCATACAACGGGAATGGGCACGATCTCGCACTGAAACCATCAATGTTTGGAAGCTGTGCTTTCTTGACCAGACAACAAGGACAGGCATGATGATTATGGGACCACGTTCTCAAAGCAGCTATCTCGACCAAAGCAGCCCAATCAGCTTTGAAGTCAATGATCGGCAATCTCAAATCCGGATGTTGTTCACTCAAATCTCGCCTGAAAGCTTCCAATAATGGAAACACGGAACACCAGCCTCTGCAGCCACATCCACAAAGTTCCGATAATCCTGTGTTTGTCGTGAACACATCTGCGATATGTACTGGCTTCAGCCAGGACACAACCTACATTATATACAGAACACGTAGGACAACCAACGGTGGTGTTTATATTCATACATATAAATAAACATACATATATATATAAACATACATATATATATCTATATATATATATATATATATATATATATAGACAATAAAAACCCACACACACACAGCAATATCCGTATACCCATATAGCCTTTCACACTCCAGACCTTAAGTTTCAGTAGCAGGGCTATGTACAAACATACATATACATACTCATGTACTTATACATATGCATATACATACACGTACATGCATAAGCACATGTACAGGCGACAAATATAACATAAAATCTACTATGTGCTGTCGGGGTACGTAGCAACCAAACAAGCCTTTGCTTTTTTGTGCGTAAGTTGGTGACATAAAACCCCAAAAAGTTCTCGTTCTTGGAATACTGGACCCCGTCGAAATATACCGATAGAGGAACGATGTGTTCTCGCGAGAAACCTTGGCGGAGAGCTTCGATCGTGACATAATGGCGTTCGTATAGATCCCCTAGCTCCTCGTCGTGTTTCAAGAAGTCTTGCACAATCTCAGGAGATGCTGTGCCTTCAAGAATACCAAGCTCCATCAGCTCATTGCGTATCATGATCGAAGTCACACGGGTGGGGTGCTGTACGAGGGTCCTTCCAGCAGACTTCTTCAGATGCATCGGAACTGAAACCATTTCCACATCAGGCTCCGGGAATTCTTTATTCAGATGGCACCTGGGGCAAATTACGAGAAAGGACCAGGGACTTAATCAATGGAGTGTTAGATTCGGATAGAGGATTCAGGGATATCATTCTCCAGGTTTTGCAGAGTTTTGCACACAGTCCCTGACCTCAGATGTTCAGCTGCATGACGACTAGCGGACCGAGGGTTCAAAGCCAGATCCTCAGCACCCTCACCCCCTGATGCCACGTGCCAGTAAGCAAGCTGACAAGTGTCGGTTGCCGTAGCAGAACCATCCAAAAACCTCTCGACCAGCAGACGTCGAAACTTCTTAGCAGCCTCGATGTCCCCGCCTTCACTAGGCAACGTGTCTTCATACTCATGGAGATCAAAGTAACAGGAACCTTGGGTTTGGTCTGCTGCACGAGCACGTTTGAAGCTCATCGACCATGGACACCCCACCGTGCTACGATACAAATATATATGCACAGCCCGCTCTATAATAAGCCTTAAACCTAAACCTTCCAGCCTCAACCATACGTACACCTTGAGTGTGAGCTCCCGAAACACCACACCTAAAACCCTTGACCTCAAACTTAAACACTCTAAATCGTAAACTCTACACAAAGTAGTTATCATCCTCACCATACGTACATGTATTCGGTTCCTACATGAGCCAAACCTCGATGCAATTACTGTGCGGCTTGCACCGGCTGTGTGCATCATGGTCACTCACAGATCGAAACTAACTTTTCAACGGCGTTGCCCCGGAACTTTGTTCCCCAGCACCGCTCCCAGCACAACTTTTTCATTGTGTGAGAACGAACCCACACAAGCAGCAGCCAGGATCCTCAGGATAAACCAGGGAAGGTTTTGGATTAGGACTATAATAACCCGAGCAGTAAGATGTCAACCGTAAACCAGGATACCCACTAGGAGCTTCTGGGGGGTTTCGGGGTTCCGGACTGTTGATTTAGCTATACTCATGACGATCTACACCTTACTAGTAGTCCTAGGGGTGAAACGATCCGAGCCTAAGCACCTAAAACCTTAAAGCATATCTCAACCCTAAGCCCCATGCCCATATTCTTAAATAAAACTCGTCCATACGAATCCTCTATGCAGCTGCTTGTGGCACTACCCGGCAAGCTTCGAAAATCCAAGGCATGGCACAGCGATCACACTGAGCCGATGCTTCTCGTGGAGGCCGATCGGGCCAGGGCTTTTTTGGCTTTGCCTTTTGCCTTGGGGGCAGGGCTAGCTTTAACACTCTCGGAAGCATTCTTCTTGGCACTAGCCATCTGTTGTATCTGTACACTAGCCTCTGCCATAGCAGAGATTTTCGGCCCCAACATGCTCACGAAGTCGCAAAGCTTCGGCAAATACTGATCCTTGTACTCCTTCTTCACCTTCTGCAGCTCCTTCGCGGAGAGAACAGCCACCTTCATGGACTGAAAGAAGGGGTTCTCGGCGTAGAGCTCGAGCACCCCGACCCGGCATTCCTTGTAGCTCTTCACGAACCCAGCCGCCCACTGCCATGCGGCGGGATCGCTCTTGCCCATCTCGATCGTGATCATGCTCATAGCATTGTCGCTCGCTTGCTCCTGGGCAAGAAGCTCTTTGACCTCCTTCTCCTTCTTGGTCGTGACGGAACCGCTCCCGCCCGCCTTTGCCCGCTTGTTCGGATTCGGAGGATTCTCGGTAGTAGGAGGCGGCGTCGGGAGGTCAGTGTCGATCGGCTTCGGCTCCTGTTCCAAACCCCTCTTCTTGCCGCCCTTGCACCCACCAGCATTGCTGCCATCCCCGCCGGGCTTGGGCTGGGCTCCTGGAGTCTTTTCGAACAAAGCAGCATAGCCTTGCAAACCCAACTCCGAGGTCCTCACTTCGGTCTCGGTCACATCAACCAACCTCTTGCCGTTCTCCGCCGCGTAGCATCGCATAGCTTTCGAGAGCTGCACCTTTTCAGACCATGAGCCTTTAACCGGCTCCTTGACCTCGACAGTCACAGTACTCTTCCATTCCTGGATGTTCGATGTGGTCAGGAGCTGCTCCACCCACAGGTATGTGTCAGCTTTCAGCCAGGCGTTGTAGACCACACAGTGTTCCTGATTGGCAGTTGTAGGTTTTGGGGTTTCTTAGAACACATTCTCAAAGTTGAAGGGTAAAGTGTGTTTGTACATTCTAGGGTCCTTGGGGGTGTAGTGGGTGGGAACTGAAGCTCCTTAATGTCGGGCTTAGGGCTTATTGTTAGGCTCCGGGTCTTGTCACTAGTCAATGCTAATCGGCTCCTATATAGATATATAAGGTCTAAGAGTCTAGGCTTCCGGGTGGGGAGGGGCTCTTGAGTTCTTTGTGCGAGGCTAGGCTTGATTATTTGGGTTCGGCCTTGAGGTCGTCACGGCAGCACATCTGAGTGTAGTTCTTCGCCTGTTGCACGGCGATGGGTTCATCGACCCCGCCTAGGACCTGACAAATCTGAAGGAAGGTCTTGTAGGTGCCGAGCTCGTCCTTTCTTTTGCGAAATGTATTGACGGTGCTGCGGGTAGTCGTGACGAATTCAAAGTCCCGGGAGCATGCCCAGGCCCTCCTAAACTCGAGCTTGAAGGAATCTAGGAGTAGGCCATAAAGGTTTTTCACGTCCGGTTTGAAGCGGATGGCACGGCCCATAGATTGTGCCGTGGCACCACGGGCCGACATGTCTGTGTTGACCGTGGCCCAGTAGCTGGGGCCTTCCTTTGTAGCCTCAAGCATGGAAAACGTCACCTCCTTGGGGTCCTTGTTGATGCTGTTGGCATAGTTCTCGATCGCGATACGAATGGATTCCGGGGTCATTGCAGGTGGCTTCTTATCCTCGCTGGCGGCGTCTGCTGCCTTCTGCTCGCCGCTGCTGGTGGCGTCTGCTGGCTTCTGCTCCTCGCCGTTGGTGGCGTCACTTGGCTCATTATTGTTGTCACAGCCGGCGGCGTCTGGTGCCGATGCCGTGTCTGCGGGAGCTTCTTGGAGATCGGTGACGAGGGTCTCTGGGATTAGGGTATCGCGGGTGTCCATGGAGTCGATGCGGGCGGGCTGTGACTCAGCCATGATAGCAGCTAGAAGCTATCTAGCTGCTGCCGAAGCCTGTGGATCTCTGCACTACGTAGCTTGCGAGCTAGGGCATAGCAGCATGCATCAGTATAGCATATCATACAATACATACATACAAGACAAGGTGGAGCCTCCAAGAGGGTCTGATTGATCTCAATATAGTAAGTATATATGAGCTAATATATGTTCGATACAGGACTTTTTGGGCTCGTGACACCTCATCACACCTCATTGGGGGGCTCATCGGGGATCCAGTTTGATACCTCATTCTGTTCATTGCCTACTTAGAGGACACGACAGCATCTACCATACCCTAGAGGGGCTCATTGGGGGGCTCATCGGGGATCTAGTTCGACACCTCATTGTGCAGCTTTGCTCTTGCCGGAGCTCTCTAGCTTGCCTATTGACATAATCAGCAGCAATGAGTGGCTTGGTACGTTGCTACTCGACGAGCATGCAGACTCTGCGGTTTTCCGCTGTTGCGAACACATAGATCATGAAGTCAAAATCACCTCGCGTCGGCTATGGAAGCCCACAAACCTTAAAGTAGAGCCCCTACATGGGTATCTAAATCTGGATCCACCGATATATTGGTTATTAGTAAAATACTCATACCGAAAGAGTTTAGGGTTTAGGGCTGAAGGGCTTAGGGTTATGGTTTGTGGTTAGATGGGCCGGTCGGGCTCAGATGAAAGGTGGTATCCAGTTAATAGATTGCGAGGAAGGTAGCTAACGGATCTAATTATGGATCCATTATAGCCCACGAGCGAACGGATCTAATTCTTGATACCTATATAGCCAGCCAATCTGATATCTATATAGGGAAGGGTGTAGATTCTGAGTTTAAACCTATATATATATATCCGTACCAAGGCAATAAAAAAGGCGGTATCCAGATAATAGAATGCAAGGATGAGAGACGAGAGGCTCTAATTCTGGATCCAAACAACAGCAGGCGGGCTCGATTGCGGGATCTAGTTCGATCGTAACCAATCAACATATATATATATATATACTGCGAACGGACTGCGATGCCTTGTCATGTTCTAAGGTGTCACTATAAGAGCTGTGAGCAAGACCGTGTAAAGTGCAAGAGAAGGGGGCACGCTACGCGTCCCTCGACTCTAGGGGGCATGCTACGCATCCCTCATCTTTACCTTTCTATGTGACCGCCAACGCAACGTTTGGCTCAAGTCAATGCCCATAGCTAAGTGCTATATGTGTCTTCTATCCTGAGCAATCAGAGCTATCCCGTTGCACAGACGAACCGCCGCCGGCAGTGAGTGCAAAAGGAACGGCCGCCGGTTCTGCCTGCATAGGATTGCACGTGTGGAAGTAAGAGGGAGAGACAGGGTCCAGTCTGTGGAGAGTGCAAGCCAGCCACACCTACATTCATTACAGCTCTGGTGGGGAGAGCAGCAACCAAGTCGAGATCAATCCCCCACGCAGGTTATCAGCCGTACGCGGCTCTGCCTTTCTACAGCAACGACTACTTGATCTACTACGACCACAATGAACTCAGGATCAAGCCAAGATACGACAATGACTTTCGGTGCCGATGTGGCAGCGCCAGCCGTTGGTGAGTCAACAGCTGATGACACAGTGGTGCAATCCGTTGATAGCTCCACGGAAGATGACAAAGGTCAATCTTCTGCGCTTGCCATTGCAAAGGCAGTTCCCAAGGGGAAAGCAAAGAGTCTACCAAGAGCATCTACGCCTTCACGTCCGACATCCACAGGTTCGAGGACGGGCAAGGCTTCAGAACGACGGGCCGAAGCGTCTGGTTTTCAGGCACCTCGGACTACGTCCAGGGCTAAGGACAAAGGAGTCAAGACCTTGGAAAAGAAGTCAAGACCATCATCTTCGAGAAGCTCTTCAGCACGATCGAGGACTTCGGCTACTCGTGGGCGTGACAAGTCCATGACTTGGAATCGGATGGTTACCAATCAACCACGCGATACTGACGATCTGGACATGACTCTGGATACGATTCCTGCACGTGGTGATGCGTCATCCGTGGCCACGCCTGCAATAGCTGACGGTCCGAACGCCTACCAGGAGCTGACGATTTCGCAACAGTTCGAAGCATCGAACCTTGCACAGCAGATGTACTATCGCAGTCAGGTGCAAGAATACGAAGGAATCGTCCAGACCCTGATGGACAAGATCAAGGAGATGCAACAAGAAGATGAAGGATCTGGAATTCGCATTGAGGAATTGGAACGACAACGTGATCATGCATGCTTAGCCATGAGGCACATCAACAATGTCAATCAGGAGATGAAGCGAGACTATGAAACAGCTTTGTTTCGCATGGATGAGCAGAACTCTGCTCAACAACGTCAAGCACATGCCGTTGCCGAGGATTTAGCTCAACAGCTACACGTGTTTCGCACGGAGGCAGCCACCAACTTTGTGCAGTTGGAGGCAAGAGCGCAAGGTGATGGTGAGCTTATGGCACGTGAGTATGAGCGTCTGACTCATGAACTTCATGAACACGCCAGAGAGAACTTGGTCCTCCGGTCAAACACAGCAAGTTCGGAACAAGCCTTACAAGCAATGCAGGAACGATTCCACTTGGTCAAGAACCAGGAGTTGCGGGCTGTGAACGAGATCCAAGGGCTAGCTGGAAACAGCGCAGCCATTGAACAAGAACGATTTCGGCTTCGCGAACGTCTTGGTGAAGAGGAAGAGTACCGCAGAATGGCTGTGAAGAGGATGCAAGAAGCAGAGGAACGACTTCATCAGAATGAAGATCATGCAAGGCGATCATTGCCTACCTTGCACGACGAGCTGAGTGAACTCAGGAAAACGCTCAAAGCACAAGAAGATCTTCAAGCGAGGACACGCAGCGAATTGGAGGCAGCGCGAAACTCCAATCAAGGAGGAGCGACGCGACCTTCGAGCATGCCCATGTCTTCGAGGACTACTGAGTCTGGCTGGGAGCACGTAGGAAAGGATGTAATGCCTGCATTTTCCGTAGGAGATGAGGTACGATCCCCTGAAATACGGTCCCCAAGTCAAGTTAGTCCAGTCGCCAAAGAGAAGTTCGCATTCTCGGAATCGGACAAGGACAAGAACCTTGTGATGGACGGAATTCCATTCACCGGTGGAAACTTCTTCACTGGCCGCAGTTCAATGCCAATCGTGGCGGATGCAATGCCCGAGCACCACGTGCCAGGTATTAGCAGCCCAGCACTTGCGCGTTCCACGCCTAGTGCAGCCACTTTGTTTGGCATACCAAGCGGATTTCATGGGAAAAGTGATGCGGCAGCCGTGCGTGATCGACAGCTACGCGAACTCTTGGGGGATCGCGGGATGTTGGGATCGAAGTCCACAGCATCGGCCAGCTCCTCAAGACCTGTTGGCATCGACGGTGTCACCGCATCTACTAAGGGCAACGACCTCATTGGTCCCCCTGTCGCCTATGACGATTCCATCCATGAGGCAAGGAGGCGTCAGATCGAGAAAGAGATCGCGGAACAGTACGAGGAGAAGATTGCTGATCTGCGAAGTGAAGTACTCAAGGCTCAGAAAGCCGAACAACGTCTCAGAGCTGATCGTGATGAGTGGAGATTATTCGCTGAAACGATTCAGGAAAACAATGGAGACGATGACGGTGATGAAGCTGGCGACGAGAACGGAGAGGAAGAGCATGATGAAGGTACCGGCACGGGGTATGATCCTCCAGATCCGCCTGACGACGATGATGACAAGAAGAAAGGTGGAGGGGGCAAACCCGAATCGGATCCTGGTTCGCATGCGCGTGATCCTGATGGAGATGCGGATCCTGAAGTCACAGAGGTGAGAATTTCCAGGAGGGAAGCCGACAAAGTTACTGTTCCTCCATGGCCTACTCTCACTCATCTCAACAACTGGCGATCTGTGTGCACGGCAAATGTCTTAGGGGCATCAGCCGACCCACATCATGAGGACTGGATGTTATGGCTGGCACCAGCGTTCAACCCATTCCCTGATGTCGAAGCATTGAATGATTCAGGACACAAGAAGTTCAAGAGCATAGACGTCAAATTGGGGATCGCCATGGTCGCAATGCTACGTGCCGGTGGTGACAAATCAGCTGACCTGTACCTCGAGGTGAACCGGAAGGCCAACGATTACATCAGCAGGCCTGACGTGAAGATCATCAAAGGACGACAAGTCATCGCGATGATGTACGAAAGTTTTCGAACACATGATCGTCTTGACATGATCATCACTCTTGAGTATTTGGTGAAGCTCCAGTACCAAGGCGACAACAAGCTCCATACGTTCAAGCAGACGTGGTTGGAAGTTCTGGGACGGATGAGACCAGAGGACATTCCATCCAAAACAGCTCTCCGTGATTGCTTGTACAGCAAGATCAAGGACTCGCCCGCAATGAAAATGGACTTGGGCATGCACTATGAACACTTGCCCTACAATCATGAAGATCGATCGTACGACAACCTGATGAAGATCATTGATCGTACCATCATGCGGAAACGAGAACAGTCAAATCTCACTCAGACTCAAATTGGCTTGCGCCAGATGCTTGAGGGCAAGGATTTGCTTGCTGCACCGGCCAAGGTACCCGAGAAACCTACGCCTAACGCAGCTCCATCCGCAAAGGTCAAGGCTTCGCCGACCAAGCCGGACAAAGCAACACCTGTACTACCTCAAAGCAAAGCGAAGAGTCATGCGAAGACCAAGCCGAAGCCCAAGAAGAAGACGAGGAGTGAGTCAGCGGACAACAGAGGTGACAAAAGCAAGAAGCAAATCCGCTGCAAGTTCCATTTCACAGATGCAGGGTGTCGAAATGGCGATAAGTGTCCATTCAGTCACTCGAAGAAGACTCCAGAGCGACCCTTCACGCCGAGGACGAGAACTCCAAGTCCATCTGGAGGAGGAGGAAACAGGATATGCTACTCGTTCAAGAACACAGGCTCGTGCTCAAGAGAGAATTGTCCTTTCAAGCATGAGGCAGCAGCTACCCCAGCTCCGGAACCAAAGGCAAAAGCTAAAGCCAAATCCGAAGCGAAGGCAGCTCCAGCGAAGCCGAATGCCAAGGCCAAGGCACTCCCTGCTGCACCCGCCATCAGATTGTGTCGAAGGTGGAATCCATCAGCTCCGGCTATATGGAAGCGATCTTCAAAACAAGATGAGGAGGAGTCAGATTGTCCATCCGTTGACAGCGACGCTGATTCGGATTGTTCAACAGATGACGAATCCTCGGGAACGACTACGTCGACCCGAAAAGTGATAAAGCGCAATGTGACATTTGCCAATGACGTGAAGTTCATTTCTTCGTGTCCTAGACGATCGAAGAAAGACAAAGAGCGGAAGGTGAAGTACGTCGACATGGAAGCGTTTATCAATGATGAGGATCGCGCCGTGAGCTTGGAATTCGCCAAGCACAAAGCGAGATTGAGGGCACAGATCATGAGAGACATGGTTGACGACGATGATGATCAATGCGGAGATCGAGTTTCGTTCGTACGAATCCCAGGAACGTCTCGAGTGGAAGAAGTTTCGTTCTACGACGGTGAGGATTCCATCGTTGAGCGCGAACTCGATGCTGCACACAGCAAACGGATCATCAATCAAGGGTTATTCAAATGTATGGTTCAACCAGTCATCCTTAAGAAGAAGATCAAGTTTCTCATGGACACTGGGTGTGGTCATGACCTCATATCTCAGAAGAAGATCGAGAAGCACAGTCTCGAGACACTCGTGACTCCAGAGCCCATATCATTTCAGACAGCCAATGGAATCACCGATACCGATCTCGTGTCGAACTTCCAGACTGAGTCGTTCGAGGAACCGATCAACGCTTATGTGTTGGACGACACGCCGTCGGTGCTTTCCATAGGCAAGAGATGTATGAACTTCAACTACGGGTTTGTGTGGCCTCCCGGAAGGGAACCATTCATGATCAACCCGCAGGGCAAGAGAATATCTCTGTTCGTGAACGGTGACATCCCGTACGTTCGTGCCGGGAGTTCCAAGTCATTGGTTCATGATGATCCGGAGGCCAAGCGATCACCGAAATCTTCAAGGGTGCGTTGACAGCGGGCAATGTTGACGTCAGCGTCGCAGCTGCCGCTGAAGCTGCACCGGGCGAGATCGAAGCAGAAGAAGAAGGTGATGATCATGAACGACCTCCTGATCCTGAACCCCAAGAACCTCCTATAGAAGAAGTACCAGAGTCCGAGGCCGGACGCCCTCCGGACGACGACGAAGGAAAAGGAGTGGGTGAAATTCCATTGGATGGTGACGATGAGGTGATCATTGATGTGGAAGGCGACGGTGCGCCGAGCCGCAAGGCCAGAGTCGGAACACTGAAAGCCGAAGCGAAGACATTGGCACATCTGTGTACTCATCGCTACCGCAATCCATATTGCGAATCGTGCATACGCGCGAAGATGAAGCACTTGCGAACACAACGAGGTGCATTTCAACGTGTGATCAAACACTGGGGAGATCTTGTGACGTTCGACTTTCTTGACATGCGCAAGGCCGCCGAAGCAGGCATTGGACTCGATGACGGGGCACGTGAAGTTCTAGTCATCAGGGACATCGCCACCAAAATGATTGCAGCAATTCCCACGGCTTCAAGGAGCACTGACGAAGTCGTCATGGCCATCAGACGCCTTATGGGAAGACGCAAGATTCATATGGCGTACAGTGATGAAGCACCAGAGTTCGATTCAGCTATGGCACAGTTGAAGATCGTGATTGATCATTCCCTTCCAGGGAAACCCAGTAACAATTCACTCGCTGAACGATCAAATCAAGAAGTGATCAACACAGTCGCAGCATCCATGCTACACGCCGGATTGCCCGCTCAATACTGGTCCTTTGCGCTTAATTGCGTGATGCAGAACCTCAACGTTGAAGACGTGGAGGGCGATGGTGATTCAGCATGGAAGCGAATGACTGGAAAGGACTTCGAGGGAAAAGCCATACCCTTTGGTGCCAAAGTCTTCTTCAAGCCGACGGACACAAGGCCGAAGACATATGGCAACAAATTCGATCCAAAGGGGATTCCAGGCATTTTCGCCGGATACATCATCACTGCTGGTCAAGGATGGTCCAAGAAGTATCGCGTTTGGGATATGAAGGAATTTGCCAACGCGAACTTGTCGATGGACGCATCTGTTCCCAGGAAGTTGATGAGACCGTACGAGACAGAAGTTATCTACTTCCCAGAGGAGATAACGTTTCCCCTGAAAGCCGAGTACGAAAGGATGAATTCAACCATTGAGGGACTCAGGGACAACGTTGACCTCGCTGGCAAGGAGATAAAAGACGTCGATGACGGTGGTGACGGTCCGCCTGGAGGAGATGGTGGCGACGGGGATGACGATGATCCAAGTGGACTTCTTCCTCCACCGGATCCCGGAGAAGATCCTGACTTACAGGACATAGATCCATCTGACATTGAGACGGAGCCGCTCGGCGAAGTCTTCAAGTCAGCAGAGCATGAAGCTATTGATGCCATAGGAGACAAAAGACTCGAAGAACTAGACGAAGAGCTGGGTCTACGTGCAGCACCGCCTCCTTCTGAACCAAAGGTCACTGGGAAAGATCGACGATCGCCCCGCGAAGTCGGTCCAACCGGTAGACTCATCCCCGAAGGAGACATCGAAGAACCTGGAGAGATTATCAAGATCTTGAAAGAAAAGAAGTTGGCTCCCGAGGAGATTGAACATTGGAGTACGGGGAAGAAAGGAGACGGCATTGTATATCTTACCGATGACGGTGAAGCTTGCAAGATCGACAAAAGGGGAGTTCCGTACAAGATCCGAAGTGATGGTCGACGAACTCTTCCTACACGGCGACCTATCCATTCTTATTCTCCGGAAGCATGGAAGAAGATGAGCGAAGCGGAGAAGAAGGCAGCATACAAGAAAGAAAAGCGAGACAAAGCTCGAGTTGCCAAGAAAGACCGGAAGAAGGCTGTGATAGGAAAGAAGATAGTCACCAAGACTTTGGACAACATGATCTTTCCCAAGATTGTCCCGTGTGAAGAAATTGATCTGCAACTCAACGTGACCGTTGACGACGACGATGGTTGGTCATGGGCACAGTCCTATGTGGATCAATATACACAAGAACAATTCTTGGCAGATGTCGTGCCGGCTGTTCCGGCGCATATGGTCATGGATGATAACTGGATTCCTTCTATGCCGTGTACGACTTCTCACAGAAACGTACATCGGGAAAAGAATCATGCAGGAGGATCGTGCTTCAATGCCATGGTCACTCGACCCGTCACACGCAAAGAGATGATCAACAATCCCAAGGCCATGGAAGCTTTCATGAAAGAATGGAAGGGATTGTGGGACCAAGAAGTGTTTGACTTCTCAACTACGCGTGAATATGACGACGTCGTCGCCGAGGCAAAGAAGAAAGGTGAGAAAGTACATATGGCGCGAGTACACGGACTGATCTACGAGAAGAACTATCAGCTCAAAGAGGACGATCCTGCCAGGAAGTTCAAGGGGCGAGGTGTACTACTCGGTGATCAGGTCAAAGACCAGAATATGGAAGCCGCATTGTTTCAGGATTTGGGGAATTCCCCGGCTACATTTGACGCCTCACGATGGGCAGATTACTACGGATGCCTTCCTGGCAACGATGTCCAGATGGCGGATGCTATCCAAGCATACATTCAGGCCAGATTATCGGGCACTCCATGTTGGGTTGAACTGCCTGATGAAGCCTGGCATCCATCTGCGAAACGGCACAAATTCCGTAGGCCGGTATGTCGCCTGATCAAAGCTCTATATGGACATCCTGACGCAGGAACCATGTGGGAACAACATTGCCACACCGCGGTACAGAAAGTAGGGTTCAAGCCGATTGGCGATGAATGGCCATCATTGTATTTTCACCCGCAAATGAAGCTCTTACTTGTCATCTACGTGGATGATCTCAAGATGGCAGGACCCAAAGAGAATCTACCCAAGGGTTGGGACATGCTGCGCCAAGAACTTCGATTGGAAGAAGAAACGCCGCTGGGCTTGTATCTGGGTTGTCGCATCTCCAAGGGCGAGGCAACGTTGCATGACAAAACGAAGGTGCAGACCGTTACCTACGACATGGAGACGTACCTGGACATGACAGTCAAGAAGTACTGCGACGTGACTGGGTTCGATCCGACAAAATTCAAGACGGTACCATCGCCGAGTCCGGCTGAGGAGACTAAGAATCACCCAGCTCGCGCTCCGGCACAGTCAGGTAAAAGCCATCGATGCACGTGGTGTGGACACACCATGCCTGTTGATAAGGATGGTCGGCTCGTTCCGCCTCCACCTATTCCCAAGGCGCCCGAGGAAGAGGAAATCAACGAGGCCAATCGCGGCGCACTTGCTCCGCAGGCAGCCAGCATTCTCATGAAATTGCTTTATGCCGCGCGCATTTGCCGCTTTGATCTTCTGCGCAGTATCAACAATCTCGCACGCAAGATCACGAAATGGACCAAGAAGGAGGATGCTCTTCTTCATCATCTCATGGCCTATGTGCACCAGTCCAAACATCACATGATGATTGGATGGGTCGGGAACTCCTTGGAGGACTCGTCCATCGGGCTGTTTGCAGATGCGGACTATGCAGGTTGTGGAGAAAGTTTGAAATCTACCTCCGGTGCTCACTTGCACATTCAAGGTTCTCATACAAGATTTCCCTTGGCGGGACTTAGCAAAAGGCAGGGATGCTTGAGTCATTCCACACCTGAGGCCGAGATTGTCGCGGCCGACTTTGCCATGTCACGTCTTGGATTGCCTGCTATCACGTTGTGGCAGCAGCTTGGGGGGCAAGACCCCAACTTCGTCTTCTACGACGACAACCAGACCATGATCGGGGTGATTCGCACGGGCAAGAATCCGACTATGCGTCACTTGGAACGTACCCACGGTATCTGCATTGGATGGATGCATTCTATCTTTCAGGAAGGTTACGTTTCTCTTGCCTACGAGGTCACTGCCAAGATGTCCGCGGACATACACACCAAGTCGTTCAAGGATTCCGTGTCCTGGACACATGCGTGTCAGCTCATCAACATCTTTCCGCCGGATCTCATCGGCTCCCAAGAGATTATGGATCTGATGCGACCTACTCATACCCAAAGTACGGATGAGAAGGGTCAGCAGCACTACTCGTTCAAGAGCGAGGTGCCTTGTTTTCCTTACACGCAGACGCCGATCCTCCCTCAGGTGTTGTATCGCGCTGGATTGTCGAGTAAGGAAGGCTTGCAAGAACATGACAGTGTGGACCCCATCCTGGTTGTCAAGTTCCCGCGCATGTTGCGGGGGCCGCCTTCTGCGTTGCCGCCTGGTCGTTACCTTCGGTCGACTTGGATTCTTCGTGAAGGGCAGTGGCACCAGATGGAGGATCGTGCTGCTATCCTTGACACACCGGGCAAGTTCGACCGCTACGTGGAGCGTGCTGTGTTTCAGTACCATCCCGTGCGGGGCATTTGCGCCCCGCTGCCATTGCGGACGTCCTTGCGCCGCCGTTTTTGCCTATTCCTGAACCGCCTCTAGGCCAGTCTTATGTGCGCGCCCTGCCCGCCAAATGGCGAGCGGTGGTTGTCACACTGGCGCGTGCCATCCATGGGGGGTACCAGGGCTTTACATTGCACCAGGGATTTTGTTTCAACGGCCAATCCAAAAGTCAAGCCTCTCAATTTGGTTATGACCAATGGTCGTCGGTGTACGAAGATGTATGGCATGATGCGGCGGAACAGAAAAGGGAATATCAAGGATATGATGGAGCAATTGTGCCTCACGTGGTCAATTTCGCCGAAAACAAGCCCAAGGAGGGTCTGGTGATCCAATTCCTCGACCACGATGGAAGGTTGGTCCATGCTTACAAGAATCCTTACAGCCGGTGGAAGTACCGTATCACTATCAAAGATGCTCCAAAGGCAGTGACGGTATGGACATTGATAGGAGTCGATGAGGAGAACTGGTGGAATGAGTATGCTCCAGGCAAGGATTGCATCGCCCAGCATGCTCCCGATTCTCACTACGACCCTGGGCTGCAAGTAAATGTTCTGAGTATGGGGCGAGAAGTTGACGACGCCATGTGCGCTTACATCTTTGATGTGGTGGAAGCAAGGAAAGACAACCCTAACTCCGTAATCTTCATTGGTGCAGGGGTGTTGGGCAAGAATTCGTGGCTGAGTCGGAAAATCGCTGACAACCCTGAAAGGGCCAAATTGCGGACAGACTACCCATGGGGGGAGGTCGTCCAAAGAATTGCGCGCAGAGCGGCATCATGGGGGTTCCAAATCATCATCGAAGTGCCTCCTCGAGTACCAGTCCAGGAAACCAAGCAGTACAAGGGACTTCAGGAAGATGCCATGTGGAAGAGCATCAAGATCCAAGGATGCACTCACGGGCAACGTTATACCTTTCGGGATCCTGTATCTCCTGGAACCGCCGTTGAGCTCGGCTACTGCAAGGATGAATGGGAGTACATTGCCGCAAACGTCGCGTTGCATCCTAAGTCGTCTGATGTGTGCTCGTCCAAACATTTGCACATGACTGATTCGGACGCTAAGGATCGATCTGATAAATGCGAGTTGACTAGCCAAATCTCCAGAAGATTGCTTAAAGCCTTGAAATTTCAGGCAACTGGCGATGGGAGATTGGTAGCCATGCCGTCGAAGGCTGGTGGACGGAAGCCAGACCGCATGATTGTTGACCTTTGTGGCTTGGGTAACGGCTACGCCGTACCTAAGTCCACTAAGGGTGCTCTCGCATAACGTGCAAGGAGCTGATCAGCTCCAAAGCCGATGAGGACAACCTTATCGGTACGATGAAGGATGCGTGCCGGAACGACCTGCGCACACCTGTGCTATTTGTGGCATCGCTTTTGCGATCAGGTGCTGGTCCTGGAAGTAGTGAAGGGGCTTGCGTGGGGGGTGAAAAACGTTCTGGTGGGAAGTACAAGGTTTTCAGAAGTGTCTTGAAATCTCTCAAACGCCTGCTGAAGAAGTGTGCGGGATTTTTCCGACGTCTATTTTTCGCTTGACATGCCTTCTTCATGTTCATGTTGGTCTTGGCCAGAGTTGCATGCTCTTGTTTCAAGTGGCAAGGTGACGAAGGTTAAGGTTGATGATCATGTTGGTGCTGATGGCGATGGTGGTGGACGCAGGATCATGTTCTCTAACATGCCTGAAGCGGACCGTTTGGTGATGAGACTGAATGATTGCTTGGACCATGACTCGAAGAGCAGTTTGTTGCAGCGCATTGATGTTTCATGGCGGTCAATTGCGAGGAATGTTCGCAGCCTTGTTCGAGCTCATGTCAGTGTCAGTCATGTTGCACATGAATCTGAGGACATTGCATGGCAGCAACATCAGTGTGTAGACGCTGATGAAGGGGCTATTAGACAGCCCCAACTAAGGAACAACTAAGGTCTGACCAGACGGATCGGGGAAGGGTGCCTCTTACGGAGAACCCGGAACCGTGAAGTCGAGTAGGGTGTAGGGACTTCCCTCCTACGGAGGAAGGACCGAAACCCGAGCCATGGCTGAAAGCTACAATGCCTACGAGCTGGCCTTCGATGGAGTGGACCACGAGGAAGTTTTCCCGTCTGGTGGGATGATGCGAACGTTTCTGAAGTTCCACAAGTTCCTGGAGATGTATTCTGGGGATGCGTCGCAGAGCGTCTCGCTCCCGCCGAAGATTACGAAAGACAAAGTGGTCGACAATGATCTCATTCGCACATGGGCAGCTTTCAAAGCACCTCCGTTGGTCTTGCTGTTCACGTGTGCAAATCTGTCGTCAGGAGGAGATCTTTCCATTCGAGTCCGAGAAATCCTCAAAGCTTGCTTGCTTGCTGCTCCTGAGGAGTACATGGACAAACCCTATGGGGAGATACTCGCCATGGTCACTAAGTTTGGTGGAGGTCTCAAACACATTGTTGCTGACCACGAGGGGAAGTACAATGCCATCACCAGGTTCATGGTGGATGAGGAAGTGATCCGCGATGATGCAAAATTGGCTGTGGTTGAACTGGAACAAGAACGGAAGCAAGTTCGGTTCGACTTGAACACTGCAACAAGGAACATCGTCACTGCGGACGGCTACTACAACCTCGCTGTTCTCATCAACTCCGTGGAGACGCCCTACCAGACTGTGACAGACACGAGAATTCAACAATGGTATACGGTGAATCAGGACTACTACCACAAGTTGCCAATGTCGGGTAGAGCACCTGACCAATCAGACCTGTTGGCGGAGCCTACGTTATGTAGGGTGTGCAAGCTGATGTACATGTTCGCGAAACACACTGGATATGGACTACGGACCTACAACCAGGAATGTGCTGCGAACAACGATGGCGCCACGCCACTCAACGTTCACCAGCTGGCCATGATGATGCGCACAATGCCTCAAGGCATGGGACACCCGCTCGCCTTTGCGATGAACTCGCTCCAGGCGTTCAGTGTCTGTCTCCACGTGCTTCATTCCTACGTATCATGGGTTGATCCAGACACTGGACACCCGCATTACAGATGGTCCAATGATGTGCTCCCTGATTCCGACTACACCACGTATTCTTTCCTCAAGCACCACGTGGATGCTGTATGTGCAGATCAAGACAGGAACGGCTTCCAATTGCCGGATGCGTTCCGTAGCTACACCTGGAATCAATGCGGAGTTGAATCTGGGTATGTGGTCGACTGCTCTACCAAACGCGCCACGTTGAGCATATGGGAAGCAGAATTCCAACAGATGGGGGCACCAAGACCGCTTATGCAAGATGATGGCCTATTTCCGCCCAATCTTCAACGGCATCCTAGCTGGGTATACTCAACGGGGAGAGTTGCGATGCCTACGGCAAGCAACCTCGAACCGGAAGGAATCGTGCACCCTGAGCATGGAAGAACGCCGGGACAATCGCAAGGATCCGCTGCCGAGCCTCGAGCCACCCCTAGCCACGGACCAAAGAGGGCAAGGACGGACGAGGCAACGGCATCGGCGTCGTCATCTTCTGCGGCACCTCCTCCACAACCACCGACTTCGCAACCGGAAGAGGAACCATCGCAACCGACATGGGAGGAAGCTCCAATCCCCGCTGGCGCTCAGGAAAGTTGGTACCATTATGTCAACATCGATGAAAAGGGCTGTCGCTCGAGCTTGCTGGCGACGACCCGTGATCAAGACGAGTACCCACCTACCATTGATGAGACGCCAAAGTTCGTGGCCAACCACGACGTGGGGACCACACCGATTCAGCATTACGTCAGAAGACTGGTGACCTACTTGGCAAGGATTCGTTCCGTCTCTCAAAGTGACGACAAGGGTCTCAACCTGAAGGTCTACGTGAAGCTGAGCACGAAGATGTGGTTACGGATGTATTCGCGGCTGTACCATGCATTGGCATTGGTGTCGTGTGTGCATCTTCCTTCTCCTCCAATGCTTACCTCTGCAGTGATGATCGAGGCAGACAGCGACCTTGTCGACAACGATGAAATTCCGGCAGAAGCAAGGATCAACACCATGAACACGCTGAACGGATTTCGCAATAGTTTGGGTATGGGTGGCAAACCTGATGCCGCGACTATGCGCTCTCAATGCACAATCCTCGTCCAAGACTTTGACATGGTCGCAAGGACCAGAGGATCATCGCATACAGTGAGAGAGAATCTCGTCATGCATGGATGGAGTGAGATCTACATTGTGAGCCCGTCGATCACCGCAGGTGCCAACTACAACTTCCAAGTCACAAAGGGATCGTTGGAATCTGTGAATGAGACATTGGATGGCTTGACTGAAGAGCAGCTTGCAACCGTCACATTGCACTACCATCTGTCTCTCCAAGCGATCCTCATCGAGAACATATCATTTCCGATGAGTGAGGTCGGAGACGGAGCAGCGATTCGTGCTGATTTGCAGCGGCAGCTCAAAGCCACGTACGTTGACCCCATCATTGCGGCAGGGAAGCGTACCACGCGCCCTCCGATTGTCAACATCAACCACGACTTACGGTTCGTAGGAGCAGCCAGCAATTACCTTCGTCAGAAAGCTTCTATGTTCAACGGTTTCCACGCGCTGGGAATGTACATTGAACTGGAGTTGCGGGCCCGAGCATGTGTGGTGATTCATGGATCTTCGTTTTGGTCAAGAATGTACAGTCAGGCGAAACATGCATCGTCGGGCGTGCATACATTGTCAGTCGAGAAGGTACCACCACCGGACAATCGGGTCAGGTTCAAATTGGGCCTAGCTATCTATGAGAAGCAGCTGTTTTGCGAGAAGATGGTATCCACGTGCTTTGTTGAGGCATCGAAAGTTCGCTCATGGGACGAGACAGTCAGAACCGACTTAGTCGCTCACCCGTCGCTTGTCGAGATTTGGGAGACAAGAGTGAAGTCAAGACGACCACCAAGATCTCGCAGACATGGTTTACGGGGGAACAGCAGCAACAGATCAGGTCGGGTGCCCAGGGTGACACGGTCGCTGAGTCGTCCACAGTCACCTGGCAGGATTTTGACATCGCCATGACCGTTCCCGAGGCCTACTACGACAACCGGCACTACTGGTTCAGGATCGACACCTATGCGACCCCGAACACTGGTTATGTCAAAGGGAGAACGTTCTATTGCTCTGGGTGCGAAGGAATGAAGTTGGCTGAGTGCTACGCACAAGCCTTCTTCAAGCCGACCGGAAACGGGTATCCTGGGCACTGCATTGGGTGCGCGCATACTTCAGCTTTGAAGATGCAGCATCAAATCAGCTCCTTCAATGACTTGATCGCGTCCCAGAAGTACACCTTGGCTTGCGCAAAGCACCTTTATGACCTGAGGCTTCAATTCGTGGATCCTCGTGTGGACATCAAGGAGTTCCTCAAAGTCTGTGCAGAGATGGTCTATGAAGACATAGGCAAGACGGTTTCTCACTACGGTGGTCTCCGAATCACAGCCAGTCAGGCCATCGAGTACGCGGCATGGGGAAAGGCCAAACAGTTGGCATGGGACAGAGGATACGACTCCGAAGGCAAGACATGCTACATCTGCTACTACGATGCCGGGAACTGCGCTTATGCTGGTTTCATGAGGATGCTTTTGACTCCGGAAGAGCGCCAAGAATGCTACCGAGGGTCAGTCTTGCCCAAGGAAGAGCTCCTGGGTGACACATGGAGCTGGCGCTCGGGCTTCTTACAATTGCAATGAGACACCCAAGTCATTTTCCAAATTGGGGTGGCCTTGAGGGAGCAAATGCGTGCGTGAGGGGAATCGAAAGATCATTCTTCCGCTACGCGTCGGCCGAAGCCATCGAGCTGATCACGGTTGACTCCCCGCGCAAAAGGACACCGCCCAAGAAGAATGAAGCAGTCGCTGAGATCGTCAACAACATGTCCGCTGACCTCGTGATTGATTTCACAGTGATCGTCGATGGTGATATCTACCCTGTAGAGATTACGAGAACCGACGAGACACAGGCCGCTGACAACGTCACGGACGATCCAGGGTTCTCAGTTGCTCCACCAATACCTGCACAAGATGTGGATGTGGATGCGCAACCTGAAGAAGAGCAGGGTGCAGAAGGCCCTGATCCCAGACATGCAATTCGTGAAGGAGTTGTCACGCAGCTTCAGGACTATGTTGGCGTACTCGCTCAGGGCGAGATGTCAGTCGGAAGCGATCGCATCACATTTTGTGTTGCTTGTGGCAGTGACCTACACACTCTGTCAAATTGCACAGAGAATGCTGCAACCGGGACCTGGTACTTCGAAGCGTCCAGATCATCAAGGAAAGTCTTCTTCGATATCCACGTCGAGTACCTTCACAAGAGGCTGAACCAATGGACGTTGACACCACAGATCATGTGAGTGTTGCATCCTCGGACCGACGACCCAAGGCCAAAGCCCGACCGCGACGCGGAGGCGAAGCCGTTCGGGGTGATGTGGTCTTGATCCGTTATGAGAACAAACACAATCTCTGCACGGATGTAGAGAATCGTCGGGGCCTAAATGATGCTTGTGGCGTACCATTGCAGGAATCGGGACCAGAGAATAGCCAGCGAGTGGTGGACATCATTGAGCAGCTTTCGGACCATCGCGACCGACGCCTACCTCAACGAGGAGACCGTCCTAGCTATGTGTACGACGAGAACACTAACAGCTACACCAATCCAGGCTATGAATCCATCGGCGGCGGAAGGCCAATCCGGTGCGGGATTCTCGATCTGATCCCAACCAAGGGTGCAAGCTTCATCAACAATCGGTGGGACATCGTGAACGAAGTTGTCCTTCGCAACATCACCCGTCAGCGCAGGGTGAATGCGGATTGGGCGCTATCATGCATCCAGTCTGACTTGCGCCACAGAATCGCCAGGCGCCCAGGCTCGGAGTGGCTTGACAACCGGTGCCAGGTGGCATTCAACAGTGTCATCAAATGTGATGAAGGAGGATGGGTGCTGATCGAAGACTTGGTGAGGCATGAGCCACTATGGACCCATGAAAGCAGACGCATCACCGAAGGGGTCTCAAGGACCGATGACCAACAGAAGAAGAGAGTGTACAATGAAAGACTTCAGCTATTGTTCCAGGGGAACATGATTGCAGCCACGAAACGCAACAAGGCCAAGATTCGGTTGCAGTTCCTGGGTGTGAGAGTGAAGGACCCCGGCACGGAAGTTCTTGGATCAGCAGGTTCGAACATGTTGGTATCAGTTCGGGACCAGATCACGGAGATCCAGAGCAACGACCATTGCCGACATGGCCAGAGGTACCTGAACCTATGCAACGGCTGGGTGAAGCCATGGGCAGTTCGGGCTACGAGTGGTCACTCTGCGCATTCAGATCCCCAGAACAACTTGCTTCAGTTGGACAAGAACAGGTTCGCAATATCTCCATCTATGACCCTCTTGCAACGTCTTGGAGGTGCGTTCCACGCTACGGCATGCCGCAACTTGGATTCCATTGTCACGCAAGGCATCATGCCTGGTTCGGAGGACCCCGACGGGGACTTCGACCATAGGCGCCAATTCCGAGGCAACCAAGGTTGCAGACTCCACAGCTATTGGGGGGTGTTTGCGCCGTTCGATCACCGGAACGCAACGACCAAGATGCGAGTACATGGACGAGACGCCAAGCACATGCCATTGGCGGTCCTTCATGTCCCATCGCAAGATCTTGCACGAGAGGATGGACGTATCACAGACAGCGGCATCATGATCGTTGGTCGAACGATACCTTTCCATTTCGTCAAGGAGGTATGGTTTTGCGTCCCTGATCCTCGAGATACACACTCTTTCGCTCTGGTGGAAAAGATCTACGATGAAAGATTGGAGAAAGAGCTGGTGTTGGACTACAATGCATCACCGTTGCTTCCCGAGTTCGAGAGATACCGAACGCCAAGCAAGATCATGGAATTGCTTTGCGAGATGCCTCCTGGACCCCACGACACAAGCAAGGAGCAGATCATTCGTGACCTCACGACTGTCCTGGAGTCCCACAGGGAGAACACGGTTCGGCATCATTATATGGACAAAGGAATCAAGTTTGTCATCAAGAATTGGCGACCCGAAGACCTACGCAGAGACGAGGATGGACGGAGAATGAGGGTGTGCCCGGCATGCTACAACATTGTTCCAGCATGTTTCTCCCGATGCACGTCTTGCTGGTCACAGTTCGTTTCGAGTGGATATTATCAGGGTTCTCCACAACGGGAGACTCCTACGGAGATCCCCAGTGACTTCATTGCTCAGACAATGGAAGCCGCAGCAGCCGCAGTGCCTGAGGCGCCCGAAGAGGAGCAGGAAGCCATGGAGGTAGAGACCGTTGCGGAACCTGAAGAAATCCCAGAACCATCTGTTGTCGCGGAAGACGATCCAGAACAGGAACCTGATGAAGAAATGGACGTTGAGCCTGAAGAGGACTTTGATGACGCAGTTCCGGAAGCAATCGCACAGGAACGTCGTCCCGTCTTCCTTACCGGCCAGTCTTTGAACATCGATCCTGAGCTACAACTTGCACGTACCGCCATGCAGCCATCTTACTATTCTGGAAAGCGAAATGCCCATTGCATTGACGCGAACATGACCGCTCTGTCGTACATGGCATACGTGGTATGCCGATCCATCTACAAAGCCTGGTCAGGATTCGCAAAGTGGGCGACTATGCCGTTGTTTCAGATGAGGGAAAGTTTCGCACTTGGCCAACGCTACGATGTGCTTGGAAAGTGGGGATCTTTGGCAGCAGTGGATAAGGAAACGGGTGTGAGCAGGGACGTGACTGATGAGGAGATCATTCGCTTTGCAAAGGAACCTGAGAACCTCAAACAGTATGATCCCAACGGGACTTACACCTTGAAGCGCTTCCGGACGAACCAGATGCTTTCTTTACTTGTACGGGGAGCCAACATGATGGGAATTGGCAGGGACAACTTCAACCCTACTACTTACTTGAAGAGCGACAGGGATGAAGATGTAAAGGCTATGCACTTTTGTTGCCTGAACGTCCTATGCGAGGTGATCCCAATGGTGACGGGACACCAACAATTCTCAGTGCTACGACCAACGCCAACTGGAACAGTGGACTTCTTGTACATCGACCCCGTCGGTATTCTGCTGACTCATTCTGATCAGTCAGTCCAGACCATCGCCTTGCTAGTGGACCACAGCGTTCAAATGCCTGCGCATTTCATGGACAGACTGAATAGATCCAAGACTGAGAGACAGCAAAACCCGACGACAAGGCGTACAGAGGCCCTACATCACATTTCGGCCGCTGACTATCTTCCTCCAGGTGGTACTTCCATCCTGGACACGCCTGTCACTACGGAGGAACGTGAAAGCGCTTCTTCATCCAAGGGACCTTCCAAGGGGCGTGGAAGAACCGGAGGCGAGCAACATGGTGGCTGGAACACCAATTCCTACCACGACTATATCGCCGCCAAAGGCCGAAACAAAGGCAAGGACAAAGGAAAGCCAAGGAACCAGTATCCAGAGGAGAACCTCCGGCCCTGGGAACGCGATCCTACGTCAACGCGAAGATGGTGGCGAGACAACGCCTGATCTTCCTCGCCTATCAGTTCGTGACCTCTGAGCTTCGCCCGTGGAATGCCATCGCGAATGCTTCTTTCTTCGGTGACGCCTGATTCGTTTGTCATTTCAGGGGATCGTTACTGACGTAGATGAGTGTCACAACGTTTCTAATTGGGATGCAAAGCTCTGATTTTCAATGTCAACGTTGCGGCGGAATTTTCTGTTGTCCTATCGTGCCATCTTCCGGGTGAGCAGCGTCGGAGACGCAACTCATGGGGGGTGCGAACGGACTGCGATGCCTTGTCAAGTTCTAAGGTGTCACTATAAGAGCTGTGAGCAAGACCGTGTAAAGTGCAAGAGAAGGGGGCACGCTACGCGTCCCTCGACTCTAGGGGGCATGCTACGCATCCCTCGTCTTTACCTTTCTATGTGACCGCCAACGCAACGTTTGGCTCAAGTCAATGCCCCTAGCTAAGTGCTATATGTGTCTTCTATCCTGAGCAATCAGAGCTATCCCGTTGCACAGACGAACCGCCGCCGGCAGTGAGTGCAAAAGGAACGGCCGCCGGTTCTGCCTGCATAGGATTGCACGTGTGGGAGTACGAGAGAGAGACAGGGTCCAGTCTGTGGAGAGTGCTAGCCAGCCACACCTACATACATTACAGCTCTGGTGGGGAGAGCAGCAACCAAGTCGAGATCAATCCCCCACGCATATAAATACATGCATATATATATGCATTAGTACATGTATATATATATATATATATCTGGAGAGCCCCAGGATCGACCCTTCTGTACGTATGTGTATATGTATATGTATATGTATACATCTATGTATATACACACATATTAATGTGTATATACATATATATATATATATATATATATGTATGTGTGTATATATATATATATATGCATATCCGTATACATATACATATGCAAATAGTTACATACATACATACATACATACATAAATACATATGTATATATATATATATATACACATGTATATATATATACATGTATGTACATACATACATACATATGTACCAATATATATATATATATATAGATATATATATATATATATATATCTATCTATATATATATATATATATATATATATATATTTCGAAGGGGCGAGACAGAGAGAGAGAGAGAGAGAGAGAGAGCACATTTATCTACCTATCTAGCTATCTTTCTATCTATATGTACAGAGGTGTGGATGGGTATATGTATATACATATGCATATATGCATACTACAGCATATGATGTGTGTATGTGTCTATATATATATATGGATGTATATGTACATGTGTATGTATATGTTGAACGGTTAGAACAGTATATGTATATGTATAATATGTGTATACACATAGCATATGTGTACGTGTATGTCTATGTAGATGTAGACGTATATGTGTATGTGTATGTATATGTATATATTTACATGCATATGTATATGTGTACGTGTATGTATATGTAGATGTTGATGTGTATGTATATGTGTATGTATATGTACATGTAGATGTATGTGTATATGCTTATGTATATGTAGATGTATATGCATGTATTATTTGTGTATGTGTATATAAGGTGTATTGCATGTAGTTTCCTGGTGCAGTCTCGTCTCTTCTACTCTTCTCTTCTAATCTCTTCTACACTGTCCAGCTGCCGCTGCTTGTGCAACGTGTCGAAACAGAAGGATCCTATTCTACCTATTTGTACCACGTCAATGATGTCTGTGCACGGATCTCCACAATCAGATGACTTCAGATGACTTTGCAACCTTCTCTCAGGCGCACGCAGCCTATCGCCATTTCGGCAGGTGTGGGTCGTCGGTTCGGTTCAAACGCGCAGTCTTGAGTCTTACTGCTGATGCAGGGGCAGCCTGCGCTGGTCCTGAGTGTCGTTCATTGCAGCTCAACCCAGCCTGAATGTGGTTGATCCCACACAGAGAGCGCATTGCCTCAACAACATGAAATTCAAGTGACCCAATGCAGATAGCAAGTGTTTACTTCTAGACTTCTAGAGAGTCCCGAAAAAACGCACAGAAGCCCGCAGCTAGTGAGCTAGTGGCCCTGAGACTAGATTATCCGACAATCTACAAGCAGACCCTCGGTCGCGAATAAAATGCCTGGTTCTGCTAGATAGAAGTCCTGCCGACCCATCATGCTCGGAGGAAAAACCCTTCCAAGACAAGGCAGAGGATTCGCTCATGTCTGCTGGACATTCGCAGGTGCTGCAACCCTCCGTGTCCAGTAGAGACAACTTGGCTGCGCAGGCTCGACCGCTTCTGATGCATCAAAGGCTTGCTCGTCTTGAGAGCTAAGCGGTTTCTGCCATGCTTGGCAATTGTCGGAGATCATGCGACTCCGTACCAGCCGCCCCAGGCCGAGAAAAGTGAGCAGAAGCCGCCTTTCTTGGAGGTGGAAAACGAGTCAGTTCAGATATGGTTTGTTGCAGGCGTTTGTGGCATGTAAGCTCGAAGACTGCAAGTAATGCTCACCGTAATCCCACCATTTTACCATGCTTGCTTTGCGGCGGAAAATGCACCGTTCTTGAGTAGTGGAAGTGATTTACTTTGTTTCGGAGACCTTCCAAGATGTTTGCCAGAAGTTGCCAGAGGTCTTTGAGGCACTCTATACCAGGATCCCTACAACAACGCCCCAAAACGCAAAATCTGAATCCTCCCAAAAGCCTTAAACAAAAAGAGCATTACATCTTGTACGGAGCAACAACACAGGCACCTGGCCAGTCCCAGCGCCGTCGTGCCGGCTCATTGCGGGACCTGCGCGAGGAGGCTGTCCGGGCTTGTAACGGGTGTTAGGGTTGAGGGATTAAGGGCTTCAGGCTTTTTCGTCCGTCAGCTTAATCAAAAGATTCGGCATCTATGTGCTTCAGCAAATGCCTCCGAAACCTCTGCGAAGGAAGCCCCACGCGTGTTCGGCCTTTGTTGGTCTTACTGAACAATCTTAGACTTCGGCTGAGGGTTGTCTTCAGCAACGACGTCGCAGCTCTTTCTAGATCCATCTCCGTGGGATACGGTGCAGTTGCTCGTCGTATGGGCTAAGGCGACAAGAACCGGGGTGGCTTTGGGAGTTTGCATTTGCGCCACGTCACGTTGTGACGTTTGGCAGGATAAGACTCATTGTCCAAACAATGTGTTAACACTATTGGCTTCTTGCATTGGGAGTACAGGGGTTTGGTCGTTGGGCCCATGAGGCGCCCGTTGTAGTGCGCACATTTCCCCGCATCGCAGTTTTTCCACTGTCCCACGCCTTCTGCATCAAGCTTCTGTGCTGCCGAACTTGATGACCCACTCTCCCGCCCCTTCACTGTTTGATTTGGGTGAAAGTTGGTTTTTGGCGGACACGTTGCTCGAAGTCCACTGCAGACCTTCCGTCGATCGTCCCGACATCAGACATACACCGGCCCTGGCGGAGATCCATCCCAACGTCAAATTGAATATACCGCGGCTTGAACAGAGCGGCGACTTGGGCAACATCACATGGTCACATAGTCGGTAAAGAGCTTCCTGTCGAGAAGGAAAAAGGCAACAAGGAGCTGGCATCAAAGAGCGCTGACCGGGACTCCCGCGTGCTGCGCCTGCAGGCCGCCTGCCAAATAATTTCAGGCTCTCTGCAGCTCCGCGGTGTGATCTCGAAAGTTCGCCTTGGCTCACAACTTGCAGGGATCCACAATTGTAGTCCTCCCCTTGAAGCTCCCGCCTAACGGACGGGATTAATCTGGTGACCTGGCGAGTGGCCTTGTAGAGGAGAGGGCAGGCGGCAATAGCAGGCGTTGGTTAGGGACAACTCGCAACTTAGAACGAGGTGAGCCCTTCTCCCTAGTGTGCACACTAGACTCTACTCGCCGCGGCTACCATGCCACGTGCTCGGCATCATCCCCGCAGAGGCCGCACTTCCGGTGGCAAGAAGGCTCAGGCAAGTCCCCGAAAGGACCGTGAGGTCGAGCTTAGCAAAGCGATTTCGCAACTCCAGGGACGGCTGACTGCCCGATCTTTGAGGACAGGTGGGTGAGAGCCCAAGACGCCCTTCGCTTCCCGAGGATTGCAGCCCTGCTCCGTGCTGTTGTGAAGAGGAAGTGCAAGTGGAGGGTGACTTGGTCGGAGGACGTCGACGACTGACCGATGTTGGCGGCATGGTCTGGCCACTCCATTTCCGGGGTGACAGGACGAGGATGGTTGGTGCCACCAGAGTGCGTCCTAGCGCCAGTTCGAAAGCATCCGCGAGACGGGGTAGCTGCGCAACCGCAGAGACCTCCACCTGCAAAATCCGCAGAAACACCAGACACCCGCATGGCTGCGAGTTTCGGGAGACGGGTAATTAGCTGCATCCGTCTCATCGAGAAGTGGGAGAACTTAGAAGGACCGTGGCCTCTCACCTGACCTTCAGCACTTATTGGCAGTCTTGACGACCAGCTTCAGGAGGACTTCCGACTTCAGGAGGAACCTCATTGCGAGAGGGGACAGCACGTCAGGAGTCCCAGGCGCGGAAGAAGCGCCGCAGAGAGGCGCGCAAGGGGCCCGAGTTCCGCTTCAGCGTTGGTTGCCGGGTCAGGCTCGATGCTGCATGGGTGCAAGGCTTTCGTTTAGGTGGTGATGCTAGACGCTGCCCCAGCTCGTGGCAGCCCAACTGCGGCCACACGTAGTTCGCGGCCACAGATCGGGTGCGCAACGAGATGAAGCGCACAGAGGCAATAACCACCCGTACACGCAGTTTCAGCCCCCTGTCGGCCTAGGGGGAAGCCTCCCTTGGCCCATCTTCATGGGCCTAACCCTTTTCTTCGCAGGATTGGCTCTCGCTCTTCATTGTGAGAATCCTTGGCAGGACCGCGAAAGGTGTCACCCCGGACTGTGGCGGGCTTCTGGACCGGTCTTGGGGGCAGATACGGCCTGTGGAAGAGGACTTGTTTGTGCAGTTCGTAGTGCATTGCGGTGTCAACTTTGAGAAGGCCCTTGGACAAGTCCCTTGGACAGTCAAGTCAAGGCTCGCTGCAGTGCGGGCTTACCACGTGACCGCGGGCCTCCCAAATCCTGACGGCTAACATGGCAAAGGTGACCCTGGCTATTGCCTGCCTCAAGAACAGGTACGGCACTGAGGAGAGGAGGAAGCCAGTTACCCCGGCCATGCTGAGGTGGCTCCGAGCCCACCTTTGGGCAGGCCACCTTTCGGAGCAGGAGGCCTCGCTCCATTCGGCCTCCTTTTCCCTCGCCTTTTGCTTTCTGCTCAGAGCATCAGAGTACCTCGATGAGGGATACGTCTCAACGGAGAGGGGAATTAGGGGAACCGATGTGCGGCTCTTCAAAAACGGAGCCCTTGCAGCTACGGTGAGATCGACTCCGCGGACGGGGTGTCTGTCACGATCCGCGGATCCAAGACAGACGTTGCAACAGGGGAGAGGTGAGAAGCCACTTCCGCTCCGGACTGGACATATGCCCAGTGCAGTCCACGATCGAACTGTTCCGGGTTTTCCACTCCGCTAACCGGCATGCAGAGGGCAAGCCACTGCCCCGGGCAGTGATCACGGCTCTATTCCAGAAGGCGGCCGCAGCTCTCGGTGAGCCGGAGGGGAGCTTCGTCTCTCTGGTCGGCCTGTGGGAACTTTTCCAGCGTGAAACGCTTTGGAAGGTGGTCATCGGATAGCTTTCAGACCTATGATTCGACAGAGGACACTGAAGACGTCTCTCGTCGGATAGCGAAGACGGGCTTGGCGCCTCGCTGAGTTCCTCTTCGCTTGCGTGCGGCAGACCTGCGGCGCGATTCGCGCCGGGGTCTTTGGCTCCCTCGCCTCTCCCCCGTATCGCTGAGGCTGCGCTTCGTGCACAGCGTTCAGAGCCGTGGCGCGTTCCGTGCCCGGCTTTGCCCTGTGGCAGGGGTGAGAGCCCAAATGGGCAAACGAGCCTTTCAGCCGCTGCGCACAAAAAAGTGAGAGTTTTGTGTGGGCTTCGTCTGCAGCGCTCTGTGATGAATTCGTTCGTACAGCTTGGCGTGCGTAGGGTTCTGACCGTCCGCGCTGTAGGTATAGGGCAGCTGTGCAGTTGCCGTAGGCAGGCCCTCCCACCCGGGCCCACCCGCCCCCTGAGCCCACTTGGGCAAACGAGCCTTTCAGCCGCTGCGCGCAAAACGTGAGAGTTTTGTGTGGGCTTCGCCTGCAGCGCTCTGTGATGAACACCAAATCCAAGATTCAGGGAGGCGATGTTGTGCATACGGACATGCTCTAGAACCTTTTCGGCCAAAGCCCAACCCTGTTGCCCGAGACATCACAGTTTCTGCAGAATAACAGAAATATACAATTATTTTACTCGTGCTCCACAGACAAAGAGATACCTCATCAAAGGTTTACCCTTTAAACGGTCTTTAAATAAACACTCATAATCGTGTTTTGCCCGTTTGTGTTTCATTGTGCTACGTAGTGCCATGTCCCGAAAAGTTGTGTTATGTGGTTCGCTTGGGAGAATGTTCGTATCATGCTATCAGCGCTAAAGGTTCCGGGTGTAAGGACTTGTGCAAAGATGAATGCGCCAGCGCCCCGCAAGCAGATCCCCCCTCCCCGGACCTTGAACCGGATCGGCTCGAGGAGAGGCCTCGCAGGAGGTCGGCGCAGCCAAGCGAGAGACCTCTTCAGGAGGCGTACGGGCAGACTTGTGGGTTTTCTGGGTTGAAAAGGGGGGGCCTGGGCCAAGTGGTGGCTTCCCAGGGGTTCAGCAAGCTTCCAACCGAACTGTTCCGGTTTTCACCCGATTGTAGTCACCGTTGTCGGATTCACCCCGACCAACTATACAGTGCTGGAAAGCCATCAGATATGAGTGTTATACAGCAACATTATGCTGAATGGTGCATGTTCGAGTGCGAGTCATCTGCATGGGCTCAAAGATGCATCGCCCAGAATCAGGATGTATTACTGTTGTGAACGGCAGACATTCCATCCCATTTTCTCCGCTGAGAATGCTACAGCTGCTAGCAAGACTTTCAAGCAGCGGATGTGCATGGGTTAAACGATTTTGCGAACAGATTTACCCCATGCTTGCTCATGTGCGTCTCGAAGAGCTTGGCACAAGCAGGCGTGCCTGGCGTTCCGTGGCCATGTGCGCTCCACGCTTAGCAACCAATGAACCCTGCATGTGTTGTTGGAGATCATTACCGTTTTGATGTTTGCTGTTTGTGGCAATATTCCGCATGCTTTGAAGCACCTTACACTTTCGACTTCTGCTGCCCGGGGGCTGCGAGAGTGGCCCCCTACTTTGGGGACCCATCCTGCTTCCAGGATGCCTCGAACTTCTACAACTTCGAGCGCTGCTGCATTTATAAAGACCCTGAGTGCTTCGACGGAGTGTCTTTCACGCCACAGCGCTGTTGTGGGGAAACGGCCCCGACTCGGCTGGGGCTGGGTCGCTGCCAGGGCGAATTGGGCAAAGCCGTTCCGTTTCAGTTGAGCCAGGGCAGCATTGGGAGGATTCTTTTCTTGCCCTTCAAGAAACTCACGAAAGTCACGGCCCTGATGCTGTTCTCTTTGATTGCTGGGGCCGGGGCCGGGGCCGGAAGCGCCAACTTCAACGCCAGCTTCGACCTGATGGCTGACAGTGGGCTTGGACTCAGAACCCTGCCCCTGCTTTCCAAGCTGGAAATTTCCAGCTCCGGGGGATCTTACGTCCAGCGCGAAGCCCAGTTGAAGCACCCTGTGGACGCTTACTCTCTGGCCCTTCGCCTGCGCAGTTGGCAAGGGGATTCTTCTCTGCTCCACTTTTTGCCCCGGGGCTGCCCGGCCGTTAGCAAGAGCGTGGCACTAGTGCACTGCTACCCAAGAACCAACGGCAAAGGAGAGGTCAACTCCGGTGACCTAAACAGCTTACAGCTCATGGAAGATTTGTACGATTGGCTTGTCATATTGCGTCATGCAGAAGATCCTGGCGCCTGCTTTGGGCAGCTGGATGTGTCTCTGCGTGAGCTACAGGCGCAGCGACGTTTGGGAAATATTACGGTTGTATTGAGCCCCTACCTGCGTAGCTGGCATTTGCAGATGCACTCGGCTGCGCTTTGGCGCCTCAGTCAGCTGGTTTCACCGGAGCTGGCTGTTCTTGGTCTGCCCAGTGCTGGCAATACATTTGCCTGGCCTTTGCGGCGGTTGCGGCGGCAGTACTGGAAACTGCAAGCTGTGGAGTATCCGACAGGCTCCGCCCGGCACCATATCGGTGATGACAAAGGGTCGAAACTGTGCCATGGTGGCGATACAGTTTCGGGGTCTCGAGTCTACAAATCATCGGTCTTGAAGACACTGCTTCAGGGTGTCAAGGCTGCATCTGGAGCAGAGTGGCTTTTGAATCTGGACCTGGAGGCTTTGGAGACTGGAATTAATCATCGGACCTTCCTCTGTGCTGTCGGGGTTTTCGATGAAGAGGATTACTTGCAGTACGCAAGGCTCAACTCCCACCTTTCCCAGCGCTATGCCATCGAAGTCGCCAGACTGCGACCCGGAGAGCTGTCTGTAAACTGTGCCGTGACACGCGCAGCAACAGTGATGGTGGACGAATATTTCCGGGGTGACACCTCGGCCATTACCATGAGCACTGCTGGCATGGTGACCTCCTGGTGCTTTCGCCGGTCCTTGCGGAAAGCTTGGCGCGAGCTGACGGCCTGGTGGTCTGGGCTGTCTCCAAGCCACTATGTGGTGCCGGCAGATGGCACCGGCTTGTCTCTGCTCCGCAACTTGGAGGAGCCCATTCCTTGGGATCATGATGTAGACATCTGGCTTTATACACCTGGCGCTGTGGAGTGGATCAACGAAGTGTTTTCACCGGAGCATCGGAGTGAAGCTTTGGATAGCTTGACGAGAGCTGGATTCAGGTGGTTGTCCGCCAAAAGCTACGTTGCTCGAGGTGGTGGTGTGCACGTGGAGATGCAATTCTTGGACCCCATGGACGTGGGAATCCTTGCAGTTGACATGGACGTCGTGATCAAGCCTTACTTTCCTCGGTCGGTCTTCCCTCTGGCAGTGAATCTTTATGGTAGCATCGCAGCAGCTGGGGTTTTGCAAATGCGCTTTGCTGCTGAGAAGTATTTTTCTGCGAAGAAGCTCAACCGATCTGGGCAACCCTTCCTTTGCTCTCAACCAGGACATCCTTCCTGCATCCCTACTTCGTACACAATCAGTGAGGAGTCCGGCACCGTTGCCAGCTGCGAATTTGAGGATCGCTTCGTCTTGCTGGACTGGTTTGAGTGAAGCTTGCAGTCTCGTTGCGCAAGACCAACCCCGACTAGACTCTTGTTCCATGCTAGAACGTATCGGAAGGGAGACGATCAGTTGCGGCTGAAGCAGTGTCTGTAGTGCTTCGGATTCCAGGGCAGTGAGCCCCAAACTCTTTGCAGGCAGCTCCACGTCGCAAGTCCGTGCAGATGGGCGATCGTTCTGAGGCTTGGCATGCCTATCTACACTCGTGGGTTTGAGTTGTGGTTCCACCTTCTGGAAGCAGCGGTGCGGTCCATTGAGATAATCGCTCAGTTGCTTTGATGGCTGTTTTCAGGCTTCGGGAATCGAGTTTCCGGCGGAACCCTGTGCTGAGCCCGTTGACTCTCAGCACCAGGCTTTGGGCAGCCGTGAAGGCGGGCCAGCTCCCCTTGATTCTTCCCGACTCGCAGGGACGGTTGGAGGGTCGGGGTGTATTAAGAACGACGTAAGGAAGACTGGCAGGGTCTTCAACAGTCACAAAGTCTGTCTGCTTGTGACCGTGGTGAGTTGCTTTGGCTTACCAGGCGCCGCATCCATCGCTGGAGCCTTATGCTTTGTGCGAGACAAGCTTTCAGCTTCAGGGCGCGGGTTTGCAAGCACTGTAATCTAAGTAATCTATGTATAATCACACACGCCTCATAGGTTCTTCAAGAAAGTCAATTGCTGCTGTGGAAATGCCCAACCAGAGAACAGTTTACTTGAACTCACGAAATCCTCTTCTGTCTTGGGAGATCTTGAAGGGCCAGTGGTATTCAATCATATCTTTGCTTCTGCTGCTCACTCCTCGGGCTAGTTTTCGGAAATTTCAGGGCTAACGCCACTTTATGCAGCCCTCGGACTTGGCCAACAAGGCCACCTGCCTGAGCACTGAAACTAGAAAAAGCAGCACTTGAACGCATCCAAGGTTCAGGAGAAGATCTCCCTTTGGGAAACCATGTCGGCAGGATCCGGCCGAAACCCCAAGGCCGTGCTTTCGGCAGTGCTGTGCTTCAGATGGCCTGCAGGGCTTACCAGTATAGGGCCGGCTTGTGGAGAGAGACAGACAGAGAGAAGCTTCGAATTCTCAGTTTTCATGTCCTGTGTGCCGGTTTCACAGTGGATCTTAGTGGTGGGCTGGTGCCTGTATGCTCGCGATGCTTGCAGCTTCTGTGCCTTGCTGTCTTCGTGCTGAGTCAGTTGATTGTAACAGGGATGGTAGAACGGCCCTTGTCAGATGTCCACTTCGACGAGTGGTAGCCGCGCCAGAAGCCGAGCAGCTTGAGCGCATGCTTCCAGCAGTCCTTGCTAGATTTCGAAGGGCCAGTGGTCGATGAACGTACACACGGAGCATGTGAACTTAGAGGGTTGGTGTCCTTCAGCAATGTGTCTTTGAGATTGAGATTCAGATCACTTGCATTCTGCTAAAAGTTCAGATTGTTTGCGACCAGGGCCGAGCCACTGGCGCCTCTGGCTCCGCGTGGTCGCCCCTGCTTTGATGCTTCGGTCTCTCTGCTTCTTTCACCAGTTACTGTAGTCAGGGGACACTTATCAAGGGATGAACCATGGACCTCGCACGACAAGCACTCGCGCCTGTGGCAGTTGGATGTGCTCTTTGTCCTGGGTTTGCTAAGGAGGCCCTGTCTAGTCAGAACATGGAGAAGTCTCAGGCGAGAACGTCACGACCGTGCGTCATGGATCTGTCACTGCTGCAATTCTTAACGTCGCGGCTTGTTGTCGGTTGTGAACGTCTTCAGCATCCCAGCGGGGACTGCTCCAAGCTGTGCGCTGTTTTGTTCGTGTTGTCCTCGTCCCGTCGCTGGGTTTTGGGAGCTTCTTGCTGGATGTGTCAATCTGCAATGGGGTATCAAGGGTCGATGATGTTGTGCAACGCATCCCCGCTGAAAAGGTTCGCAGCTGTCCCAAATTTCTGGCACACTCGCATTTTGTTGTCCTTCGTTCGGACTGGCACATCTCGGAACATGTAATCAGCATAGATGTCCATGGGCCATGCGACACTCAAAGCCTGCAGGTACCGGTGCTTCAGTGATATGACCCGCAACCTTCGGCAGGACCCAGGGCTTGAGGTAAGTCTTTGCAAGAATAGTGGCAGAAAAGGCGGTGTGTTGGGCGACATTTCCCTTATGTTCTTGTGCAGGCCTGTTCGAAGAGGGCTTGCCCAGGCTCAGCATCATCGTTGCGGTGTTCTGAAAGCCACAAGTAGTAGACCACTTCCACTCAACGAAATGTGGGTCCCGCTGTGCTGCTTTGCGACGGGAAGAGGGCAGGGAGACCCAAAGCGGACACAAGTAGTGCTTTGAACTGCTTTGCAGCTCCATTATGCGTTTCCGTTCGCGGCTGAAACCGTGCTCAAGGCTCGAAAAGTCTTTGCGAGCTGCCCGTGGGTAGGCCTTCCTTTGGTGTGGGCGGAGCACGATGTCTCCAGGATCCTGTCGTCCGTGATCAATCCTCGAGGCCCTGGGTTCCTGTGCTACACAATTCGAGAGATTGCGTCCTGATCCGGCGGGAGGGTCTTATTCGGGTGATCTTGGTGGGCTTGAAATGCACCTTGACGAGCAGCCACGCGCAGCCCGAGAGCCTGACGCCCCGGCAAACGGGCAAAAGGGGTTGTTGGTTCCGATGTCGGTTGTCTCAAACTCAGACAAGCCAGCTTGAGGGCGCCTTGGGGGAATTTGAGCCGCGACAGTTGCATCGTATGGATGAAATGGACACCAAGCGCGCAAACCAGGGGCCCAATTCGAAGATGTGGAGAGGCAGTTGCAAGAGCTTAGCGATCGGCTGATGAAAGCGGAAAAGGGCCAGGCTTCCGGTGCTGGTTCGGGTCACAATAGGCGGGCGACCTTGGTCTTTGGAGGATGGCAGAACCAAGCCGGAAATCGGTGCTGCATCATCAGCTGGGCGACGCCATCGGCTATCGCGGGCTTGAATTTGCAGTCAGACTTCGATCAAGAGCCTGTTTGCATTGCATTGGTCTTCGACGGTAAGCTGCCCTGCGCAATTTTCGAGCTCGGCGCTCCGAAGGTGATGGTGGCTGCAAGGATCGCATGTTTCGGATCTCGGAAACCATGAATTCCACGAAGGTTTCCATCCAAGGCACGCGCAGGCCTTTCCGGGCTTCCTTTTTTCGCTCGTTAGAAGACAGGCCGTGCGGCTCTTGCCGGGCTGCTCGAAAAGTGCGCCGCTGGCATGTGGACCAGTTGAGCAGAATGGGAGATGTTCCCGCAAATCCCGAGTGGTGAAAACTAAAACAGGGAAGGGCTGGTAGCCTGGTTGGACGCACACATTTCTTTGGTCCGGGACTTGAATGCCGAGGGACAGGGAGAGAGAGAGAAAGAGCGAAAAAGACAGAGAGAGAGAGAGAGAGAGAGAGACAGAGGGGGCAGCCCCCAGCTTACCGACGCCCACAGCACAGCAGCCCAAGCAACACATACAGCTACAGCAGCCCATGCAGATCAAGCCTCAGCCTTAGTGCCCGGACATCAACCGACCAAGCACACAGACCATGGCGACGACGCAACCCATGGGAAGAATACTACGCACCGCCATACAACCCGGACCAGGATGTCTGGTCTGATGGCGGGTGGTATGCACAACAAAACAGCCAGCCGGGCCAAACGCTGACACACCAGCCAACCGGCGGGGCAGAACAACCAACGCAGCACCACCAAAACCCACCCCACCCACAGCCCCCGCTACAGGATGCGGCAGGGACAGGTTCCGCAGATCCAGCATCACAACCCACCAGCAAGGCGTGCCGGTGCCATCACAACCACCACCATACTCCATTGCGAGCAGCCCAGCTAATGGGACAGACAGACCTGCACAACAGACACAGCAGACACCAGACACGCCACCTCCATTGCCAGACTCAGCAAGGGCAATTCCAGCAGCCTCCACAGACCCACCACAACCACGTCACCAGCCGGGCATGCCGCAGCATGGCCCTAGACCCCCGCCGGGAGCCTGAATACATGTTACTGGCTCACCGCTGGGGACCTGCCAGATTTGTACATAGACCGTGAGCTACCCCACTCCAGTTCCAAGGCACTTAGGCGACACACCACCACCGGACCCCACCGGAACCAGCGAGAGACCCACAGATGTTACGCCACCAGTGACCGCGGACAACGAGGCGCAGCAGGCCCAAGCAGAAGCACCACCATCACCAGACACCGCGGGGCGAGCCCAACACAGCATTGCCACCAGGCGGAAGCCACCGCAGCTCCACAACCAGATGCAGAGCTGACGGATGCTGAATACCCACAGCAAGAAGCAGGAGAGCAACCCACCAGACAACCCAGATCCAGAGAGGGTGCGGGAAAGACAAGGCATATACCAACAGGGCCACCAACAGAGCGCTGAAAATCCAGCTTGAAAGATTGGGGCTCTGGCCATATGGGGTACAGCCCAATAGAACCTCACCAGCTAGGTGGCTCCACCCCTTCGAGCAAGCCATCCGGATTGCGCAGAACTGCTCAAGAGACACCTCCTGCCCATCCGCCCAAATCCGGCCGCCGCGACAGCCACCACTTGCATCTGGAGCGGCCAGGTGCAACACGCTCACAGCACGACAGCCGCCGTCCAGACCAAAGCCGCCGCCACCTGTCCCGATGACGACCCACCACCCTGCACCAGGCAGCAGCTAAAGCCAAACCCCCCAACACATCGCAGGCGGCAAGCAGCTGCACAGATCCACCACCACACACGGACGTTGGCAGCTCCACCGACCCATAGTCCCACAGACCCAGCGCCACACCGAAGAGAGCCAGACCCTACGTGGTCCCACCCGTCCATCAACCGGCCCACCCCCACCAGGCAAGAGGGCGCATCATAGCTCACGAAGCACGGGCGCCCACGACCCCTCCATGGTGGCTGGAAAACAACCCCCGACGCAAAGAGCATGAACTGGCGGCCTTACGGGCGGACCCCGGTCCCCTTCGCACCATTGCACCGGGAATAAGGGCGGAGCACTCTCCACCTATCTCGCTCCATCACGATGTCCGCACACATACATAGCAAAAGTGGTGACGGCCCCGCCTCCGAGGCAATACGACTTCAACGCAGCTGTTATGCGAGGGAGACATACTCACCTTCACATGGCAAGACGACTGGATGCTGGACCCTGGACGTCCACCTCAACGAGGATGCGGACTGCACCGAAGCCCCACAACACCCAGCATCAGACTCCCAACAGCCACAACCAGCCGAGCAGACACACGATGGCAGTCGGTCCCCACTTCAAAGTCAAAGCCCAGGCGATCAGCAGGCGGAGCGACCAGCAGATGCAACTCCTCCGCACGCACAGCAATCACCAGAAGCCGGAGCAGCAACAAGCAGTACCCAACCAGTTGCAGCCCAACTGACGGCCTCCGGGGCAGCAAGCAGCCAAGCACGCACCGCAGCCGCGGGTACCGCAGGATCCCTGTTCGATAAACTCAACCGTCGCCGCAGCCAACGCGGAGCAACCACAGCAACCACAACCACTAATTACTCACACAACTGCAGGACAACAGACCTCTAGGCAATCGCCTGCAACCACCCTCGGAAGGAACGGCACCACCACCGGAGCCAGACCACACAACCCTCATGCAGAGAGCAACACCAGCTCGGGGCAGTTCAGACCCACCGCCACCCAACTACCAATTGAAAGGGCCGTAGACAAGCTTAGAAGCCTTTTGTTTGAGACTGCCAGAGCAGAGCTGCATAAAGTCACACACCAGGTTGTCATACTCCTCAACATGCTGACAGACCACAGAGAGCAGCCAAAGAGTCACAACTGCAGCGGAGCGTCGCCAACGAAAAAGCCACGCGCCGCATACTCTCTATTCCGAGAAGCAGCCGTTCAACTCCACTCCCTAGCAGTGGTAGAGCCAGCAGCTCCCACAGCAAAGAAGCACCAAATGCGGGGCGGCCAGAGGGAGCGTGAGCAGACACAGCTAGCAGCCTCTCGAGGAGTACACCACCTAGTCAACTGTGCCTACAGTAGTGTAGATGCCATGGGCCTCGCGGGACTACAGCTGCATCGAAGCAACCTGGCCACAGCAGCACGGCTTGCCACAGTCCAGCTCCAAGTGCATGTCGAGAAAGGCGACAGACCGTGCTGCAACACAGCACGTCAGTCGGGGAGGCGATCGCAACCTCCAACCAGTCAGAGGCTTCCTCACGGGGGACGTCTTCGAGCTGGGGGGACGTGCACTTGAAGCAGTCCACCAGCCCGCGCTGTACGTGGACAGCCAAGAGGCCCAAGTGCAGGACACGGCTCTGGATCCGGCAGGAATGGCCAACCACTAGAACATCAGGTCCCTCGCAGCAGGACCCTGGCGACCAGGAGCGGGCTGCGTTGGCCGACCTGGCAGCTCAGCGATTCTTTGAAGAGCAGCAAAAGGAGAGGCAAGAACAGAGCATGACGACTCAGAGGAGGACGTCGACATAGTCCTGGTGAACCTCGCGGAGCACTGTTGCCAGGCACAGACGACAGAAACAGATGCAGCAGAACCCGCCCGGACGGGGCGAGAACCTGGCCCTACGCTGCAAGAGGGGCGGCGCAGAAACAGTGACAGCAGTGGCACCTACTACGACGACCCCGCGGAGATATCACTCGATGGCTGCCATGAAGACCATACCGGGGCGCGGCCGCCCACGTCAGAGGATGAGGCAGGGGCACAACGAGAAGAAGAAGAAGAAGGAGAGGCGGCGGAGGACTACGAGGCCCCAGTGAACAGACGCCGAGTAACATCGAGCCCAAGTGATCGCCCAACCCCGTACAGCTCACCTGACCGGAGCGATTCGACGATGACGCCCCGCGTACTGTGATCTTTTTTCCGCACTCGAGAGATTTGTGCGTTTTCGTGTTTTGCGGGGCGGTAGGACCCAGTCTGGCCGAAGTGCATAGGAAATTCGCGTCGCATGATCGGAGAGGTAGCTCAGAGTCGTCCAGTTCATACCAGATCCTCAACTGTGTTGCACTTCGACATCCTTTAAAGAGCCGAGCGGTCCTGTGATGTGCATCGTATTTGAACTGCCATCTTATGTTGCTGCTTCAAGCGGGGCGAGGCCGGCTTAAGGGTTCCCAAGCACAGGAGCGAGGCCTTACAACCATAGGCAGGTGATGTGTTGGATCATGTTTCCGGAGCCTGTTGCTTGCCAGAACCACCCCAGTAGTGAAGAGCCACCACAGCTGCAGACCCAACCCCACTGAAAACGGGGCGATGACCCTTAGTGGAACAGCCACAAAGTGTCAGCTACAGCAGCGGGGCGAGACCAACAACTAAGAAATGCTTATGTACCTTTGTCGTGGTGTGTACCTTTTGTACTTTCGTCGGGAAGTCCCAAAACTCCGCCCGTGGTGAGCCAACGAAACACCGTGCATACAACCAACAGAACCGGCAGCTTCCGCCGGGGCTTGCCCTCAAGCCTGGGGAAGGAAAGAGGGGGGCATGGGGAGGCAGAGAGAGAGGGGGATGGTCGCATCAATAGCTTGGTGGTTGGCCGACATAGGGATGATCATCAGTGGCAAGGGACTTGCTTGTGGTATGATCGGGGAGCGTGGTGGGTGCTTCGCAAGGCGCCTCAAGTCCAAGGGGGGCACACCTTTCTCAGGGCTGGTTTTATACTGTGGCTGTCTACAAGCAAAACGTGCATAACCATATCCAGGCCTTACCGAAGAACGCGCACCCGCACAGGGATGTCTTCCAGAGTGATGTGAACACGCACCTTGGCTGGAGCAGGGATTTGGAGGGCATTTCACGGATTGCAAATGTGGGCTAAGGGAACATCCTGCACAAGGTGCGTGTGGAGTTGCAGATCAGCTTGAGAACCCTATCAGTCGACCGAGACAAGCACGGAGACCGGGATTGCGTATCGACACTGCAGCTTTCCTTGGCGCCGGACAACTTTATCGAATCGAGGGATGGGCAGGAACCAGAAGTGGCCAGGCAGGAGGAAACGGCAAAAGGGGCCCGGACCCGGACAACACGTCCAGGGTGCCTGCCGGCAGCCGTACAAGGGAGCCACTCCTGGATGAACCCCTGTTGCACTGTGCTCCTGGTTGTGGAAGCTTGGACCTTGGAAGTGGAATGGCATACACAGGTTATCGATGTACTTCCTTGCCTGGAGTTTTCTTTCTGGATACCAAGCCCTTTATCCGAGACAGGGCTACACGTAGTATGGGGACGAAAGTGGACGTGCTGCAGACGCATTTCGCCGTGGCTGAGGCGGAGGCGGCGACGGCTCCCACATATATGGTCACGCGCTCCGCAGCCCCCCCCCTCCCCTGTGGTGTGGGGTGTGGGGTTCCTCTTCCCCCTGTGGGGTGGTTGTGGGGTTTTGGGGTTTAGGGTTTAGCTTAAGCTTTTGAGTTTTGGGTTTACGGCTACAAGGTATAAGGCTTCGAGTCGACAAGGGCTTAGGGAGGATTTGCGGTGCAAGCTCTACTTTAGGCTTAGAGCCTGCAGTTAGGTGGGGTTTAGGTCGGGTGTAGCGTTTTAAGTACAAGTTAAGCTTGCTCAAAACAGGGGCACGCGCTGCGTTATAGGGTTTACGGCTGGCTTGCGAAGGGCTTGCACGTGAGCCCTGGCCGCCAGCACCACCCCACCATCCAGTGGCAGCTCCAACGGCCCATTCAACGGCCCCTTTTCCGCGCAATGGTGGGGGGGGGGCTGGGAACGCCAGACGCCTGATGATGCAGGGCTGCCACTCCCCCTTCCCCCCCACCCCATGGTATCCTCCCCCCTTCCCCCCCGCCCCCCCTGCGGCCTGTGTGGTACCCTTTTTGCCGCGACGTTGTGCAGGGTGGGTGGGCGTGCAGCAGTGGGGTGGGGGGGATATCATTGGGGGGGGGGGGGTGGCGGCCCGGGACCCGAGAGCATATATAGCCTTTACCTGGATCGCCTGAAGATGGCCCTACGGACACCCACCCGGGGCTGGTCAAAGTGACATCGTGCAGTTTCAAGGGATTCTTGCGGAAGATTATTGGGCACAACAGCGGGTTTGGATCGTCGAACTGGCACGGTTTATTGTCAGCTCGCCGATCGCATCACCGATGGGGGGGTCTTGGTGCTGCAGTTGGGAGAACTGGGTGCAGTGTTTTCGTTGTATCACGGCGGAAGGGATGGAAAGAAATCGTGATCCCCTCGGGCCCGGGATGTTCGGAGTTAAGTCAGTCAATAGCCTTTCGCTAAGCCGAAGCGAGTCCCGTAGCTAAGGATTTTTCAGCAGACGGAAAATAGACAGGGCTCAAAAATCCGCACTCCCGAAACCCAAGCAAGAGGAGACCTCTCAGATGGCACGGCTCATGGAGCGGCTGCGGGAGGCGCCGAAAGGTCCTTGCGTGTTTAAGGTTGAGGGTGCATGCTGGGTGCAGGGTTTAAGGTTTGGGACTTGGGTGTACAGAGTTTCGTGCTTTTTAGGCTGGAGGCAGCTTGCTATGCAGCAGACCTGGTGTGGAAGGTGCCTGGATGCGATGAAGTGGGTTCCCCCTTCAGTACGCGAAGCAACGAGCCCGGATCTCAAGCAGGGTTATGGTTGCTTCTTGGGGTTCGGCTGAGGCATTTCGGCTTTCGCGGTAGGTTGGTCAATTAAGCCTTCCGGCTCTTGCAGTGTGCCTGGGATGGAATGGGTCTGCTAGGCATTTGAAGAACACAGCAGCGCAACCATCGCTGGATGTTCTGCCGGACCATATCGGAATCGCATGCTCGCAGGCCATTCCACCGAAACCGAGGATGCAACCAATCTACAGGAGCATACAGGAATCCCCTGCCCGGGCTGTCTCCATCGAATCGACACCCAGCTTGTTTTACAGTCAAAAGCTTCTGGAAAGTCGCACCTGCCGCAGAAGTCGAGAAACTTCCTTCACTTGCGCGACATCGGAGATGGCTCGATGCCGCCGAATGCCCCAGTCATGGAATAGGGCCTCCGCTTAAGCAGCCGAGGATGAGCAGCCCTGGCGAGGAGATCACCCGGCTTCGGAAACATGCATTCGCATTCCTGGAGACATCATGAGATGATATGAGATGCTTCATGGTCGACTTGCAGCGCCAGTGTTACAACCGCCAGCCCCAAACAACCCAAGTTGTCAAGGTCCGAAGAGCCCTTCTCATCATGTTCGCCAGAAGGATGTGAGCGATTCGCCCGAGACGCAGAAGATTAAAGCGCAGTTGGTGGATATGTCGCGCCCTCTGCTCAATGCAAGACTTCTTGTCCTTCGTTTTTGTAAATGGATGTCGTCGAGATTCGGGAAAGTTGCCTTAGTTGTCTTCGTCGCATCAAGAGCAGGGACGTGTTGAGATTGGATTCCATCGGCTACGAAGCAACATACACGCCACACTGAAGGCACAGAATTGGCGTTGATTGGCCATAGTCTGCCGGGGCATAGGCACCTTGGCACTGCGCAAAGCTTCTGCATCTGCACCATGAGACAGACATATATACTGTTTTGCGTTCGAGATCGAGAGTTCTCTGGGTCCGAGTCCCCGTCCAGAAGGCTTCAAAGTCGACTGTCAAGGGGTTTTGTTTTTCAAAATCTCACCGAACCGGGATTTCGAGAGGAACCTAAGTATGCTTTGGGCACTACGCCCTCTCGGTAACATTAACAACCGTTCATCATCAGCATTCGTCCCAGCCCTTACGGCCTCACAGACGCCTGGCCCTGGCATGCGTTGAGGGTTGTTGCTTTCAGGAACCGGCACCTGAAGATTACCAAGAAGCTCTACCGAGCCATTCGCCAATGTGGTCGGAGCTGTTATTTGGAGTCATTCCGTATTCCTCGTATGCAAGACACTACACTCGAGCTTTTGTGAGTGTGGACGGGACGCAGCTTAGTTCCTTGGGACGGTACAGGCGTGAGCCGTGTGGCACTATAGCACCAGTGCCAGTGCCCTTCTAGCGCTTGCACTACTACCGACCAGCAGCACCCTTCTCACTACCACCTCTACTACAGCAACTGCTACTACGACGACTTCGACTACGACGACGACGACTAATTACTTCTACAACACTACTACACTCCCACATGTACTACACTACTACACTACTACACTGCTACTGCGACTGCCACTCTGCTGCTTCTCTCTCTCTCTCTCTCTCTCTCTCTCTCTCTCTCTCTCTCAGTGCGAACGATGTCCATTCGTCCTTGCATAGCTGCCTTGGGCTGGAGCCGGCCATCTTCGAGGACAGCATCGGCGATCTCTCATCATGCTTCAAGCACGTGAGATCTGAGAACATTATCATGTTAATGATTGAAGGAGTGCACCCGGGTCGAAAGCCCCAATGAGCAATGCACCCGAAAAAACTTTGTAAAAAAGCGCGACAACTTCGAAGTCCGCTTTGACTGCACACACGGTGTACACATTCGCATTGCAATGGTAGCTCAATGCATCGCTGGGAGTGCGTCTGCATTCGACTGGTAGCTGAGCAACGGGAGGAGCAGAATCCTGGTGTTGTGACTTTTCATCTCAAGGCTGCACTTACGAATCCTTGGTGGCCTGCTGCCTACTGCACAGCCGAAAGCCCTGACTTTCCAAAGAGCCTTACGGCTCAGTCTCCAATCCTGGGGTCGAAAGCCAGTCCGGTACTCTGAAATCTTTAATCGGCAACCCTCGGTGCTCGTCCTTGGAGTGAAGACTGAGGGACGAGAGGATCGCTTGAAAAGATCTGGGGCTTGCCTGACCCGTGCGTTACTGCACATGCTGTCAGCGTGTTTCGCAGGCATTGTCGAAACTTAGTGTCCGCCTCTGTTGACGGGATGCGCATTTGTCTGAACCTGATGCACTTGTGTGTGGCAGTGTGTGAGTCGTCCGACTGGATGGTCATGACATCTTCTGACCCTATCCATCGGCCGACAGAAAAAAACGGATTCGATTGCTAGTTTCAAGGGGTATTTTCAAGCAGATCCACTAGCTTTCTGTGAAAACCAAACGACACAAAAACCTAGCGGGGAACCAATAGCAGAATGGAACAAAAACCAAGCGGAGAATTCAGGAGCACGGGTGTTTGACCGGGCTTGAAGCCTGCGATTTCTGGTTTCACAACAGGTTTTCACAGATCTTCACAGAATTTCACAGATCTTCACAGACTAGTCTGCGAAGATCCTGTGAAAACCTGTGAAATTCTGTGAAAACCTGTGAAGACCTGTGTGCTTCAGAATTCCGGGTTGGGTTCGATGTTTTTTGGTGTGCTCGGCACGGGAAACCAAGCGAAATCGTTGATGAAAAGCCTTGCGGAATCGGTGATAAAAACCTAGCGGAGAACCTAGCGGAGAGAATAGCATCCCAACCGATTCCTAGCGGGCCCGATAGAAAGTGCCAAGCGCACATGGCATTTTCAAGCGCAGCAGAATCGATGGGTATTTTCAAGCGAAATCCAGTGTTTTTTCAAGCGTGCGATGGTTAGGGGATTTTTCGCTGTCGGAGGCAAGCAGATTCACGAAGACGCCGCCTGCCTCGCCGAGCACGAGACATCATGCAAGGAATGCCCGGGCCGCGGCCCGGTTGAGCGACCTGCCTCACACTGTGTATACACCACTTTAGCGTTTCAGAGCCCAGACTCAAGGCACCGAACTGTCATGAATGCAATGAGCACACGCGGGGCACAGCGCAATATCCAACTTCTTGAACATGAACTACGGGACCTCGGTGGCGGCATCAGTCGCCATGTGCAAGGTTCGCCTATTGGTGAGTTGATGGTCCAGCGGACTGATCCTTTCTTGCTCCAAGTGCCAGAGGATTTCGAGACATGTCCACAGGCTGTGTTGAGGGACTGGATCGTCCCGGTAGGACCTACGAGAAGCATCAAGCCCCATCAACCAGCCGAGAAGACAAGACGGCCTTGGGACCCCAAAAGACAAGGAAATCCCCTTTTTGAACCCTGGTAAGAAGGTGCAAATAACCTGCAACGCCAGTAGCAGCAGGTCAATGCTTCCCGATCTCACTGGGCCGCTGATGCTCAGAAGCGATTGTGCTGGATGGCCCTCTGGATGAGATTTGCAAGTGTTGGACAACATTGCAACCGTGCTCCAGCGATGCGTCGGCCACACTCGTATGACCAACTGATTCTAGCCTGGCTGTGTTGGGGTGAGTCAGCGTCTGTCGGCGCAAACCTGAGTACGGGCCATGGCCACAGGCCCCGATAGTTATATGCGGCGCGCTCGCTGATTAGCCGCAGCGCAAAGACATTCCGTGGCGCTTCACGCTCCAGCATGCATGCGACTAGCCGCAGGAGCTGCGCATCCTACCAGCCCCGGCAGCCCCGGCTTCCAAGACATGCTGCACCATGAGCTCGGCCCGACTGACCATGGGCCATGCAGCGCACAGCTGCTGCGGCGATGCACAAACCAACTGCAAGGCTAAGACAATGCGGCGGCGATGCTCTGCTGAGCCGCCGACACAGAGGCTATCTTAGTCGCAGATCCTAAGATCTTACTAAGGAGCTGAGGAGCTCTTCAGCCAAGACTCTCTGGCGGTGAACTCGGCTAAGTGGACCACAGGGCTACACGTGGAATGCGCTGAATTTATAAGTGAGATGAAGCTTCGGTGTGACGCTAGTTGCATCTGGAGGACCCCTTGTCACCTTGTCACTTGAGGGACCTCCGCCTCCGCTGATGCTAGGCTATGATCTGACTAAGTAGCCAACCAGGTAGGCATTCTTGGCCGGGAGGTTACAAGGTCACGTCTTTTGGCGGGTTGGGGACTCCTACGATCATCACATGTGCGGAAGCTCCAGCTTGGGTCAACTGCGACGCGGCTGGGAACACTAAGCGCAACCTGGTAATGACCGCTAGTACCCCTCTCTCCTATATGATAGACCGCAAAACCTACCCGATAGGCAGTGTGTTGGAATGCAGTGCCGTCTTTCGCCGCACCTGGCCCGATGTTGATGGCAGTCATGTCTTTACCAGCATGTCTATTGTATCGGCAGAGCTGGAGACAGACACTATCAACTACCTGTGCCAGACCATGAACTGCATGCTGAATCTGCCGGGTTCGGGTCATCTGCTGCAGTGAGCTACTCAGATGTGTGAGGAGAAGCTGCTAATGAACGAATATCGCGAAGGAGGTGTCCGTTCTGTAGAGCGTGAGGTCTGCCTCAGAGCCACTCGTGTGAGGGTGTGAACTTTCGGATCCAGCTGGGTCGTTGACTCCTGGGCCTGATGACACATAGACTTTCTCCGTCTTGTCTGGCCTTGCCATGACCCCCAGCCTTTGCCAGATGGACCTTTTCCCCCCGTCGCCTCTGCATCCGTCGCCATGTGTGGTCTCTCTGACCTCAGATTTGATGAGCAGTCAGTTCTGCAAGGGAAGCCTGATAGACCGGCACACATGCTCGCAAGTGCTGTGTGGGATCTTTGCAAGTTTAACTGGCAGTAGCGGCACCGGCTTTCCGGAACAAGGCCCAGGCTGGTGATCCGAGCAATGGCGTCAGGCGCTCGTTCGTACTCAACACTATGCATCAGCCTATGATGCTGTTTGCAACGGTCCTACCAACGGCCAACGGGCCCTTGTCCGCAGAGAATACAGATGAATGTGCGCAGCGCATCGACTGGCCGTGGGATGTTCAGGGCTTTGCGCCAACCTTCTTGCGCAGTCGCCGAGATGCCGGACCCTGAAGTAGTGGGAGTGACAACCTCCAATTGTTCAAGCATCGCCTGGAGAGCCAGGCCCTCTGTTGTTGCCCACTTGGCTCTCCCCGATCAGAGGCTACCGACCTCCGATTCGGTCGTGATCCCAGCGGTCACGGCAACTGGAAGTTTGGGACATCCCCGATTTATATGCTTCTTGAGGACGCGTAAAGGTCTCACCACAGTACTTGCATGTCGACATTCCTCCAACAGAAACCTTGCCGTATTCGTGAGCCGCGAGCACTCCACTGCCTCTGGGTTTGCCATCTTTGCTAGCGGGCTCTGGCTTTGGAGGTTTGTGCTTCTGTTCGAGTGCATGATGCGGTGATTTGGGAAGTACTAACCACAGATGGCACACACGACGCCCTAGGAGACCGCATTGGGCTCGTCAGGACTTGTGCCAGATTCCGCAAGCTGCGCCTGTTGCAGACCCCTGCTTATCTGCAAGAACCAGTTCCGTAGATCCCTATCCCGACTACGGCGCGCTCTGCGGTCCCGCAGCGCAAGCAGGGACTCAAACGGCGAGGTGACGCCCAGAAAGGGTCAGGCGAAGCGGAGACTTAGCTATCCCTCCAAAGAGCCCAAGCGGCCAAGCGTCGAAGGCATCAAGACATCTAATTGTAAGAACCTCAACCGGCACTCCTGTGGCGTGCAAACCTTGAAGAAAATTGCACCTGATTCAGGCAACATACAGACCTCACTGAGACCTGACGGCATCGACTGTGCATGGCAGCCTTCAGGCGATGCTCATACTGTTGAACCTCGAACCGTTGATACGAAACCACTATCCCACAGTAAACCATGCTGGAGACTGAGCATGTCCTGACTATCAATCTGGCATTGTGCGTAGGCAGAAACGTCGGCTCGTCTGGTGTGAACCGATCCGGAACAGGCTGCCGCCCGACACGACATGGGTGCAGTGTATGCTGTAGTCAGTGGATGGCGTCCAGCGTCGGCGGGATAAGATGCGAATTCGCGCTGGGCAGGGCGGGGGATGAAGGATCGGACATGCGGATCAGTGAATTCCAACGACAGCGTGACGCAGCTTGTCTGGCCACGCAGCAGCTGAACAACATCAATCAAGAGATGAAGCATGGTTATGAGGTCGCGATGTTCAGGATGGACGAACAAAGCACGGCTCACCGGCATGCGCTCGCCGAGGAATTGACGCAACAACTACATTCGGCTCGCAGTGAAGCGGCTACGAGCCTCGTGCAGTTGGAGGAGAGAAAGCACGGGACGATGGCATGGTTATGGCCAGAGAGTACGAAAGACTCACAGCCGAGCTTCATAATCGAGCTAGAGAAAATCTGCAACTTCGAGCCAGTGTGGCAAGTTCCGAACATGCCATAACAACCGTGCGGGAACGATATCAACTCATCAAGTACGAAGAGACAGTGGCTGCCAGTGACATGCAGGGTGTATGCATTGCTGCACAGCAGGAGCACCAAAGGCTACGAGAACGTCTTGGAGAAGACGAAGAGTTTCGTACTATGGCGGTGAGAAGAATGCAGGAAGCCCAAAGTCAACTTCGACACCATGAGGACCATGCAAGGCAAGCTTTGCCAACGATGCATGACGAGTTGAACGAACTAAGGAGAGCATTGGAGGCTCAGGAGGAGCTTCAGGCGAGAACCAAGAGTGAACTTGAAGCTGCTCGTCTACTACCTCAACATGGCTTCCAAGCGTGCCGATGTCTTCAAGGACTACTGAGTCGGGCTGGGAATGTATAGGGAAGGATAGGGCACCGTCGTTTCCGGTAGGAGCTGAAGTGCGATCCCTTGAAGCACGTACTCCTAGTCAGATAAGTCCAGTCGCCAAAGAGAAGTTCACTTTTGCTGGATCGGCCAGAGAGAAGTTCACCTTCGCCGAACCGACCAAAGAGAAGATCACCTTCGCTGAACCAGTCAATAGGGGGTTTGCGATCGTCGGTGCAATGGCAGGTTGCGCTTCTGCTTCTGTTGTAGAGGGAACAGCATCTGTGCGTTTCGTGCCTCGTGCTGAAGATTCTGCACCAGTGCGTTTTGCGCATCAATCACGCTTCCTCGTCCTCTGTGCTGCAGGAGGGAAGTAATCCAATGCAGACTGACGCCCGGGCCGTTCGTAGTGGACAGTTACGAAAGTTATTGAACTCTCATTGGGGGTGATGGGAAGATCATCCACATCGTCGACCAGTGGTTCGAGAGTTCTCCAGAATGACGGTGACCAGGCGTCTAATGCAAATGTCGCACACATTACGACTGAAGATGCGAAGGCAGTCAATGCACACGTAGAGTCACTATACCCAGAAGCAGGGATGCAGCTGCGACGGAAGCAACTCGAAGACGAGTACATCGCTCAAAGGGTCGAGTTCAGACTGGAGGTGCAGAGAGCTCAGAAGGCGGAACAGCGGTTATGTGTGGATCGCGACAAATGGAGATTGACGGCAGAAAACTTGCATATGATGCAGAAGAAGGAGAAGGGGATGATCCTCCTCTACCTGAGGGTGCTGACAACCACTGACAACCACCACGGAAACCTGGCGGAGATCCTGGACCTGACCCACCAGATAAAGGTGATCCTGATGCAGGCGAAGACCCTGAAATCACCGATTTCAAGATTTCCAGACGGGAAGCTAACAAAGTCGTCGTTCCTTCTTTCCCAGTTGTGACGCACTTGGACAATTGGATGTCGCTGTGTATTGCACATGTTCTCAGCGCATGTGCGGATCCGAACCAGGAAGAGTGGATGAAATGACTGAGTCCAACGTTTCGCCCACATCCAGACACAGAAGCCTTGAACGATTCTGGTCACAAGAAATTCAAGAGCATATAGATGTCAAACTTGGTGTTGCGGTGACCGCCTTGCTGCGTGCCGCGAGCGACAAAGCGGCTGATCTATACCTGGAAGTGAGTCGCAAGGCAAACAATTACGTCCGTTCATACGAAGGCAAGATCATCAAAGGTCGTCAGATCATTGCGATGATGTTTGAAAGCTTCAATACGCGTGACAGATTGGACGTGATCGTTTCTCTGGACTATCTCATCAAGCTCCAATATCAGGGCGGTATCAGGCTCCACTAGTTCAAACAAACCTGGCTAGAGATTCTCACTCGGATGCGACCGGAGGAGACGTTCCTTCCGAGACGGCGTTGCGGGACTGTTTGTACAACAAGATCAAGGATTCTCAAGCTATGAAATGGGAACTGGGTTTGCATTCGTACTCCAACCTCTTCAAGATCATTGATCGATCAATCATGTGAAGGCGCGAACAGTCAAACCTGGTTCAGACTTAAGTCGGTTTGCGACAGATGCTGGAAAGGAAAGATTTGTTGGCGGCGCCGGCCAAGAGTTCTGACAAGAACACAGTTGCACCTGCTCCGAAAGGTTGCGGCAGGCCAGACAAACGGAATGGAACACCCGACGATGCTGCTCCTGTTCTATCTCAGAGCAGAATGAGCTAAAAGCCAAGCCAAAGAAGGCAGCAAGGACCGAGTCAATTCAACGGATTCCAAAGGTGACAAAAGCAAGAAGCACATTCGCTGTAAGTTTCATTTCACAGATGCAGGGTGCAGAAATGGTGACAAGTGAGACGTTCAGTCATTCCAAGAAGACTCCGGAGAGGACGTCAACTCCGAACCGGTTAAGAACCCCAAGTCCATCTGGTACTTCCTCCAGCCGAATATGCTATTCCTTTAAGAGTACGTTGTTCGAGGGAAAATTGTCCTTTCAAGCATGAGGCAGCAGCGTCACCACCGGCATAACCGGAAGCTAAAGCTAAAGCCAAACCTAAGGCTGAAGCAAAGCCGAAGGTGGATCCGGTGGCAACGGCCAAGAAGACGCCAAAGCCTAAGGCCAAGCCAGCCGCGCCGGCAATCAAGCCGTGCAGAGCATGGAATCTTGTCGCGCCTGCTCTCTGGAAGAGGTCCTCGTCCTCGTACATGGCCGATGACGAGTCAGAACGCTCTTCTATTGACAGCGATGCAGATTCGGATTGACGATGAGGCGTCTGTTAGGGTTTTGCCGACCAGTGCTTCCAAGGGGCGCAAAGTATCGTTCGCCCAGGATGTGCAATTCCAGTCCTCTAAGCCGAGAAGGTCATACAAAGAAAAGAGGCAGGAAGTGATCGTGGTGAACATGAAAGCCGTGACAGAGCATGAACGTCGTGCAGTTGAATTGGAGTTTGCGAAGCACAAAGCCAGGTTGAGAGCTCAGATCATGCAAGACATGGTAAATGACGATCGGGTGATCGAGTATCCTTTGTAAGGGCGCTCGGGACTTCCAGTTGCGGAGGTTGCGTTCTATGATGGTGAAGATCAGATGGTGGAAAGGGAACTGAACGCGGCCGAGAGTTTGGTGACATGACAGCGCCTTCACCGCTTATGGGCGGCGATGGTCTATTTCCTCCCAAGCTTCTAGGGTATCCAAATTGGGTCTACGACACGGGAAGGATTGCGACGCCTTGGGCGAGCAATCTGGAACCTGAAGGCATTCGGCCGCCCGATCGTGGAATGACACCGGAACAGAAAAAAGGGATCAACGTCTATGCCAAAGGCAACTCCTAGCCATGGTCCCAAGAGGGCAAGAACGGACGAATCTCATGCCGCTTTGTCGTCCTCCAGTGCACCGCCACCTCCTCCATCACAGCCTGAGATGGAACCCGTGCAGCAGTTGTGGTCAGAAGCCCCAATCCGGAAGGTGCTCAAGAGTATTCGTATCGTTTCTTCAAACATGATCTCCAACATTGTCGGTCAGTTTTGCTGACGACAACAAGGGACATCAAGGAAGACCCTCTCAGCATCGACGAGACGCCAAAGTTCATGGAGAATCCCGTTGGTGGGACCACACCCATCGATCGAGCACTACATCAGGAGGTTGGTGGCGTATCTCGCAAGGGTTCAGTCCGTGCCTCAGAGTGGGGACAAAGGATTGACGCTCAGGGTGTACGTGGAGTTGGGCAAGAAGGAGTGGATACGCATGTGTACAAGGCTGTACAACGCATGCGAGCTTACACCATGCATTCATACCTGCAAGATCGGGCGGCAGAATTTTCCGCCGCTGGTCCTGGAGGCGTTTTTTTGGGTAGTTCAGCAAACAAACGCCGCCACGTGTATAGTTCCGCCGGAGCCAATTGAAAACCGCCGACAACGAAGGACCCCAAAGACATGCGTAAACGTCTGGGCGGAGCATACAAAGCAGGAGCCATCTCCTTCAGGGCTGTATCAATAGGTCCAATAGAGGTGCAGCAGGCACGCATTCGGCGGGAGATAAAACATCCCTTCAGGCTTGATGTCTCGACAGGCGCCGAACAGCTAGATGACAAAGTGTTGAGTTGCCCCTAAGCATCCTGAAACGATACCTGGGCAGGGGTCTAGCAACTTGTTAGGGTAGTTGACCCGGGGCTGTGGTGGTGTACCTATAACTTGTCCCATCACAATAGTCTCGCCGTTGGCAGGGGTGTGTGGTGTTTGCTGTTGAAGGTTTCGAACGAAAAGCAATCGGACTTTCAAATCACCCTGAGCATGTAGGGACATGAAAAATGGCTCTCCGCGCTTTTCCGCCGTGCTCCGCGTTATTTCGCCGTATTCCGCCTTTTTCCGCCGCTGGTTTGGGAAAATTCTGCCGCCGATTTTGACAAGCTTTCGGAATTCTGTAACAAACGTGTCGAAAACCAACTAATAAGAGTTCGATGGCATCTGGCAGCACACTCCGCCGTTCCTGGCTCAGCACGAGACACCGCCAGCAAGATCAAGATCGATGGCTTGTTGAGCAGAACTTTCAAGCGAATGCATGCAGCAACCCTGCAGTGCCCGTTCAAACAGCTTTGCATGCATCCTGCTGCACCCTGGGTGGTATTCGCACCCCGCAGCCATCGGCGTGGCGCAGGCCACGTCATTTCACCTAACAGCAAGGCAGATCAGACCCCGAGAGCCCAAAGGACTGCGAAGCATGGCGAAGCAAATCCGCCGCCAGCAAACACATTCCGCCGCCGAGAACCCAAAAGCAACCATCAATCCAAAAAGGAGTCTTTTGCCCTCGGGGGCATAAGTTTCAGCCGCCAGGAGTTTGCAGGTATTCCTAACCCCGTGATGCTGACAGCAGCGGGGCTTGTGCGACATCGCAGACCTAGTGGCCTAGTGGAAGATGGGACGGTGGATGCAGAGATGAGGACTGTGACAATGAAATCCATCAACAATCTCCGGAACGAACTCGGCCTGGGGGGTAAGCCCGACGCATCAGCGGCGAGGTCACAGGCTACCATTTTGGGGGCTGACCTTGACATACTTGCGAAAGGGCGGAACAACACACATACCTTGTGGGAAAACCTCAGGAACAAGGGATGGTATGATCGCGACCTGAGGTTCTGCGGCATGGGCAGCAGCCATGTACTTCGCGACAAGGTCCAGAGCTTGCAGGGTTTTCATGCGATGGGAGCCTACATTGCGCTAGAACTGAGAGTGCGAGGGTGTGTGGTGATCCATGGTTCGTCGTTTTGGTCAAAGATGGCATGTCAATTGAAGCAGTCCAACACTGGGATTCATATGCTATCTGCTGATGCTCATGGCGATGGAGATGATCACTTGAGACATTGGAGGGCATTTGCCATCTACGAGAAGCAATTGTTCAGTGAGAAGATGGTGTCTGCGTGCTTCATCGATCATGCGAAGATTTCCGAAAGGGGCGAGAAAATCAAAGCCCAGACGATTTCTCGCAAGGAACTTACCGAGGTATGGGAGCACAATGGGAATGTGTCAACTGCAGCAAATCTTGATGCAAGTACATGGTTCACTGCTGAGAGTCGACAACAGATCCAATCCGGAGCGCAGAGGGCGACAGTATTGCTGAGCATGCCTCCGTGATTTGGCAGGACTTCGACATTGCCATGACCGTCCCCGAGGCCTACTACGACGATCGGCATTACTGGTTCAAGATGGAGACGCACGCAAGCCCCAATCCGAGCTACATCAGGGGTAAAGACTATGTCTGTGAAGGATGTGTCGGGATGAAAGAAGCCTCAGCATTCCAACGTGCAGATTTCGTGCCCACAGGGAAGGGCTACCCCAACATATGCATCGGTTGCGCGCGCACCTCGGCCCTCAAACAACAGCGTTCCTTCGCAAATTACCCAGAAGTGGTTGAATCCCAACAGTACTCGCTGGCCTGTGCCATACATGCGTACGACCGGGGTCTACAGTTCTGTGAATCCAGGTTAGACATCAGGGCATTCCTCAGGCAGTGCATTCCGTACGTGTACATTGACCACGGCAAGACGATTTCGCACTACGGTGGTCTTTGGATGGCGCCTGCTCAGGCGGTGGAATACGCAGCATGGGGTAAGGCCAAACGGTTGGCATGGGATCGAGCATACGATGCAAGTGGCCAACTTTGCTACATCTGTTATTATGATGCTGAACTCAGCATACGCTGGTTTCATGTGGATGCTATTGACGTCTGAGGAAAGACGGCAATACTTCAACGGTGTTTCAGTTTCTTCACCACGAGAAGAACTTCTTGGAACACGCTTGAGCTCGCGCTCGGAATACTTACATTGGCGATGAGGTACCCTGCACATTTTCTCAACCTGGGTGGACTTACAGGTGCCAACGCCTGTGTGCGGGGCATCGAAAGATCGTTCTGGCAGTATGCATCAGCAGAGGCAATTGAGTTGATTACGGCAGATGCACTGCACAAAAGGACGCCTCCCAAACGAGATCAGGAAGTCATCGACTATATCAACTCCATGACTGAAGGTCTTTCCGTGGAATTCCAAGCAATCTCGGATGGCGACACTTACCAACCTGGCTCAGGAGGCACTGACGAAACTTCAGGACAACCCGGTTCTACTGATTGTACTGTTTCCAAAAAACACTTGGGCATTTCAGCTTGTGCAGGTTGGTCCATGCCTTGTATAATCAGCAGGCCACTTAGTTTCTCACGGCAGTCTGCAAATCGGTGGACCGCCACGACTTGGTTCCACCCTGCATAGCTGACCGAACTGCTTCGTGTGCGGGTAGGTGGAGTATGCCGGCTATACGCTTGTAAACCACTGGTTAAAGCATTGTGTTCTTGCATGGTATGGAACATATTTTCCGGATAGTCCTCTTCCAGGAGGCAATCGAGCATCTGCTTCAAATACAGTCGTAGAGGAAAGACTATTAATATTGGAATTAGTAAAGAAGTAGGAATAGAGCAGCAGCGGCAGGAGCAGCAGGAACCCGCTTTTAGCTGCTGTTACTGCTGCTACTACGACTACTGCCACTACTACTACGGCTACTCGTGCTACTACTATTGCTGCTACTACTACTTGTACTACTTGTACTACTAGTACTACTAGTACTACTACTACTACTACTACTACTACTACTACTACTACTACTACTACTACTACTACTACTACTACTACTACTACTACTACTACTACTACTACTTCTATTACTACTACTACTACTACTACTACTACTACTACTACTACTCCTCCTCCTACTCCTACTCCTACTCCTTGTCCCCCTGCTCCTCCTGCTGCTGCTGCTCCTGCTGCTGCGACTTGTCTACGACGACCACCACTTCTGAGAACAAAATCCGGCATTGCTGAAGTGCTGCGCTGTTGTTGTTATTCTCATTGTTATTGTTACTGCTTAGGAAGAAAATGACACCGGTTTGTCGCTTGATGCGATTAGTATCGCTTTTTCTTCCAGAGCAATTAGAACGGTCAGCGGCTGATCAAAGGCCATGGACGGCCTTCTGCGACATTCGTTGGATCCAGGCTAGTTGCCGTTTTGGCAGCGGGATCGGGGGCCAGACCAGGAATGCGATCAAACCGTGCTTGGTGGCATTATCTGCTAGATCGAAACGAGACGTGCCCATGAACAGATGGGTGATCTTCCTGCCTTTTTCCGGTATGGACAACCCAGGTTTTTTTTTTCCAAACTTAGCCGGTACCCAAGTCCTTTTGATAGGGCTATCCTTTGGCTCCATGCTAAGGTCATAGGTTTTCTGAATCTGCCAAGTTCAATGCTTTCAAGCCGGCTTGGCGCAGTTTTCGCTCAAGAGAGTCGAGAAGGGCGGTGGCAGCCTCAGGGGGATGTACCGCGATGGCCGGACAGGTTGTTTAGAAGGTCCTCAGTGGCCTCCCCCCTCGACCATTCGTCTGCGGCCTGCATGATATGTTGCGCGTGACCCCCTTGGTAGGTTTGACTAACTTAGAATGGTTTTGTGGCATCCGATAGCTTTAAGGTGGCTTGGAGTCTGCGATGCTCTGCGGATGCCCGGGTTGCGGGCGGGGGCTTTAAAGGGAGATTAGCTTTTGGGAGGGGTGTGGGGGTTGGGCTCGGAGATATAAGCTGTTTAGAAGGATCTGCAGTTGGTGAGTACAGCAGTAATGTAGTGCAGTAGTGGTACATTAGTACATTAAGCGGTACCAGTGAGAGGGTTTGGATGTACTTGGAGTTGTTCAGGGGCCCCGAAATTGTGGAAGTTGGTGCAGGATGAAGGAAAATTCTTCAATGTGAGGTTTTTAATCTTGGTAGTTATTTTTCTTAGAGTGATCGGGGTTTGGTTTCGAGGCTTTGGCAAACCTCGACACCAAACCCCAGTCACTCCAAGATTTCTACCAAGACTAAAACCCATCCATTTTGAAGACTTTTTGCTTCAACCTACACTCCCTCCACAATCGACCTGGTAAAGTGGTAGTTAGTAGTAGTACCGTGCTGGTACAGTAGCAGTACGGTAGCAGGACAGTAGTAGTACAGTTGTGCGGTATCAGTTCAGTCAGAGTACAGTAGTCAGTAGTAGTACTGTAGTACAGTAGCAGTAGCACGAGGGCTCAGAGCTGTTTAGTGGAGTTTGGGGCTCTCCCAAAAGGTATTTATTACATTGGGTTTGAGGTTGGGGGGCTAGCTTTTAGGGTTCCATTACGGGTACCCTGCGAAGAACTGCCTGCACGCTTTGGTGCCAACTCAAAAGACGATTTCCACAGCTCTTTAGCTATTTCCGCGTACTTATGGTGGGGATTCTTGGCGGTGTGGTCCGGCTTCCATAAATTGGGGTGGGTTCTTTTGGTCATGACCCTAACGGGTTGTGGGATTGCGGGTTCAGATTCCTGATCCTCTACTCAGTCAAAAATACCATCAACAGAAAAGGCCGAAGCAGACCCAAAAGTTTTGCAGTCCCCAAAACATGCATTGTAGTCTTCGCCCAAAAGTTCAAAAGTTTACAAAACATGAAGAAGCACCGGAAAAACCATATTAAAGAGGCTCATAACACTAACACGCGTTCTCTACGCCAGGATATCCGGCGAGTCGCCAAGTTGAACATGAGTTCTACAGAATAGCAGCACAGCATCATTAGACACATACTTGATAAGTCAGGCGACTCCATCAGTATAGAAAGCAAGTTGTATAGCACGGAAGCATCGCAAACAAAGCCGTTTCTATGCTGAGACACCACGCACTTTCCTAAAAGTAGCCGCGAATCTTTCAGTAAGGAAAACGCATGCTCCAGCATAGAATCATCATATTTTACAAAGCTAAGTCGATACTGAACAGCGCATTTGCTTGCTAAATATCTCTGGCAAGTTGTTCTTCTACACTATAGACTGTAAAGCGCCGTGATGTACTCACAAAACAACTCAGATGAATATTCCAGATGGACTATTACAAGGGATCTCTCGGGGTTCCTTTAATAATGGTGGAGGTTTAGGCATGGATGATGAACTGGACTTTGTACACATTGCACTCGACTACATATGATTTTCGCCGTGGTTGCGTACTTGTGCCGACAACACTTTTGGCAGCGCAGCTTGGGTTGCTTTTACTCATTGACCGAAACTTCGTTCTCAGGGTTGATGGTTCAGCGTCGAGGGTTTAGGGTTAGGGAATTTGGTTCTATTTAGGTGGGTCTGGTGTTGAGGGCTTTGGATTCGTGGTCGAGGATGGGGAGGAGCTGATGGACCGACCCCTCCGGGAAACGCTCCGTACCCAAGATCGCGAGCCACAGATGCGAGACCTGGGAGTGCTGTTGCCTCGCCTCGGAGATCTAGGAGGTTTGACTTCCACTCTAATGCGGGGTCCACCTCTCGAAAATCGTGAACATAGAATAACCCCTGGATTTGAGGTTTTGGGGTAGACTCAAAGCAAAGTCCAAACTCCTTTCGCCTCTCATTGGGCACAGGGTGGGGATGCTCAAGGCGATAACCATTATTGTCATTATCCCTATTGGGCTACGCGACGGGTTGCTCTTTTTTTCTGAAACGCCCCAATGGTGATAGATGTGATGTTGCTGGTCGGCGATCCACTGCGGTCCAGAGACGGCTTTTCAGGTGTACCTCAACATCTAGCACCCCCTCGCCTGCCAGCCACGGCCTCTGCATTGCTGCGTGGGCATCGCAGATTTCGACATCAATGTTCGGCTAACTTTGCAGACGAGTCTCTGTACTGTGACAAGAGCTGTCAGTATCACTCTACTTCAGCTCTAAACCGAGAAGACCACATCCGGATCCGACCGACGTCTTGCGGCATTGAGTTCTCCTTCGCGTAGCATGCCGTCCAGTCGACTATTGTAAGTTCAGAAAGAGTACATCACCCCGTCGCGCAGCCACGAGACTCCAAGGAGGTCGTCCATGTTGGCATCCTGTCCGCATCTCCTCATCCCAGACAGCGCAGAAACTTCGAAGAAGAACCTGTCTGCATCATGCGGCGTGCAAGGGATTGCCGTAGCCTGCTCCCCTGTTCTTTCGTATCAATCCGAAGGATCCCAAGAAACGCAAACTTGAAGTCTCCGGCTCATATCGAGGTCCGAGGCAAAGCTTGACAGCGAGTATCGCAGGCCGCTTGCGGGGACATGAGAACCACTGGCATTGGGGGAGTGTCAGATTGTAGCGCTTCTGGCCGCACAGTGCATTCGCAAGTAAGAAGTGCTCCAACACGCTGAGTGACTAAGTAGGATTAGACAGAGCTTGGATCCGAGACATCGCGTGCGCGGCTTTCTTTCCGGGGTTGATGGCTCGCTTGGAGAAGTTCCTTCCCAGCTCGGAAAGAGCTGAGCTCCTGAACATCTGCAGTTCAAGCTCCACCCTCATAAGAGTCATAAGAGTGTGTGCTTCAATTCGATTACTGCGACTGTGTTTTAACCTCTGTACATCTTCCATGCCAGAGGTGCCATAAAGCAGGAGGATACACAGGAAGTTCAGCCTTGCTCAGTTGACCTTCTGCATTGTCTGCGCGGCTTCACCCTCCACGGTCCTGCCTGCCCTTTGCATCTTCTATTCCCTGCCCCTGGTATCACATCGCGTTTTGTCCAGAAGACAGCAAAGTAGCGAAAGCAACTCCAACGATCGCCGCAACACGAATCCTCCGCCTCGGCCTTAAGCCACATGCAGAGACAAGCTGTCCCAAAGGCCCCCGAAGGCCGTCGGACAAGGCCCGGTCACTTGGTCTAGGCTCTACTGGCTAGCACAGCCAGTGGTACCGGAGCTTGTTGTATCCCTGAAATACCCCACAGTTTCTGACAGCATGATCGCGTGTCAGGTGTTCGAAGAAGATACAACAGCGTGTCACAGCGAAGTGGATTCTTCCAGGCTCGGTAGCTGGGTTCGCAAAGGCAGGCAAAGGCTTTCCCAGTAAGCCGGGAACAGATGTTTCGAGAATGCAGCTTGATGCGAAACACAGGCGTGACCAGCTCCTTCTCTTTCTCACTCCTCACACTGCAAGTGCGCTTTCAGAACAACTTCCTTCTCACCCGTGCCCTTGCTTCACTCGCGAGGAACTCACACAGTACTGGAGACTCCGAAGGGCGACGAAGCCAAGTGCAGGAGAGCGCGCGCGCATAGGGCGTATGACGATGTTGATAATTATGGTGGGGGTGGTGGTGGTCAGGATGAGGGCGGCAAGTAGGCTGAAGATGATTCTGCACCGTTTCGTCCTGCCCGTCGGTTTCCAGCAGGACTCCCCTCGCTTTGCCGTGCCAAACTGGATGCGGCCAGAGCTCCGCTGCTCGGACGAGAGGAAGAAAGACGAGGCACCCCTGGCACGTCGAAAGAAGAGTTCAAGGCTGGGAAGGTGTCAGGTCTCCTCGCGAAATGAGTTGGCTGATTGGCAGCTGGAAAGCAGGTGCATTGCTGTGTTGCCATGTTGCTCAGTTTGTGGTACCATCCGCCTCACAACATCAGACTGAAGAAGCTGCGAGAGAAAAAAGGAGGGCGCTTTGTGCTGTGCTGCTTGGCACGAGTCCAAGTCCCTGGCAGCCCCAAAAGAATAGCAATAACCGAGTGGCCATAGTCATTCCAGGGCCGGAGACTGGTCCTGCCGGCTTCAAGCTAACACCGCCTGTTGCCGTGGGATGCCGTGGGTTTTCGCGTCTCTGGTTGCTCACGATTCATGTTTCACCTTGCGAAGGCTGCTGCCTTAGTTCACCATCCCTAGAGATTCATTGGCATTTCTGTTGGGACGCACGCTCACATGTTGCGTTTACATGTAGGACCACGGCCGCTAGTCGCCAGTCACAAGAAATCTGTGGCCTTGCCAGGAGGTGCTCGTCTCTACAGACCTTGGAGGTGGATGCAGTAGATACAGCTGTCGATGTTTACAGGGGAGTTTGGCAGACGAGAGCTCCTAGATCTCTAGCCCTGCAGTCTCAAGATGTATCCATAGCTGCTGGTCGGCGGCGAGTCTATTCATCCAGGTGTTGTCCAAACTGACCGTATTGGCCCACCAGAGCAAAAGACAACTGGAGCGAGCACTGCGTGAGAGATATCCTCGCGAGTCGAACTGGGACCAGAGCCTGTTCTGGAAATCCCACACACTGGGTCCCACGGTTGTACTCTGGTCGAGGCGAGCGCCCCCCATAACACGTCCTACAGAAACCGAGAGGCTTGCCGCTGTGAAGACCACAAGACCTGAACCATCTACGTCCCTGCTGTGAGCACTGACCTCGTCGAATCTCGTCTTGGTCATCCCAAGAGCCACAGTGTGAGACTACGGCTACTGAGCTACTGCTACTGCTGCTACCACTCCCGCCACCACCACCGCCACCGCTACTGCTACTCCTCCTTGTGCTGCTGCTAGTAGTAGTAGTAGTAGTAGTAGTAGTAGTAGTAGTAGTAGTAGTAGTAGTAGTAGTAGTAGTAGTAGCAGTCGTCGTGGTGGTGGTGTAGTAGAGGTAGGAGGGAGTGGGAAGGAGGAGAAGGAGTCGGACGGAGCAGGAGCAGTGGCGGCCCTGCTGCTGCTGCTGCTGCTGCCTGCGGCTGACACTGCGTGTAACTCTGACGTCGTACGCAAAGCGGGTGTTTCAGTCTTCCCCCAGTTTACTTGACAAGTTGTCAGGGACGGAGCAGGCCAATAATGGTGACATTGATGAGGCACCGGCACCGGCTGTAGATTGCGGATTCGAGGTATTTGTATCTAGTCAAACTAAACCTGGAGTTATATGGAGTGTTGGATTGTGCAAACATGTAATGATAATGGGCAGAGCAGTGATTTCTGCTACTGTCCGCAGGTTCACGGTTCACCACATGCTTGCGTAAGAAGCGTGTGACGGCCCGTCCTGGCATGCATGCGGGTTCCATGTACATGTGAGAACATCGTATAAGACTGTCTATCCCTGTTTGTGTGAATGTTGTAGTCGCTTCGACGTCTGATCCGGCACGTAAATTTCGTGCTTTCTGCTTCTTAGCCACACCACACCAGATTGAGGACCCCAGAATCTGGCACGCTTAAGACTTCAGCTCAAACGCGCTGCAATTCTTAAAACGGCATCAGCGACCACAATAAACATGGACAGCAAC
>CAJNDT010000917.1:67500-113801 GCA_905221615.1 Symbiodinium sp. CCMP2592
ACCAGTTGGTGTGATATGGAAGCTGTGTAAAGGTAATGGACACGCTCAGCATCCAAACAACAGTACTAGTTCTCCCATGAGCACCTAGTTCTATTATGAACACCTTCGCCAGTAGCAGTACGGCCTGTGGAGCTGATGTAGGGCGTGGTCAGTGCAAGCCCTGTACCAACCATTCATACAGTTTCCGATCTGTAACTTGGCTCCTTTGCAGCTGTTCCCCACCAGGTCACCGTACAGGTGCCTACGCGGAAGCGACCGCCCCTGGAGCGCAACTCCACTCAGGCGCGGCCCAGTAGAATCGGGCTGAGTTGGACAAGGGAAGCCAAGACTGAAAGCTCAAACCACCTGAACAACAGTGTCAAAGCGTTACACGAGGCAAGTTCACGAGCGCAAGAGGAGTGCATTGAACAAGTCCGAAAGCATGAAATCCACACAGCCCGCTGAAGCCCAAGCAGATGCTCGTTAGCTGGCTGTTACGACGAAGATCTACACATCCTCAGCAAATTTGTGGATTGAAATGCGGGAATGATCGCTGGTCCAGCACAATATCACGTCTGGGATTCAGCATTTGGGGTAACATAGTGCCTTTCTTGCATACGTAAGGGCAACAAATCGTCATGACAGCCGTCAGTGCAAGAGGTCTTGGGCGTGAAAACACTCGGTTTGCCCAGGTCTGACACGTGCTACCGGAATCCACTCCGGAACCGGCTTCGGAAACCGATCGCAAGGGACAGGAAGGAACAAGTTCTAAAGGAACTAGGGTTTTTCAAAACTGCATAAGCTGGGCATGAACCGCTCGACAGGGGCTCGAGCTTGTTGAAAAGACTGGTGCAAACCGCCCGAAAGGGATTAGCGCAATGGAGAAACGCAGCCAATCGCTCGAACAGAATACGAGTATTTAATTGAGAGCAAGGTGCAAACCACTCCAAACGCACTTAAGCGTTCGAGAAGCATCGGCAAGCCCCTCGAACGGAGCTATGGCATCTGAGGAACGGAGCTTGCCGCGCGAAGGTATTCGAACATTCGAGAAGGGGAGCAAGCAGCTGAAAAGGGACGATGGCATTTGAGAAGGAATCACTCGGAAGGAGTTGTAACATGTGAGTCACAACTACAAACCGTTCGCAAGGGACAAGAGCATCTGAGAACAACGAGCAAACCGCTTGAAACGGACTGGAGCATTTAAGCAAAAGGAGCCAACTGCCCGTTAGGGACTAGAGATTATTGAAAAATGGAGCCAGGCAATGTCCAACCGTGACGCGAGGATCGACTGTGCAGTGGTGCAGCTGCATTTCTGTAGGTTAGGTTCTCCGAGCCCAGCGGGCATGAGTTCAGGGGATCCAAACTCTACAATTTGCAGTCCTGTTAGGATTTTTTGCACAGTGGGCCTCTCTTGGCAACCATTGTCGCTGCAGATGATGCTGCACTAGCAGGGTGCCGCACAAAAAGCTGCAATTTTCGCAGTCGGCTTTACGCTCGAAGTTCCCAACGTCAGCTTTCCGAATGCGCAAGCACACAAGCCTTACAAGCCCCAAGTCGTGTTTAGCCAAGTACCGGGGCTTGCATTTTGAACGGCGGTAACGGTATCTTAAGAAGCGCAGCTTCCGCTTCTTGCAGAGTTCCTTCGCAAAGGAGCCAGGTTTTTGCTAGGGAAGTGTTGATCAATCCATTCTGGGCATGTCGCCTTCGTCTCAGGCGTTCCATCGTGGCCACCAGCACCTGCCCGACAGACAGCTCGCCTTGGTCCTGGTCTAGAGCTTTAATTTGAGCGGGGGATTTCTTGGATCTTTAGCTTTCACAAACTCTAACGTAGCTGCCCCTCAGCGATGCAGTGCCAGTTGTGGGCAGAGTCTAGTGAGTCTAGTACAGCCTCTTTACGATTTCCTCCAGGCGAGCAGTTGATTCACAAGTATCACAGTATACTGCAAATCTATTGCGAAGGACCTCCGGGTGCCGAAGTTTAAGGCTTGCGAGGCAGACCCATTCTTAGGACGAAATCGACCTGCCTCACATGTCTAGTTCCGGCAGCGCTGTGGAAGAGGTTTCTGGTGTGGGGAAAGGCACCAGGCTCCCGAAATTGCAAGCTCTTCCGACCGAAGGGAATGATTCACGAGTAATGGGCGCACCAACGCCTTAAACAGTCATGAATCTGTGGCCGGAGACGAAGCAGATCCTATATTGAAGTGAAGATGCAGGCGCAATCCAGGTTTCGCAGTAGGTTGGTTTGTGCTACACTGGGCTCCCAGGTCATGGAGAACTTGCGGCACTGCTGTCGTGTCACGACGCTTGTGTCTCAAAGGGTCCCGGCAGGTTTGGTGTTTTGGGAGCCACGCACATGCCTCCTGGTTTTCATGCCTCCCACGCTACGAGTGTCACATGAAGCTTCAGTCACCATGGCATTCATGACATGCAACATCCCAGAACCCCCATCACCATCCCCAAACCGGCGGGCCGAACAGGGCCCTAGCAACCCTACATTAAGTGTTACGAAGGAGCCCCGTCCGCCTAAGGAGGATCTTCCCGGTTCAAGGTGGCTCCTGCCCCCGTAAACAGGATTCCACCATCACTCCTCGGCTGCTGCCTTTCCGAGTTCCTTTTGTTGTTTTGGGGTCCCAGTCCCTGATTCTCCGAAGCTCTCGGTCTCAGGTCGATCTCGCTGGACCATCCCGAGTACAAGACGCGTTACCAGCTCTATGGGATGCTGCAAGGCAAAAGCCGGGGCCGCAACCTATCAAGGCTGCATGTGATGGACCAAGGGTCAGAGAGTTAGCTTCAGGAGTGTCATGTTCTCAGCCTCATTCTGCATGGGTAGGAGGTTGTCTGCTGTTCTTGATGTTGAAGTTCTGTCGTAGAAGGTGCTGAACAATTGGAACATGGCTTCGTTGTCGGAAAGCGTTAACCTCGTCGACTTCAGCGCTGTCCAGAGCTAGGTTGAAAGGAATCAGGCTTGAGATGGCGTATGACTCCTACAGAGAGTCTCCGAAAACGCTGGTCTCCCGTCCCCAGGCATGACCCCGATGCTGCCTGAGATGCCCGAGGGGGAAGAACCTCAGGACCTGATTCTCTGATTAATCACTGGTTTGGGTCGGATATGGTCGGATTCCAGGGGCAGCTGCACATGATTGACCTCTATGTTTCTCTGCCAAAGCTGTTGCTTCGAGTGGGACGGGGTGGTAGGATTGAATCCGCAAAGAATACAGAGTCAAACAACAAAGGTCCGTTGTTGGGCTTACGGTCGTTCCACTTCGCGATGCTATGCCATTGCAGTCTTCACAATGTAAACCTGGGTGTGGCCCAGGACGCTACAGGCTCAACTTTGATTCCGGGCTTTTTGAGTATTCTGAATCCTCACGTGCCGCAACAACTTAGTGATTCTTTGACTTTGGGGTTACTCCGTTTTTGGGTTACTGAAGCAATGATATTAGGATGTTGGAGCTTAGGATGTACTTGATTGAGAATGGCTACTTCGGAGACCCGAGTCCGGAGATGAACTCTCTTCACCAGTTACTTGTGGTGGCCTTCCGGGACTTCAAGACCTTCCAACGAGAACGGGGGCTCAAGTGTTCGCAACAAAAGTTTTGTTCCCAACTTTGTTCCTTGGGTCGCATCCATGACTGGTTTGTTGCAGGGTGGAGCATGGCACAACACAGCAGTATCTAAGTGCATCCGTTTTGTTGAAACACTGATGTCAGGTTTGGAAACCTGACACTAGCCACTAGCAGAATCGGAAGCACAAAGCCATTTGCATTTATAGCTCAGCGTGGCGGTGTCAAGTTTCATCGCAGGCTTTAGCTGTTGTTTGCAAAGGAGCCGACTGTAAAGCTCAGTACTTGGGGTTTTTCCATTCTCCAGAACACTTGTGGCAAGCAGGATGGTGCTTTGTGAGACGACCCAGCCGACCATGGTCGAAGACCTTTGAAAGGGAATTGTTGTTCTCAGTTTCTGGAATCTGCGAACTTCTAGATTACGGGAACTAGGATCGTCGCATCTTGACGCGGGGTCTCCGGCTCACACCTCTGTTCCTTACCTTTTGAGGAATTGCCTGGTGCAGAGCGGCTGTTGCTCTGTGTCCGAAACCCGGAACAGCATTCACATAGTGAGAGCGAAGTTATTTAATTCTGTGCACCTATGGCATTTGCCAAATTAAGTCGCATCTGAATTTGATGCTTGTCGGCATACGACTACTGGGTGGTTGCATCTCCGTGGCGTTGATGGCTGCCTTGAAGGTCATTGCAGGTAGATGATAGTACAGCCAACAGGACATGCAGGGTTGAAGGAGTGGCGCTTCAGGATTTGGAAAGCAACCCTCGAGCATTCACCATCGCTTCTACAGCACATTATGACCTTCAAGGGCCAGTCATCCCGTGAACAGAACAGACATGGTGTCTTAACCTTGGGGTGCCCAGAGATGCCAAGACGAATCCAATCTGAACTGCTCTTATTGCTGGACTTCGGAGAAATCGGAGGTGCTGGTGAACAAAGACTCTGTGAAGTTGGCCAGTTAGGGCCGCCTTGCCTGCCTCTCTACGACGCGGCACCGGTAGACTCACAGTGGCAATGGCTCGACATCGGCTACAGCATGACGCAGTAGTTCTGGCGAGAATCTCACCAAAGCAATATCGATTCCGAGCACCTTTGTCGCAAGTGTCCCGTCAGGCTTTCAGTCGATACAAGATATCGACCTGCGTTCGCTCCCTTTCCCGACCATCTCTCTCCGCAGCCTTCCTCTCGACAGATGCTCCGGCCAACCAGACCCCCTCTGCGATCTTTTCTATTGCACGAAGAACCCGGCAGGGATGCCTTTCGCACTGCGGCCCCAGCCGATAGGAATTCCTTGGACCTTAGGGACTCACGCAGAGCTCTGTCGCAAGCACTTCTACAGCTTGATTATTTGCGATCCATGATCCGCTTGGAACCCCTATGCCCTACAACCAAATGACCCCACCATAGTAGTTTCGGGCAGGCATCAGCCCAGGTGACTTGACAACCCAGCCATAATGTTCCCAGATGCTTCTGGCTTAGGTGCCCGCGCTTGCTGACATCGTCTTCAGCTGACACAGACATAGACCGACCAAACCTGTGAACAAGCCGTGCCGTGTTTCACCGCACAAGCCTAGTAGGCAAGACTTTTCTATGCCATGCAGAGACTCTCGACCGAGCGATGAGCGATGTTCTGGAGCTTCTTCTGCCTTTGCGCATCGAAACTCGTCACCAAAGGCTTTGCGGGCTTCGCGCATCTGGTGAACCTGTTGCCCTACGAAGACCCGGGTCAGAGGGTGGCCATCTCGAGCTGGCTGAATGCCAAAGATGCGGCAGCGGCTCAAGGCATCACCGTGTCCCTGCACACCGTGGAAATCGCAGGGGAGACGGGCGTTTCTGAGCTGCGTTCGGCTAACCCACGGTCCTTGACCTGACCCGGATGCCAGAGATTCCATAAGACGCCGTAAGAAGCCAACAACAGTCGCCTGCAGTCATTCTTGCTACAGTTACGACTTCTTGTCTCGTAACAGGACCTTGCAACTTGCAACTTGCGGACGTCCGAGGTTTGGCGGCACCCGTCCTTCCAACGCCTTCCAGACCTCACACGCACGACGCGCCAGGCCAGGCGGGCCTCCGGTGGTGCTGGGAATCCCTGTGCTACACTCCAATTGCAGCTCGCAAACTGATATTGTTACCCAGTATTCCTAGAGTCCTAGAGTGTCTCACACTGCTCATTTTGGACTGGGCGTGCCTACCCTCAACCACAGCTACTCTAGCACCCACTGGTCATGCTTGATCCCATATTTCTCAAATCAGTGCTCAGAGCGTTTGTGGCCTTATGACATGTTTGAAGACAAACCTTGTCTTGTCTGAAAATATTTGTTTGTAGCATTCGGGATACGATCCCAAAACACAACCGCTTTTTCGTGTGCGAGGAATTAGTAAGGTTCTAGATTCTAGATACGATGCACGGCTGCCAACGCTTACTGATAGCTATGTTTTTGGAAGATCGCAAGCTGTTCGGTAGCTACGACCTGAAACACAAACGCGCTGACTAAGCTATGACAATATGCCTGGAACATGGTCCTGGGAGGAGGGATGTGGGGTATAGGGCGGTGGTCGTATGTGGTGTTGTATTTGAGATCGTATTCCGGGTCTGGGATCATACGCAACTTGTACTTGGGTTGCGTGGGTGCCGGAAGTCGCACCTGAAATCGAATTGGGAATCGTACTTGTGTTCCCGTGGACACCGCGGATATGCTGAAAATCGTAATTGCTGGGGGAAATCGTACTTTAGCTTTCTTGCAAAGGTTCAATTTCAGCTACGATTTTCAGTACGGTCTCCGAACCCAGGTCTCCGGCACCCATGCCAACCCACATACGATTCAAAGTACGTCAGAATCGTAGTCGTATTCGAAACTGCAGTCGCACCCAGCATCGTATTCGATACTATTTCAATCCGCACTTCCTGGATTTGCAAGATTTGGCTGCCCGTGCAGATGTCATGATCTCAGCCCTTTCTCGCAAGTGTAGGGCTGGATGTCCAGCCAACCAAAGACCACAGACGTTCACAAGTGCTCTACTGAGAAGCGAAGCCGCTCACAGAAGCCGTCAAAGGTCAAGGCCTTTTGAAGAGGGCCACCGTCAGTCGAGAGCCCATTGAAGACTTTTCAGTCTGAGATGCCCCACGGGCCGATGACCAGGTCATGGCCACCGTCGTTGACGACGCTCCAAACCTGCCGCTCCTGCGGGATGTCTTGGAGAGGGCCCTTTTGCTGCCGGCGGAATTCGTCGTGCTGATTCTTGTGCGCATAATCAGTATCGCTGCCGCTATGCGTCGAAGAGAATCTGAATGCTGTTTCATGCTTCTGTGCGCATCAAAGTACTGAAGCTCAACTGAGCTTGATAAAACTGAGCAAGCACATGCATTACTATTACTGAGCCCTTTCAGGACGACGGCGGACATCGGCCTTGTGCCCAACTTCTACTCTGAAGTCCTCGGGATCCTGCGCCAGGCCCCGGTGAAAGCCCTCAGCCCCTTGGCACAGGCGAAGGGAGCTATCGCCCAGTGGGAGCCGGCTTGAACCTTTCTTCAAATTTCCGGGACCAGGCATCAACCGGGTCGGGATCGGCAACTGGAGCAGCTTGGTCCCCAAGACAACTGCAGAGGCCTGGGTTTTTGTGATGGAGGCTTACAGATGCCCCCGAGCCACGTACTTCTTTGTCGAGCGGCCAAGTTCATCTTGCCAGAAAACTGCACTGACATCTGCTAGAATAGCGGTTTCTCTCAGTGGACATCGCTTGTGTAGGTCTTGGGCAACGTGTCAATCCTTTCGTTTTAAACGATAAACTGTTGGGTTGTAACTCATCATGCCGCTACGGAGCAGGCCGTCAAGCTTGAACCGATACTGGAGCTTTCGAGGCACTTTTCACAGCTGCTGGGCGCAAGTTCGCATTTTCCTCCTTCGTGGGTTTTGAAAATGACCCCGTGGGTCAAGTTCCAGAGATTTCCACATTATGTAGCTGGTTTCAGTGCACATGGTCCCGCACTTCCAGCCTGCAGAGTTTCCTTGGCTGGTGATTTCTTGGTTCCAGTCAAGTGGTGGGCGGTCTTAGGCGTGAGAGCATCAAGACACACCTTCAAACTTTTCGCCGAAACTGCCATACAAGCAGCTGTTGAGAACACGAGTTGAGTTGCGACCTGCTGCCGTGAAGGACGGCTCCCAGCTGTGAGCACGCAGAGAGAGATCAGTCAGTGTGTGTGTGTGTGTTTGTTTCTGGCCGGTTGGGCTTACAAACTTACAAGATAAGCACACGTTTTACTTGTCGAATCAGTTATAGCAATATTGAATTGAAATGAATAGTAAATAGTGACAGAGTTCCAGGAGGCGTTGGTTCAGACCCGCCAGGCTGCATCCTGGCAGCGATTGCTTCGTCTTCGAGCGCGACACCGCGCACAAGCTGAAATCCTCAGTGCACAGCCAAACAAAGCATCAGACTGCAGCCGACCTAACATAGACCCCAACTGACAAGGTCCTCATTATGAGAGGGGCGACTTAGTCACCCAGTCTAGACACCTCCAAACGGCCGCTGCTATCCCGGGTTTTTGTAACTTCGGGCAACAGCAGAAGCGTTAATTAAGGGTCAGCTCGTCATGCATCCCAGACATGGATGTCGGAAGCCGTGGTGCCATTCCGATGGAATATGTGGAGAGACACGTAGTCTTGTTGCACCATCTTCGCAGTGATGTCACGTACCAAAGTACAATCATGAGGGACCGTGCTTTCAATCCTCTCGCGCGGCTAGTCGAACTGAGAGATTCTACAAGCAGGCCCGGACGCTTGCCTTTAGTTCGAAGGTCTCGGTTGGGGTTGGTGTGGAGTGGTGGTTGTGTGTATGGCTGTTCGAACCATGTGGTCTTTGCTGCACATCCAAAGCTTCCCCCGAACCAACTAGCTCTCGCATTCGCCCAAGCATGTCTTGGGCATCGTGCCCAAATCGGACATTACGCAAGAGATGCTGAGATGCTGCTTGGGGTGCGTTGCATTGCGTGGCGTACTTGGCAAAGTCAAAGTATGCGCCCACCTTGAGGCTTATGGACCGAGGAGATCCTTCCTCTGGCCCAAGAGAACGCGAATCACCTAAACGATTGCGAAGACATGCTAAGCCCTGAAATCTCCACTGAGGTGGAGCGGATGATCCCGGCAGTCGGCTACGTCTTCTTTGGCCAAGCACCGTTTGGCCAGCTCATGCTCGAAGCTTTGCAAAAGTCTTCGGAGTTTCCCGTGCGTGTGGGTTCTGCTGCCTCTGCTGCCTATTTGGGAGTCCGAATCTCCCGAAGCATTCTCTAATCGGAGCGAGGAATCCAGCATAAGGTCTAGTCTAGTGACTTGTTGTATGTTCATGGTGTCTCCAAGAGCTTCAGTTCCAGCGCTTGACGCGCTACCTCACTCATCCGAGCAGCAGCACAACTTCGATGCCAACGTGGGGATGCCTCTTGATCCTAAGCAAGATGGCAAACTCACGGATGCTCGTTCCCCAACTATCTCAACCAGACATGGCCTTGTCATTGTCAAGAGCATGCCAAGGAGAGAAACGCAGCCAAGCACACTGCTCCAGCACTGCCAGGAGGCCATGAGACACGGGACGGGCCGCGAGCCTGTAGAGCCTTGGCTGTTTGGCAGTGTTGGACATGGACGAAGCATTTTGTTCAGAGTTTAAGGTCAAGGAGTTGGAAGGTCTGATAACGATTTTTCTGGCTTTGGATGTGGGACAAAAGCCTTCGTGATGCCGCGATTCTAATGCCTCGTGCTCCTATGCGTGTGGTGCTTGCGGTATGGCCTGCAGGCCGAAAGGTTAGCATGTCGATGTTTCTAGCAGCGGACCGAGAGGCACATTTCCCGGGTGCTTTTCAAGGAATGCATCTCGATGCATGACTTCGTGTATGCATCAATGTTTCAATTGTTGACATGCCCGAGGGCCCCAACTGCAACCGAGCACGGGACAAATAGATAGACGCATGGCTTTGTGCTGGTTTTTTGTACCCACTGAGAGAATTGGGAGATTCTGCAGGTCATCGCACGGCGCAGGTTGACTTTCCACCTGGATCCGCTCGAAGTGAATCGGAACTTCGACTGGAAGGACCGAGATGAGAGCTGGCGCTGTGAGAGCACTGTCCGGGCTTGCGGAGAGACTGCCAATCCTCAGTCTCAGACTAGGTGCAAGAGACCTGATTGCACAACGCGTGCTGCAGAGGACAGGTCCCACAAGAGCACGGAACTGCTGGCACTGAACAACATGGCCGGCTCGGGAGTGAGAAACGGAGGAAGCGAGAGTGCGGGAGAGGCACAAGGTACGATCAAGTCACGCTGGCAGAGACACATGTGGTGCTGAGTGATCTCAACACATGCGATCCACCATTACTGTGGTGATATGTGGTTATGTTTGCAGCTCGTCCACAGCCCGACACACTCACAGAACAAAGGCATGCGATCAACCGCTGAGCAGGCAGGGTTTGGTCTTTCTCCGGGCAAGCTCATGTTTCAGAGTCTCGGACTGCATTTACCCTGCCACCCTCTGCCGTAGAGGGTTGGAACCGTCCGACGACAAGGGTTCCGTGATGCCGCCACTTGCTTGGGACGTTCTTGTTTCAAGCGCATCATTGGCAGTGGAGCAACTCAGGAGCCTTCCAGATTCCAGTGCCATACTAGAGCGTGTCCATCGACACTTCGTGGTTCCTGGGGAGGTGGACTTCAACAAGATGGGCACATCGGCTGCGTTTGCACATGTGCGGCATACGTCCAGTCAATCTGGTTCGTGCTCGGTGTCGAATGGTCGCATCCTCCCACCTGGCGGCTGGGAATTGTAGTTTGGACTGCCCAGCTAAGCCCAGGTTACTTTGTAGATTTGGGCCAGTGCTTCTCGAAGAACGGCACCATCAGCGCCTTGGATGGCCGGTGTTGACGAAGAGATCAACTGAAAGCCCGTTTATCACGAGACGTAGTAGTTCAGCTCCGCTAAAAACACCTAAGGTCGCTCAAGGATCCCACCACCCAGTTTCGGAGAAACCTACGGAGAACGCCGCATCCCAGCGTGAAGAACAGCTACAGACAGCACACTTGCATACTTGGAGCCGCATCTTTCATCAGTGGCAGTATCGGCACATGTCCAACCGCAACAAACGCGGCCCTCAAAACCAATACACTGGAGTGCATGTGTATTCGTCGAACGGCAGGTGGAGTGGCGCTGGTGGCGATGTGTACCTCTCCCAAGGAGACGACAACCGTCAACCGGCTGCAACCGAATCCATTCTTAGCCGCAACAACATCAGCATTACTCGCTTCTGTACTGTTATATGTGCATATATGTCCAGCAAACCATCTAGGCTGAGCTGGCTTGCCGGCGTTGGTTCACCTAGTCAGTTCCGGTAGTCGGCCAGAGCGAACAAGCGTATGTGCGAGAAGAAAGATTCCGTTTTTCGTCCTCCGGCGATGATGTAAGGACATCAACATGAAGAAAGCAGCAGCAATAGCAATACCACCACCCCCGCCCTCACCACCACCACCACCACCACCACCACCACCACCACCACCACCACCACCACCACCACCACCACCACCACCACCACCACCACCACCACCACCACCACCACCACCACCACCACCACCACCACCACCACCACCACCACCACCACCACCACCACCACCACCACCACCACCACCACCACCACCACCACCACCACCACCACCACCACCACCACCACCACCACCACCACCACCACCACCACCACCACCACCACCACCACCACCACCACCACCACCACCACCACCACCACCACCACCACCACCACCACCACCACCACCACCACGCCAACAACAACAACAACTGAACAGACCACGTTTCCTTGGGCCTTGCAGTGTGGCAAACTCTGGCCGTGTTTCGAAGGTGCTGGGCATCGACCTTTTTCACATGGTAAACTCGACGAGTGCCCGATTTCGTGGCCGGCGGAGAGTCTTCGCACCTTGGCTCCACAAATTAGGGCTCGGCGAGCTCCTTTCTGTCAAAGTTCTCTTTCACCTGTCTGTTCCGTTTTCTGTGTGGTTCTGCCTGGGATCGCACTGCCTGGCCCGGGCTCGGCAACCCTTCCCATCAGTCTCGCACTGCAAATGCGCACACAGAACGAAGATGTAGCAAGCAGAGCGCAACATAGCTGCAGATGTCCCTTGAATGAAGGCCGCCGCAATACTTCCCCATGGGAGACTCCCCTCTCTGGGCATTTCGTCTAGACATCTGAGGGCCTGCCGCCTGATCTCCGGCAGAAGAAGTTCGGTCCGAGCATCATTTTCTTCAGCCTTGCCATGAACTTTGTGGCCGGGGACTGCCTTGGCTTTATATGGCACCACGAAGCTTGATGTAAAAGAGCACTCCTTCGCAACGTTTTCGCAAGCTTCGCCAATACCAGCACTACCCAGACCTTTAAAACTTCGTCATCGAACTGCCTGCCTCACCCAAAATTTCAGAAGCCGTATGCACTGTAATTACTGCGCAAAAGCTCTGCATTCCGTGCTGCATCTTCGCTTGGCTGACAAAGAGCCTGGAATTCGGACGTTGGTGAGGCTCTGTGCATGGCACAAACACACGAGGTTTGAGTCGCCCTGCGCAAGGACTCAGTGATCTAGTGCTGCATTCCGAGTTCAGTCTTAGCTTCCATCGGTAGCGTGGTCTGGGGCACAAGAGGCACAACAGCATTTGTGCAGACGATGTCCGAAGCAAAACCAAGCACAGGATTGGGCTGGATTGATCCTGGGCGCAGAGGACCTCAGCGATCAGCAGCCTCCGACGATGTACTTGGGCATGGAAAGAGGCAAGGACCCTGCAGCACCTGAACAGCACTTTGGTCAGGGTCGAGTTCCTTGAGCATCGGCTTGTGCGATTTCGCGGCCATCGTCAAAGACCATCTCTTGATACTATACTGAGAAGTTTACTGCGTTTGTTTTGGGATGCACAGTTAAGTCGGATGCAGAAAGGCAGGTTTGGACAAGCTTTCTGCTCGGCTGGTGGAAGATGAGGTTGATGGCAGATTTACTTTTCCTGTGCGCTTGCGGCAGCGATTTGCGCTGCGGGCGATCGTGCATTACGAGTCGGATCAACAACAGTGGTTGAATCAAGTCCGACGAGAAATGCTGACTTTGCAAGCAGTGGTGATTGCTGGATGTAAGCAGCTGTAGTGGCAGCACCGCCGCAACGCATCACTAGCCGGCAACGGCGCGGAGGCAACGCACGGGCAGAGAGCGCCTCGTCCGGACATTTTTGGCTCAAGTCGTCACATGCCTTGCGTGGAGGATGAGGACTCCATCCCCAGGGATTTCTTTAGAGGCCTAGCCCCGGGCAGCGAGCCCCGTGCTTGATGACCCCTTTCCTGAAACTATCTTGGAACAACCCTTGCACTCGACATTGCCGAATCCACCCGAGCTCTCACGCAGCAAGATAGCTATTGACGCGGGTTTCTGTTGCAGGAACCGAAAGTCTTCAGTGATGTACACTGTCTGAATACTATACTTCTGCTTGTGCACAGAGATGAGCGTGTCCAAAGCAAGCGCTGGTCGCCACATTGATGCTGGGCATCCTAGCGCTGCAGCTGATGCTGGACTCGGCGGTGTTCGCCGAGCCCATCGTCATCGATAGCGCCACAACCTCAGATTGCAGGCACTTTTCGAAATCAAGGGATCCCGTAGTTCGAAGTGTCAACCCTGCTCTTCGGAAGTCCACCTCGCAAACATGAACAGAGGTGAGTGCTGCAGGGAACGGAATGGCATCGCACCCCGGTGCGGAGCGGATTATCCAAACCCCAATTCCTGTATGAGGGTCGGATATATGTCGAAGCATCAAGCACAACTAGGACGTAGGATAGAAGCATTCGCAAGGAAGGTGCATGGCCGAATGATGGCATCTTTTGGCCATTCTGCGACTTCTCATGGACAGGAAGCCAGTTCTGGAAATCCATATGGGAGTCGTAATGAAGAGTCGTGAAGTGGAGTCATGTGAGCGTTAATGGTTGGCCGTGTGGAGATGTAAGTTCTCTCACAGGGCCACTGTCAGTGTACGCCCCTTCCGAGAGGCGGGTAAGTTCTTGCTGCTTTGCTTGCGGAGCAGAGAAAGAAGCCATTGCACGTTTAAAAAACTCAGCCCCAAAGTTTTAACAGACGACATCTTTTTCCGATCCTGTCCTGAGCACACTTCGAGCTGCTGAACCCCTCGCTAGTTCGAAAGCCACGCGAGCTCCAGGTCGTCAGCACGTACGAACACATGGAGGCGCTGCCCGGGGAATCTGAAGACTCCGAGAAAGAAGCCACCTGCCCAGGAGCCAGAGCTGTGACTTCGTGTGCAGTACTAGGATGCCGAATGCCGGTGTTGGATAGAAGGTCAGGATTGAACTTGGTTCAACAGTTGCCTTCCTCTTGTAAGTAACTATGCCTTATGAAGAGCAAGTACGTAGGTAGGCAAACCAGTTGCCAACAAAATCTGACAGCTTTATCGCTTGACTTGGGAACAACACACATCGCGAACTCATCTTGATTCTGCCATTATGTGTGTATGTATATATGCATATATGTGTGTGTATATAAGTGTATATGTGTTTGTTTATGTATGTATGTATGTCTGTACGTGCGAACGGACCTCGATGCCTAGTCCAGTTCGTAGGTGTCGCAATATGAGCTATGAGCACGATGTCATGGTCTAGCATGTACATACAGCAAGGTGCCGTTCTGCGGACCTTGTCTCCGCATGCAACGCAACTTTGGCTCAAGATTATGTTAAGGCATAGTCATAGTCAACTATTCGCCGTGCTAGCTAAAAGCTAGTGGCCTGTGTACGACCAAAAGGATTCGAGCCATTCCCCTTGCACAGACAACTCGTCGCGCATCATTGGCGAGAAAACAGTCGGACAGGAAAACAGTCGGACCTAGTTTGCCTGCAGGGAGTGCTCTGGGTATTGCATACCGGCTGTCAGTTTGACAAGGCAAACCACAACTACAACATTACGCTCGGTGATGTGAGCAAATATACAGGATCATCAATACCAAACTTTCACGCAGGTTATCAGCCGTATTTTTCCGGCTTTGCCTACAAGTGGAAGTTGGTATTTGCTCTACTACAAGCGCGATACGACATGGACCTTCAGTGGTGAAGTGGCAGCGCCAGCAGTTGGAGACTCCACGGCTGACGACACGTTGGTGCAGTCCGTTGACAGCTCCACTGAAGAGGACAAGGCAAAGCCATCCTCTCCTGCCGCTACCAAAGCAGCTCCTAAATCAACGACGTTGTCGAGAGCATCAACGCCTTCACATCCAACATCCGCAGGATCGAAGACTACCAAGGCAAATCATCGACGATCGGAGACATCGAACCTGCCGGTGATGCAGGCATTACTGTTGTCATCGAATGGAAGGACAAAGGGTCGAAAGCCGCGGAGATCCAAACCGAGTTTATCGAGAAGTTCTTCAATCAGATCACGGGCTTCAGCCAAGGTTCGTGAAAAGAGTCAGGTTGTTGTCGGTCGACACATCCCTCCATTCGAGAGAGAACGCAAACCGGTATTACACCATGAAACGAATTTGGAGGAGATGACCGTGGAAACAATCCCTGCCATTGAGGATACTTCACGTATAGGGTTCCCTTCACCCGCTGAGGACCATGGTGGGCAACCCCTTGCAACTCTGAGGGACCAACTGGAATCTGCGAGATTCGCGCAACAGATGTTTTATCAGAGTGAAACACAGAAGCACAGGGTATCGTCCAAACTTTAGTGAACAAATGAGATGAAGCAGGAAGACGAGGGCGCGTAGATCCGAATTCAGCAGTTGGATCGTCAGCGTGACACAGCTTGTCTGGCCATGCGACGCATGAATCCAGTCCATCAAGACATGAAGAACGATTGTGAAGCAGCGGTGATTAGGATGGACGAACAAAGTCATGCTCAACATCAGCATGATCACGTTATTGCTGAAGAGCTAGCTCAACAACTACATCATTTGTGGAGTGAAGCTGCTATGAGTTTCGTTCCATTATGAGAACTTGAAGTATTATCATCCAGATCGGTCGTATACACGAACCTTCTCAATGTCATTGTTCGTACCATGATGCGGAGACGCGAACAATCCAACCTGACCCAGCCTCAAGTCGGACTAGTTCAGATGCTGGAAGGGAAGGATTTGCGCCTGCTCCCAAGGGGGGATGCAAGCCTGACAAAGGGAATGGAAAGCCTGATGATGCAGCTCCGGTGCTCCCTCAGAGCAAGGTAAATGCTCATGCAAAGACGAAAGCCAAGCCAAAGAGAGCAACTAGGGGTGAGTCAACGGATTCCAAAGGCGACAAGAGCAAGAAGCACATCCGCTGCAAGTCCCATTTCACTGATGCAGGATGCAGAAATGGTGACAAGTGTCCATTCAGTCATTCCAAGAAGGCTCCTGAGAGGGCACTAACTCCAGGGCGATCGAGAACACCAAGTCCATCCGGTGGAGGTTCCAACAGACCATGCTATGCTTTCAAAAATTTGGGAACACGCTCGCGGGAGAACTGTCCATTCAAGCACGAGGCGGCAGCTACGCCGGCAGGTAAGGTCGATGCTAAGGCCAAGCCCAAAGCTGCACATAGCCAAAGGCTGCGCCCAGTGCATCAGCGAAGAAGACGCCAAAATCAAAGGCTAAACCGGCTCCTGCGATCCGAGTGTGTCGAGCAAGGAACCCAGTTGCTCCTGCCATATGGAAGAGATCCTCGTACATGGCTGATGACGAACCAGAATGTTCTTCCATTGACAGCGATGCCGACTCAGCTTGCTCGACCGACGATGAAATGCCTGGATCGGTTTCGCGGCCAGCGCTCCCAAAGGTCGAAGCGTCACATTCGCCAAAGACGTGAAGTTCCAGTCATCAAAACCTAGGAAAAATCCTTTAAGGACAGGAACCGTGAGGTTTTTCGCGGTGAACATGAAGGCCATTATGGAAGACGAAAGTCCAGCAACCGAGGTTGAGTTCGCAAAGCACAAAACATGATTGAACGCACAGATCATGAAGGGCATGCTCGACGATGATCAAGAAGGAGATCGTGTATGCTACGCTAGGACCGTTAGGGTGCCTGGTACATCCGAAGCTGCTGAAGTGGCGTTCTATGAAGGTGAGGATCAAATGATGGAAGGGCATTTGGATGCCGCCGACAGCAAGAAGGTCATAGACCGAGCGATGTTCACGTGCATGGTGCAACTCGTCCATCTTCGCAAGAAGATCAAGTTTCTCATGGACACAGGTTGCGGTCACGACCTCGTTAAGAAGATCGCGAAGCATGACTTGGAGACTCGTGTCTAGTGACACCGGAACCTATCTCATTCCAGACAGCCAGCGGCATTACGGACACAGACCTGGCGTCGAACTTTCAGACTGAATCCCTTCAGGAACCGATCAGCGCCTACGTCTTGGGTGATACTCCGTCGGTGTTATCATTCGGAAAGCGGTGCATGAATCAGAACTACGGTTTGTGTGGCCTCCTGGCCGTGATCCGTGATGCATTTATGATCAATCCAGAAGGAAAGAGCATGTCACTGCTCGTGAATGGGAGATTCCATATGTTCACGCCGGTAGCAGCAAGTCGCTTGTTCACGATGATGTTGAAGCCTCAGCGATCCTCGAGATATTCTCGAACATGAAGGACGGAAATGCTGTCGAAGCCGAAACAGTTACAGCAGCAGAAGCCGATCCAGGTGAGGTTGATGGAGAAGAGGAAGGTGTTGTGCATGCTCGACCACTTGGTCCTGACCCACATGAAGTACCTGGGGAAGAAGAACCTGAGGCCGAAGCAGGAAGACCTCCTGATCCTCCTGAAGACGGAGTGGGTGATATATCTGGCCACGAGGACGATGAGAGAGAAGTCGAAGTAGAAGGCGAAGGTGAGCCGGTGAAGAAAACGAAGTTTGGCACTTTGATGAAAGCCGAAGCAAAGACTCTCGCACTTTTGTGCACTCATCGCTATCGCTATCGCGATCCATATTGCGCGTCGTGCTTTCGTGCAAAGATGAAGCACCTCCGGACAAAACGCGGAGCTTTCCAAAGAGAAACGAAGGCGTGGGGTGATTTGATTACATTCGACTTCCTCGACGCGCGCAAAGCCACAGATGCAGGGCTAGGGTTCGATGGCGGCGCCATAGAAGTGTTGGTCGTCATGGACGTAGCAACTCGGATGATTGCTGCTGTTCCAACCGAGTCACGACACACTGATCAGATAGTCAGCGCGATAAAGAGGCTCGTAGGAAGACGCAAGGTCAAGATGGCTTACAGCGACGTCGCTCCTCAGTTTGCAATGAGCGAGTTGAGGATACCGCTAGAGCATTCACTACCCGGCAAGCCGAACAACTTCTTTCTTGCGGAAAGAACAAATCAGGAAGTCATCAACACTGTCTCTACGGCTATGCTACATGCCGGGTTACCTGCGAAGTACTGGACTTTTGCGCTGAACTGTGTCACGCACGACCTCAACATTGAGGATGTGCACCGGTGACGACGTCAAAGGAAAAGCCATACCATTTGGAGCAAAGGTATTCTTCAAACCAACAGATACGAGAAACAAGACCTAAGGTCACAAGTTCGACCCGAACGGGATCCCAGGCATCTTTGCCGGATACATCGTCACGGTGGGACAAAATTGGTCAAGAAAGTATCGTGTATGAGATATGAAGGAGTCTGCGAATGTGAATCTGTCCATGGATGCAGCAGTTCCCAGGAAGCCGGCTCAACCTTATCAAGCCGAGGTCATATACTGGTGATGAAGCACCATATGGCAGTGGAATCGGCGAAGGTGAAATGATCGATGCAATCGGCAATCGGTGACAAGGTTGTTGAAAGAGCCGAGCGCGAAGCTTCAGGTGTGATGATACCTTCACCACCCATAGCGCCCAGTGGTTCGTGTTTCCGAGCCCCACCACACGAAAATGGTATCCCTTCAGGGGAGGACCATTTTGTGGTTGGGCGAACTCCACCCTGGCCCGATTGAGGTCAATCGGGGCGATTTAGTTCTTTCGGGGGCCGGATTGAAGATTCAAGATTTCGTGGGACACTTTCCACGCAAATCTTCAATCTTGAATCTTCAATCTGGCCCCCGATTGAGTTCAATCGGCTCCGACTGAGTTCAATCGGGGGCCGGGTTTAAGATAGAAGACTTTCTGTTAGGCTTTCACCGGGAATCTTCAACATTCAATCCGGCCCCGGATTGAGTTCAATCGGCTCCACTTGAGTGCAATCGCGGTTCATCCCGAGTGGCAAATTATTGTATGACGCATTCTATATTCCCAGTGTATTTTACAGTGTATTCTATTGGGTTTTCTTTACGGCTGTCTATGCGGTACTCAGAGGGTAGCAGACACGGGGGATGTTCCAAAAGCGAGTCTCAAGGGCATTGCAAATGGTATTCTATAAGACGTATAAAGTGCATATTACATAGCGTGTATTGTATAGGCGCAAGGGTATTCAACAAGGTTCATAAAAGGTATATAGGGGGATGTCTATAATCTAGGGTTATGTATATGAGATGCTTGAAGATGCAAAAGAGGAGTATGTAAGGCATTCTATAGGCTACTTCTTTTTGAATTCCTCATGGAGCACATCGCCACATAGCAGGTATCATACAAAGTATTCTGCTCCTGATTTTCCCTCATTAGTCCGTTATCTGTCCCAATACCTCCTGGTAACCTATATAGCAGGTTACTGGCCCTAGTGCCCGGAATAGGGGATGTTTGGCCCGAAGACACCCTACGCCAGGAACCGAAAGAGCTTTAGGAACCATTGATGTCAGTAAATCGTAAATATCACTGGACTCAGTATAAATAAGTAAATATATAATATATAATAATATATATAATATATATAATATAATATATATATATATATATATATATTATACTATATATATATATATATTATTACTATTATATTATATTATATGTATATATATATATATAATGTTAAAACTACTCCTCGAATAGTAATATTCTTCTACAGGGCCCGGGGATAACAAGCCGAATATTTTGACCCTTCTACCCGAAATCAAACCCTAAACTTGGGGGGTGGGTAGTGGGGTTTAGAAGCAGTACAAGGTCTTGGGGTTTGGGTTGGTCGCTATTTGGCCGATTTAACAACTGTTTCATTGCCGCCTCGCTCCTTCAAGCTCTGCAAACCAGTTAACCCCTCGAACCTGCCCGAAACCCTAAAGCCGAATGCCCTTATTCATAAGCCCCATCACATCGCAAAGCATATATCGTCGAAATCTTCAAACCTGCAAACCCCGCAACCCTGTCTCAAACCCTACAGCCCTAAAGGCCTTAAGGCCCTGTGAAATCGCGAAGCAACCGTCGAATCCGCCAGATCTGCCAAGCCCTGCCCTAACCCCGAGCCCAAAGCCTCTGAAGCCCGGCCACGTGGTTGGCGGTTTGGATTCAGGGTAGGGGTTTAGGAACTAGGTTTTAAGTTTTAGGACGTCGGGCCTGAAGTTAACTGGGTTCCTTAGATAATAAGGCAGCAGGCTAGGATTAATACCTTGGCCCCCGCCAGCGGTAGCGATTCGCGATTTTGCTAGCGCCGGCGCAGCAGCTCCTTCGGTCTCTCGGCCGCCACCCTTCAGGGATTGGGCACTTCCGGGATTAGGGGCCTAGAACTACTATATATCAGCAGGCCTAACAACAGAATTTCTGCAACACCAGACCTCAGCAAGCTTCGTTTCAGCACCCTGTCTTCGAAGTTTCGGCCGGCTCGTGCTTTCACGCATAAAGGTTTCAATAGTCCCAGGCTGTCCTCTTGCGAGAAACAATGTTGGAATCTCGAATTGTAACCTCAGGTCGGCCAAACATGCTTATGAAATCCTCTTGTCATCGCTTCAACCCATTCAAACATTAATCACAAAGCTGCGACTTATGAGTAAAACGAGGCACACTCGGACTGGATGTCCAGCAAGGTTTCTTCAAAGGCCTAAGAATGAACATGATGGACCCAACCGCCAGGTTTTCGATGTTCAAGCTATTACGATTGCACGAATAGGTAAGATCGATGCAGGCTAGGGACATGGAGCTTGGGCCTGAGGAAGAACCGTAGCTGACCTTCGGCACTGTACCTTCTGGCACATTCACGATACAGCAGCAGGAATTTCATGCCACGGGAGTAAAGCTCGTCTGCTTCCAGTCTCGTCAGCAGTCGTGGCAAGCTTTCAGAAAGCAGTTGCCAACCAGCGATAGTATGCCTAGCTGATCAACGAAACCATAGGGTTGGGGCTTTACGGTTTAGGGCTTAGGGCTCCAAGGTGTTGGGGTTTCGGTTTCATGGTGGAAAGGCGGCCCGGGATTTTGCAGTATGCAACACCTCAAATCTGATATAGTTATATGAATATTAATATCGGCACAGATGCACACAGCTGCATATGAGGCTCGCGAGCTCTTGTCGACGACGAAATTCGTCATCATCTTCCCCTGGCCGCCGGGCCCGCAGAACAGCTTGCGTCGTCTGACATGTCAGAGCTTCCTCAGCTCATTATCTTTTCGGGTTCGGGATTTGGGTTGTTTTGGGTTTAGGATTAAAGCCTTTAGGGTGAAGGATTTCGGGTGTTTTGGCTTTAGGATTAAGGCCTTTAGGGTTAAGGGTTTCGGGTGTTTTGGGTTTAGGATTCAAGCCTTTAGGGTGAAGGGTTTCGGGCGATTTGGGTTTAGGACTTAAAGCCTTTCGGGTGTTTGGGGTTTGGGATGAAAGCCTTTAGGGTGAAGGATTTCGGGTGTTTGGGGTTTAGGATTAAAGCCTTTAGGGTGAAGGATTTAGAGTGTTTGGGGTTTAGGATTGAAGCCTTTAGGGTGAAGGATTTCGGGTGTTTGGGGTTTTAGGATTAAAGCCTTTAGGGTTAAGGGTTTCGGGTGTTTAAGGCTTAAGGTTTAGGATCAAGGCCTTCAGGGTTAAGGGAGTCGGATGTTAACCGTGTTGGGTTTAGGATGAAGGCCTTTAGGGTTAAGGGTTTCGGTTGTTTGGTTGCTGACTTATTAATGCCATCCAACTGTCTGCAAGCCAGGCCAAAACCACACGACAGTTGTAGGCTTTAGCGGCGAGGAATGGATAGTCAGTAGCCGGCTTGTTGACGGGATAGTGCAGGTTTGCTGGCGTAAATCTTCGCTGGGAGCAAGAGATACCCTGAAGTTTGCAGTATCTTTGGAACTCATTGAATAGGAATCGAAGTTTGTCTTCGACCTCGCTGCCCCCGCCATATACCTCGTGCTCCATCAGCTGTAAAATCCCCTCTGCACAGAGATTCTGGAGAATTCCAAGGTTGAGGATGTGCATCGTACATCCTCGCCTGAGTGGCAACAGCAGTACTACGAGACGACCGGGGGGGAGCAGACCCTAAATCCCTAAATCACATAATCTACATTGAACAAGGTAATCGACCAAGAGTCAGCATCCGGACATGGAAGCCGGGGATGAGAATCATCGGGTTGGGGCTTCTGGGAAACACGTGAAGTAGTGCTTCGACATTCGAAAGTCTCTCCCAGCATGTCCCAAACTGGGTATACAAAGGACCTTTGCCCGAGAGGCGGGCTGCATTGCATCTGTGGCATATCAAACCACACTGCCAGTTGCGAAGTAACCCAAAAGCTTCTCGCATGTATTTTTGATCACCTTTGTATTCTGTAATCGCAAACCGTGCCGAAAGTTCGGGCTTGCTCGAAGCCAGTTGCTTCTGTCTGCAGCTCAAATCAGAAGTTGTGCCACTGGGGCCATGTATGGGGCGACGCCCCTGAAAAGCGCAGGTAAAGCTCCATGCTGCTCTATGGTAGATGGGCCGCAACGTCTCCTGCAAATGACAAAGTCCCAACATAAAAATCCCCGAAGCCGCAACCCAGTGTACCCTAAATATATTCGCAACCATCTTAAGCATCTCCTCGCCAGCACAGTAGAAGGAGTTCACAACGAAGTATGTAAAGTTCTTTCTCCATGGATCACCTTTTCAGGCACGAGCTTAATGATACACTTAAGGCTAGGCTTGCACATGTTATATACTAAATTCCCCGAAACCCCAGAACCTGAACCTTAAGTAAACCCATAACTAGCGAAATACAACCGGCAAAACACCAGGCCTTTGCACTTGTGTAATGTAAACGAAAACATGAGTGCCAGGAAAGAATCTCCTTGTTTCGTGAATTGAGCCTCGTCCCCATAGACCTGAACAGGCTTTCGGGTGCAGGGTTTAGGGTGCTCTGTTTAGGCTTGGGGCTTTGGTGTGTAGCGACTATAGCTATATTGCATCCCGAGCCAGCTAATTGCATTATTGTCCGAGGTGCAGAAATGGGAATGCTGTGCTCGTCGGCAGGATGCTGCTTGGCCCAATCGACATCAAGGGCCCTGAAGTGTCGCCAATATTGCCTTAGACTTTGCGGGAAGGTGTTAAGCTAATTAAGTGGCTCACGATTATAGAATTAGAGGGTTGCGAATCTCAATGTACAATTGAAGGGTTCAGCCTAGATGCACGATTTCCTCGTCAGGGATGTAGATTCGATAAGTGGACCAGATATACTCTATGTACTCGTGCGGGTCCAAAAACGGTAGAGCCTTCTCGACCCGTTGCTTTGGATCTTCAGGGTGTAGCAGCGGGACTTTCACCCAGTTGAATGCCTTGGATAGCTGCTGTAATTATTATGTCGGCTAGGCATCAGGCCTGTGGTTGGCGCTTTCGATTGGAATTGAGTTAGGCCACGATGGGAAGCTTCACAAATCGAAACAAATCGCGATCACAGTTCCCCAGTCGCTTCTTGTTGTACATCTTCGCGACTCGAGCAGTGGCTGCACTGACATTTTCGACTCCTGCTTCCTTGCAGGCGATACACAATATGATAATTGCATGCAAGAAAATTCTATTCCAAAAGCCCGCCCTTAAGTCCTTGACAGCTGCATAAGCATTTTCAACAGTGGCTTTCGCACTCTGACGGCCGTCACCCAGCGACTTGAACCTAAGCTATAAGCTGTAATGTAGTGTAGTGTGGTCATGTTTCAGCAACCAACGGATTCTCCGGGGGTCGCACATGTGTTGTGCCAAAGCAGCATCATCAGAACTATCCTCGCCATCAGATTCCAACTCGATGCCTGCGGGGGGAGGGGGCCGGAGTACGACTAGGTTGAACATTAAGCTTCAAGCATGCATTCTGCCGGGCCGAGGTTTGCTTTCTGGCAGCGAATCGGCAGCGGCAAGTTCCACGAGGCTCGCTCCTCTGGTTCCCCTTTAAAAAGCACTCAAACCTACAACACGACTCGCCCTCTCCGGAGCTTGTAGTGCCACAGCCCGACACTGTATGAAATTGGAGTTAGTAAGGATTGGGGCCCGGGATTAGTGTAGCTATAGGTTTAGGGGGTTCAGGTAAAGTCTAGCAGCAGCTTATAAGGGTTGTAGTGTAGCCGGACCGTACTCCCACATTATACGGTTTGTTACTTCTGTACATGCACACAAGCCCCTATGAGAAGGATGTTCGTGCCAACCAAGAGTGCATGCAGATATGATCCGTCTCCTGCGATCATGATCACATCCAAAACTGCTACTTTGCCGCCACCTTACCCTTCGCCTTGGCTTTTGCGGTAGCCTTTGGAGGCTTTTCTGATGCAGCAACCTTCCTCTCAGCCGCACGAACTGGCTCGGAAACCGTCTTGAACTTTTGCAATGCGGCCTCCAGCTCCTTTGCCCAGCTGTACTTATGAAGCACATGAGAACATATAGCTACCCATGCAGACAACAATTGCAACGTAGAGACAAGTCACACGGAAAAGGGGCTCCATCTTCACTTCCGAAACCTTCTGCCCGATTGCTGTTGCCACCTTGTACTTGACCTGCTCCAGGTGGATCTTGGCGGGATCCACATCCGCCAAAATGGCGGCCTTCATGTTGCTCGCCCTTGGAAGGATTCTGGTAGGTTAAGGTTTTAGGGGTAGGGTTGAAGTTTTAAGCTAGTATGCTACATTGTACTGTGAAAGCGCCATACAGTCAGGTTATAGCACCGCCTGGTAGCATATTGCAAACACCGGAGCCCGACTCGCACCCATATCTTTCTAGATGTCTCTACTATATAATATAGACCACGAATCCCTAAGCCCTAAACCCTGAACGAGCACAACACATAACCCTAAAGGTCATTAATTAAAGGCAAGAATACCCCCGGCTCTGACCCTAAGGGTTGCCCATTCCAAGCTACACATGCAAACCCGAACAGACTAAATAATGGAATGCTGTGTGTCCCTGGACAACATCCGTATCAATATTGCTAGATTTATGACGACAAACCCGGCTTTACGACCCTTAAGGGTTTCGGGGGTAACCGGGCTTACAATAAAGCAGGCTTCGGGCTTTTGATTGAAGGCTAAAGCAGGGCAGGGTTCAGGTCTTACGATGACGGGGTATGGGTTTATGAGTCTAGGAACACACCAGCAGCCGGCGAGGACAGGATCTGCTTGAAGCCAGCATAGTCGATGATTTCCTTGTTGGCCCGCTTGTCCGCCTTGGCTAACTATAAGTGAACTGGCTTAGGGTTTTGGTTTTAGGGTCTAGGGTTTGGTGGGTATTTTAGGAGTGTAGGGTTTGGGATAACAAACATCTGCACTCTCTAGCAGCATATAACCAACTGGTTGTAGGGTTTAGGGTTTTGGTGTAGGGCTTTGAGTTTGGGGGTTTAGGAGTTCAGGGTTTGGTGGGTTTAAATTATCACTACAGACATCTGCCTTGGTAAGCAGCAGCATACAAACGAAGTGGGTTGAGGGTTTTGGTGTAGGGCTTGGGGTTTGGGGGTTTAGGAGTTCAGGTTTCCGGGACAATATGTTGATCATCTGCCTGGGCTGGGTAAGCAGCATACAAACGAAGTGGGTCCAGGGTTTAGGGCTTGGGTTTAGGGTTTGGGGGTTTAGGAGTTTAGGGTTTCGGGGCAATATTATTAATATTCGTCATTACATGTACAGGCACCCCCCTGAAATCGCAATTCTATCGAGTTACATCCTGGGCCTTCTCCCTCCACGTTTTTTCCTTCTTCGGCTTCGGCTGCGGCTTCGGCTTTTGGTTATCGTTGTTCCCGGGCTTCCCAGGCTGCAGGCTCGACTCCGGCATCTCTTCATCGAGCAAAGCATCCCTCAGCTTCATGAAAGTCTAAAGGTTCGATGTCGTGGAGTCTAGACGATTGTAAGTTGTATATATGCGACAAGCCGCATCGCTGTGTGCACATCGTTCTCGTCCACATCGTTTGCTTCGATCTGCATGTCGGCGGAATTCGTGAACTTCTTGTCGGAAATGTCCTTGATCGTGTCAAAGACCTTCAGCAACGTCATTTCCTGGCAGAGTGTTTAAAATGAAAACCCGAAGCATAGAGAACCCCATCATAATAGCCATATGAAACCTTTAACCCCGACCCTGTCCTCGACTTTGCTAAAGTTAGGATGCACTCGGAGGAGTTTTCCTGATAACCTGCTGTCCAGCTCCTTGTGGCGTGCGTAGAGGTCGTTTGCGAGGTCCTCGCCTAACTCCAAGCGGAGGGCCTTTAGGGTCCGCCAGCTGTAAACCTCTTTGGTCCGCTTGGATCTCTCGGACCTCCCAGCAGGAAACTATAAGCCCCAGCCCCGAACAACCTAGAGAATAGCACCAAGCGGTTTGGAACACAAGGTGCTTGGGGATCTGGGTTTTGTGAATCTAGGATCTAGGAGTCTGGGGCCTTGAATAGGAGTCTGGGGCCTTGAATTGGGTTGAACTTATTCCGTTGGTTGGTGTTGTTTCGGGTTCTGGGTATAGATGGAGCTAGGAGTTCCAGGCCCTGTGGTGTCTGCGAGTGCAAAGTAGGAGCCTAAAGCCTCCCGGGTTTGGGGGGTGTTATTCTTGGCGTTTCGGATAGAGTTGAGGGTTTAAGTGCATGGGCAGGTTACAGCTACGAGATGGGTTGTGTGGTCGAAATTTAGTCACTGGGTCGAGTTATAAGAGGAATCTAGTTCCGAGGCCAGGCGCTTTCCGAAAGGCGAACATTGTTTGGAGGCTAGGGTTCCTGGGCCTGAATATTTCGTAGATATATACGGAGCATATACTGAGCATTGTTATATATAATATAACAATGCTCAGTATATGCTCCGTATAGGCTTCAAGCTCGCTTGGTTTTGTAAGAAGATTCGGTGGGTTTAAGATTAAGGCTACTTGTAGTGGCAGGGGGCTTAGTAAGTAGTACTAGATCTACTTAGAACCTATATTATATATAAGTAGAGCACCCTAAATGGGGTGTTACCCCAACTATAACCCTGGGGTTTGTGGCTCAGGGCGGTGGGCGGCCTCATGGCGATCACCACGGAGCTCTTCGACCATTCCGCCCGACAGGACAAGTAATGCATGTACATCTCGTGCATACGATTGGTGCGGTCCGAGCCTAGGTGCATAGACACATGTACATGCACACACACACACATACATATCGTACAATTATATATATATATATATATATATATATAAATACAAATGTATACAATGTATACACACATAGTTCAACACGAGTGCTAGTCCAGCTAGCTAGTGTGTGTGCACATATAATCCTATACGTATCATGTATGTACATGTAAGCTTTAAATACATAATAAGATAGCCCACCCCTATCTACTTATCAACCTTTCTACTGTTTGCGATAAGGCTCTTCGCTCAGCATCAGCCATCTTCTCCCGAACTTCCGGCGGCGATTTGGGGCCTTGGGTTGTGTAATCGATATGTTCATACATAGCTAAAGAATCCTAGACCCTTGATACCGAACGAAGCATTCCTGAGAACCAGGCTCCTCCCAGTGCGATAGAATCGGGCATAGAGAGCAGCTGGACCTAGCAACTTCCCGTACTTGTCCCTTCGCCAATCGTCGGACTCCGGCTCTTGCTTGACCATCTGTCCGCCTCCAGCAGCCGTGTCTGCACCGCTCTGTGGCTGGACTTGCTTCTCGGGCACCTGAACCGTGCTCTGCGGCTGGACTTGCTTCTCGGGATCCTGAACCGTGCTCTGCGGCTGGACTTGCTTCTCGGGCACCTGAACCGTGTTTTGCGGCTGGAGTTGCTTCTCGGCTTCCTGAACCGTGCTCTGCGGCTGGACTTGCTTCTCCGCTTCCTGAACCGTGCTCTGCGGCTGGACTTGCTTCTCCGCTTCCTGAACCGTGCTCTGTGGGACTTGCTTCTCGGCTTCCTGAACCGTGCTCTGCGGGACTTGCTTCTCGGCTTCCTGAACCGTGCTCTGCGGGACTTGCTTCTCGGCTTCGACCTGAACCGTGTTCTGCGGGACTTGCTTCTCGCCCTCCTGAACCGTGCTCGGCAGAGCCCGGCCGTCCTCCTGAACTGTGATCTTGGGGAGCTTGTCGGCCGAGCCATCGTCAAGCTCAATCCCTTTGTCCACCAAAGTGTCCGCGACCTCATCCTCCAAGCTTTCCCTGCTCATGCTTCCCAGTTCCAGGGTGGTTGCCGAATCGAGGCTTTTCAAGGAGCCTCGCGACTCCTTGCCCTCAGACGGAGGGCCCACATCGGGATCACTCTCATCCGAGAAACCCTCGTAGGCCTTTTCGAGCAGAACTTCCAAGGAATCTCGACTCAGACTCTTGTCTGACTGGAGGTGGTTCGTCATCCGATGCATGCTTGGATCCTTCCTTTCCCAGCGGCACGTGTCCGTAGAGGAGCTTTGCCACGAAGTTGCACTCCAAGAGTCGTCGTCATCCCAGCCCCGGCCAGCCCACCAGCCGTTCCAGGACATTGGGGTGTAGCCATACCAACCATGATCCCAGCCCCGATGCCAGGACCCATCGCACCACCAATCATCCTGCACCCTCTCCGGGGTAGGATCCACTGACATGGTGTCCCAAACTCCTTGGCCAGCTGCTTGGGGCCCAGAGGAGTCATTGACATTGGCGACTCCGACACCACTTGGCTCCCGGTGTCGGCTGCACTCCAGCCTCGATCGCATATAATATATATATATATATATATACATATGTGTATATATATATGTACATGTATATATATATATATGTACGTGTGTATATATATATTTATATATATCCAGTTACCTAAATAGTAGGCTATTTATGGGGAATATAATATATATATGGTTAGTAACCCACTATTTCGGTAACTGGAGCCCATATATACATACTACTATTGCAATTGTACTATAGTACATTGTATATTATTGGAAAATACAGGCACTAAGCCTCAAGGGTTACAATTTTAATTTGTATGTCAATATGTACATATACATACTAATGCCTAGATCATGTGTGTACATGTGTATATACACACTACAGTACATGCATTCCATGCATGTTGTTAGCACCATGATATGCTATCTTATTCGGGGTTTAGGGGTCGGTATGAAATTCAGATTGGCTGCTCCTGCGAACCGGTGCTGGCGTAGAAGCGGGAGCAGGGGTAGCAGCGGTAGCCACATCCTGAGTCCTGGGACTCAACTCCATCAATCTGCTGATTTGATTAGGGTTCTAGGGAGTAGGGTGATCAGCCAAGGAAGGAATTGGGCATATATTCGATGCATATGCATATATGCATATGTATAGGAGTAATAGGGTGTAGGGAGGTTGTTATTATATAATGATATACCATATAATTACCCTAGGGCTCCAGTTACCTAAATAGTAGGTTACGGGGTACATAATATATGTGGTTAGTAACCCACTATTGAGGTAACTGGAGCCCTAGGTTACTTAAGAGTTGAGGGTTGGATCAAACTAGAAGTTGTGGCCACGAGATATTTTTAATTGAAGAGAGGCACGACTCTGCTGCCTGGCAGGAGTCCGGCTTCTTGGCAACCGCCTTCGGAACAGGCGGGGTGGACTTCGTTGACACCCGTCTCGTAGTGGCACTATCTGCTGCCGTGCGAATCTTCTTCATGTCAGGGCTCTTGATCGGGGTCCTGGGCGGAATTAACACTTCTAGGGCTCTAGAGGCTTGTGGCTTCGATGATTTCTTGCTTCATGGTCGAAATAATGACATACCGAGACTCGACTTCGCAGATGCAGAAGGTGGGGCAGGTGCTTCTCTAATGGCGGGTGCCAAACTCTTCACCAAAGACGCCCTAGCTTTGGCCTTTGCAAGGAACTGGGACACATCGGCCCCGGATGCCGTGCAATTGGCTCCATTTCCACGTTTCATGTCCTGCGTCAATTCCAGCGCAGGAACCCGGATTTGGGGCGTTACGGTTCCAAGGGCTCTTTTACGGTTCCAAGCCCTCTGTTACGGTTCCGAGGCCCTTCGTTACGGTTCCGAGGCCCCTCGTTACGGTTCCTAGCTTGCCCCGCCCAGCCACCCTATCCCTGGCGCACAGCACCCAAGCCCGAATTGGGCCTTGACCCAGCCCTAGCAACCCACTAAAACCCCGAAAAAGCCGCAAACGTGCTCCTGCAACGGCTTCTTCTGCTCTGCAGGCGAGCGGTGAGCCCAAAATCTCCTCGGAGGCACAAGGTTTCAAGGGTTGGGCTGATGTTTTATCGGGTTTCGGACTTATAGCTTGGGGTTTAGGCTGGGGTTTGTGGTATATACACACATAAAAACATAAATCATGTACATATATGTACATATATAGATTATTTGAGTTCGAAGATATAGATTATAATGCTGTGTCACTATCTATCTATCCATCTATCTATCAGATAGATAGATGGATAGATAGATAGTGACACAGCATTATATATAGATTGGATACCGGTCGATATATATATATATATATATATGTATATATATAATATAGATCTAACTATAATAGCGTAAAAACATCATGTGTTATAATAATATATATATATATATATATATACATATGTGAACACACATACTAGATATGTAGCTAGATGCTAGATCTTCTTATATTATAATATTCTATTATCATATATATATATATATATATATATATATATATTATAATAGGTATAAGGATTCAATATGTGTCGGAATGCACAAATACCTGTGTATATTATGTTATTATCTATCTATCTATCTATATATATATATACTATATACATAGTAACTGGGGCCCTAGGGAGACATACATATAATATGTATATATATATATACACACATATACATATGTATATATACACGGGATCGTAAGCTGTAGCGAGGGTAGTAAGCTGGGCTTGGGTTGGCGAGTTTGTTGTAGGTTTGGGGTTCTAGGATTTGTGGGCGATTCCAGTACTAAGCAGCTTCGTTTCAAGAACTATCTAGCATACAACGAGGCTCTCGGGGCTGGTTTCGGTCATGGAGTCTTCTGGAGGCGACATGTGCAGAAACCCAGACCTAAAATCCTGAACTTCAAACCCCTGACCCTGATCCTATGTAATTAAACCCAACCGAAAACCCTAAACCCGAAATCCAATATCAACTAACTTAGCACCCCACACCGTAAACTCAAAAACTCGATGGCTAAAACCCTATACAGCCCAAACTCTAAGCCTGATCACATGATGTGCATATATTCTGTAAATGTTCATATTCGGGGTTTGCAAACGTGATCACCGACATCGAGCATCCAGAGCATCGACCCCGATCGATCGGTCCTCACGGCTCACTTGCAAGACTCGCTTTTGGAGCCAGACGATTGACCTAGTGGGCTCTGGTCGGACAAGCGAGACAGCCCACCACACTCGTCAAGATGCTGTGTGGAGGGATCCTGGAATCCGCCAGCACGGAGCAGGTCTTGAGAAGGACCGTGCATCACCACATGTACACAGCAAGTGGCAAGGCATTGCCGGCAACCCAGCTCACCGGCCATCACCCGCACCCCACCCACCCCAGGCTATTGGTCTAATAATTATGGGTGCCTACTATAGCTTATTTGTATCGCCTTTTATCGCCTCGCCCGAGCATCCTGCACTCTAATGACTGACAAGCCGATGTTCTTGGCTTCGCCCCGTCCACCTTTCTAGCTTTCTGGTTTCATTAGATCGATTGCTTTGGGTTATCATGACATACTTAGTTGGCTGCCACATGGCATGGGATTTGGGTTTTCGTAAAGGAAAGCCAGCAATCCTAGGCCTCGTATTTCTACCATAAAGTTCAGGCAAACTGAAGTTAGGACTTGGCTTTTCTAGTAACCGGGCTTTGGGGCTTTTGCCGCACAGCTCTCGATTTCCAGCCGTGTTGCGGGTGTCTCGCAGCCGGTCGGTCGGCCAAGTTGTTCCTGGAAAGGGGTTTTTGTTTACGGCTTTTAAGGGTTTAGTGTTAAGGGTTTATGGGTTCAGGGTGTGGGAGTAATTGGGTTTAGGGGTTTGGGGTTCCGGGGTTTATCGCTGCGGGGTTTACGGGTTTAAGGTTCAAGGGCCCAGCTGTCGCTTGAGTTGGGAGAGCTTGTTACATGTTTGGGTTTGTAGGGTCTTCAGCCTTGACTGTGTTTAGTGAGTTGCACTTATTAGAAGCTTCCAGGCCTTCACAGGGTTCACAGGAGTTTCGTGGGTTTTGGAGGGCCTCGGGGGTCTATGTAGCAAGCTTAAGGACGACGACTTTTCGTGGTCAATCCGCATATTACAAACTTACAAATAAGCTCCTACCCTGTCCGCCTAAATTAAAACTCTATACACCCTTATATAAATCTTAAATAGTATAATGATTAGCTAACAACCCCAACTCCTATAAGTGTCGCAGGTCCCTGCATCTGCCAGAAGCGAGTCTCCGAGGCGACGAGGCTAAGGTTTAGGCGGAGCTTTAGTATGTAGTATAATATGAATTTATAAGGCCTTAGTGTAGGCCGTAGGGCTTGGTAGGGATTAGGATAAGACCTGTATAGACTTTGGGTTAAAGGCCTTCGAGAACGGACCCGGCCTAAGAACCCACCCCTGTGCTTTCCGGTTCAGGCATTTGAGTATGTAATTCGCGATTTTGGCGCTAGCTGGAAACCTCGCTACCTACAACCTACAATCCTACATCCCGAGCCAATTACTACATTCCGAAAACTGAGCTTCTTGGGATGTTGTGACTAAGCACATTGCACTAATACACCGGGGCCCAAACAAACCCTCTTTTTTTTTGTCTGGCCATCGGCCATCGAGACACGGAACTGGCCTATCGTGCAGACCTTGCTGTATATGCCAGGAATTGCTCCCCGGCGTTACGAATGGAGTGCCATGACCAGCTGGACTATGCGGATAAAGAACCGCTATCACAGTGGGGATGCCACCAAAACCGAAGCTTCGGCGGACCGTGTCGCCCGATAGTCCTCGGAGCCATTGACTCCGAATGCGACCGAGGTCATGCCCAAGCCAAGATGGGAGGACTGGTTCTACTGGCTTCAAACGGTCGATGAGACTGTGGCGATTTCGATCTCTTGTGTTGGCCACAGCACTCTTGAGCCAAAACCCCTAAGGCCCCAAACCCCGAAACCTTCAACCCCAAAATCCCTAAACCCATTGTACACCTAAACCCCTTAATTACTCACGGAACCCCACCAACCCAAGAAAACCTAAACCCCTAAATACCTCCTAAACCCCAGAACCCCTAATCCCCAAAACCGCATAACTAGAATGCCAAAACTTCGCAAACCTAAGCACCTAAATCCCTAAACTAACTTCCCATGTCAGTACTGCTTCCACTTGAAGGGTTTTGGGGTTTAGGGGTATGGGGTTTAGGGGTTGATTGCTAGGGGTTCTGGGCGGCTTGGAATATGTAGGGGTTTGTGGTTTGGGTGGTTATAAGCTTGTTTGGATTCAGGTGTTAAGGGGTTGGCGGTTTAGTGGTCGAAGTATATCCCAGCACTAAGTCCATCCGGGGCCACTATATCTTAGTATTTCGTATATACGATATGATTATATCATATAGATATGTAGACACACTAATAATATAACTATATAATAATATTTATAGAAATAAGCCCCAACCAGTGCACTTTTCGGACTTAGTACCCAAAGCCTTTTCCAAGCCTATTAGCCCTCGCACTCGGGTTCACAGTTCGGCCTTAAGCCCCAGCCTCTTGGGGGTTCAGCGCCCTAAGTCTCTTCCCAATCTAATAAATTTACCGTTTCGGTATTTACTGTTTAAATCAAGTTTGAGCACATGATCGAGATTGCTTCATGACGTACACCTACTCGCACTCGGTTTGCAAGACAGGTTCAGGGCTCGCCCCTTCCCGGTTTGGGTTTCGACACCCCAAGTCCATTCCGAAACCTTAGAAGTTATACACTCTGTATGGGTTTTGGGGATAGCACCCGAAGCCTAGTCTTAATACTTTGATTTCTGGACTACAAGGCCTGGAATGCCCACACCCCAACACCATAGCTGTATAATTTGGGTTTGGGGTCTATGCTTATAATATGTAATAATCGCAAAATTAATCCTATAACCCCGAGCTTTAACCGACAAGCTGCCCGGCAGGCTGGCAACTCCGATCTGATCGAAGGCAGCACGGGCACAAGCCGCCTGGGATGAGGTATGGATTTTGAGGTATATGTTAGAAGCTGCCCCCACCCTGTAATAGTGACCATAAGGATTATATTAATGTTATAGTAGGGCCCTATTATATTCCTATTATACCACTATTACAGGGTGGGGGCAATACATATTGAACTACTACGGGTTCAGATCTGGGTTCACTCCTACGTGATCATGACAGCAAAAACCGGAAAGGGTGTGCGAAGGCTTAGGTTTTAGGGTTTAGGGGGCTGGGGGTTTTAGGGTTTAGGGGTTCCCAGACCATATTATTACCAAGGCAAGCTGCTAGGAGCGGCCACACGGGGCTCCGAAAGATCTCGTGAAAAGCCCAAAAGCTGTGTCCGGAAACGAGGTTGAAGTCGCAACCGGGCTTTAAGCATATCAGAGATCAATGCATTGGCACATGTAGGCGGCAGCAACTGCAAGGATTTTATGGTAACTCTTTGCCCGCACATCATCCACCGACTGTCGTGGAAATCCCGAAACCTGCGACCAATGCCTCCAGTTTAGGAATCGACGTATAATTAGTATCAATACTCTTGCCCTATGGGATCCCCATTCAGCACTTTGCACAGCTATCAACGGCAGGATCACACGTACCGGCAGTGGTCGTCCATACAGCAGCAGAAGAAATAACCTGGGTGGCCAAGTCAATAGCTAGGCTCGGGATGATGTACACGGCTGTAGGGCTGGAATCCGTGCTTTCAGCGGGGTTGTAGTGTGGCAGTTAAGATGTCGTACTGGGAGAAAAGTTCAAAATCATGAAACTCCGGATCAGGCTGTTGTGGTTGGCTGTGGCGTGAGCAGCTCCAGCTTTCGTGCGGGTTGCCCGGATCTAGGAATGTCGCTTATATATTCAGAACCAATCGAAACCAAACCCCAGGTCCATAGTTCATGTTGTACAACACCCGTTACCCCCAAATCACCAAGCCCTAAGCACTACCAAATTGAAACACTCGAGTGAAAAAGAAAAGCCACAGACCTCGAGCTTAACCTGCGACTCAACCCATTAATCCGGGTAGCCCACTGTGCCTGAAGTCCGGCGACTTCTCAACCCGACCGCCTTAAACCCTGAGCCCTAAACCCAAAACTCCAAAACTCCTAATCGTTGGCCCTAACCCCCCAAAAAAACCCCTTAGCCCCTCAACCCTATACCCCTAAAACACTAAATCCCAAAACTTCAAAGCCCTAATTAGATTAAAGTCCAATAACCTTACAGACCTCCTGTGTCTTGTGGCGAGCAGCCCGGCATCCAGAAGCTTCGAGAAGATGGTGAACTCGTCCTAAGTGCAAGCAGCCCGACTACCCCGAACTTAAACCCCTGAGCCTCGATTCCCAATTCCCAAACCCGATAAAGTCTCGAAGGAACTGGAGGATCGGATGCTTGTGAGTTAGCACTGCTCTTGCGACTGCTACTTGTCGGCTACAAGTACATGACATAGTGGCTAGTACACCAGTACGTACTTTCACATGTACAGTGCTGCCGTGCTTCGGGATTATGACAAGACTTTGCTGCCTCTAGGTCGTCGGCCTGGAGTTGTGGGGAGCTTAAGGGTATAGGCAGTAGGCAGCACCACTAGCAGCAGTAGCAGCAGCAGTAGCAGTACTCCTAGGCTAGTAGTTCTAATATATATAGTAGTAGTCGTAGGAGTAGTAGTAGTAGAAGTAATAGTAGTAGTAGTAGTACAGTAGTAGTAGTAGTAGTAGTAGTAGTAGTAGTAGTAGTAGTAGTAGTAGTAGTAGTAGTAGTAGTAGTAGTAGTAGTAGTAGTAGTAGTAGTAGTAGTAGTATAAGTAGTCTTAGTAGTAAGAAATCAGATCCAGTATTCATATAAATTCTGCACTATACCTTGATGACCCTAAATCTATGGTATATTCGAATTCCTTATTGAATTCTGGGTAATAATATGTCTAGGATTTATATCATCAACCGTAGCACTCTAGTACTAGCAGTACTAGTAGTAGTAGTAGTAGTAGTAGTAGTAGTAGTAGTAGTAGTAGTAGTAGTAGTAGTAGTAGTAGTAGTAGTAGTAGTAGTAGTAGTAGTAGTAGTAGTAGTAGTAGTAGTAGTAGTAGTAGTAGTAGTAGTACTAGTAGTAGTAGTAGTAGTAGTAGTAGTAGTAGTAGTAGTAGTAGTAGTAGTAGTAGTAGTAGTAGTAGAAAAAGTAGTACGAGTTCATACTAGTAGTAGTACTCGTACATACTCGTACCAATATCTGATCTATTTATAATATAGTACAGTAGTGGTACTGGTACCACAAACAACGACCAGGCTTCCCTCTTGAATGCCACGGCACGTGTTCCAGGGTACAGCTGGTAGGCGGTGCAGACCGCAGCGAGGCGAATCGAAGAGAAAAAGCGCCACATCACGTGGCCTCGGATGTTTTTCCACGACATAGACGTCGACAGTTTAGGGATTGAGGCTTATGGGGGGTGCTTAGCCGTTTATAACTGTTCCCACCGAAGACCGAAAACCTCCGAAAGTCGGGATTGGCTGGGGTGCTAGTCGAGGTGCTGCTCACTGAAAGGTTTACTTGAGCAGCTGCTATCTCGATCGAACGAAGCAGCCACATGCACGAACCAAGCATGCAACATGTAGCATGCCTCTTCCATGGTGTACATACGACAGCATGCAGACTGCAGAATCTTTTGGACCTTGCTGCCATTCTCGTATAAATGCACCAGCCAGCGGCACAGCCGAAGCCCAAAATGAACAGCATGGCATATTCATGTGTTCGGGCAAGCGATCACCATGTGATCATTTCCACGAGGCCAAAACCAGATCCTGAATGGACCCCTCCTGATCATTCTTTGGAGTGCTCGCTAGCTTCTAGAGTGCAGCAGTCAGGAACCGAACCAATCAGGACCACCCTACATCCTCCACACCATTCTGCAGCAGATCACTTCACAGCCAGTTCGGCCCGGCGCTGGGCCGTCAACTTCATCAAGCACTCTTTCTCCTTCTCGAAGGCATCTTCCAGGACCGACAAGTCCTTGCCTGCCTCCAAAGACAAAGCCTCACAGCATGCGGGTTCTGGACAGCACGACATACTCTCATTGACACCACAGGATTCACCATACAAAGGCAGGCAAGAAACAGCCTTTATGCAAGGTTGAACGATCTCCTTCCATGTGATTGGGAGGCCCGTGTGCTTGCCAGTGATGAACAGCACCTGCGACACAAAGCCGACAACACGACACACATCACAAACTGACCTGCATGAACATCCTGCCTGCTTCTTTGGCTTCGTTGCTGTGGGCTTGCGAACGACACCGCACTCGAACGGTCGGGTCCAATAGGGCATCACCTCAACATCATGAGCTGTTGTAGCAATGATCAATCCGTAACATCATCCTGGCTACCCGATCGCGATTTGTACATGTGATATTGCAAGCTGAAGCACTCGATAGTTCTCGAGTTCCGGGAGGCTCTTCAAGACCTCCCGCTCCTCCGGCGTCCTGGTTGATCGTTTTTTCGGCTTCTGTCCTTCATCGGCCTCCTGTCCTGGGCCGTCGTTGTCGCCATCGACCTCTTTCACCTCATCTGGATCAACTTCCTCCAAAGGCTCTTCGACTCTTCGGCCTTTCGCTTCAGAGCTGCAGCCGCAGGCCGCTTCATGGCAGCTCCACTCCTGTGTGATTGATGCTCACGACACACATAATGAATTGATCAATTCAATTGCAACCGTGTTCCTTCCACGGCCACGGCCACGGCCACGTCCGCCACGGCCTGGCTTGTCCGTGTCAGGAGCCGCCTTCGCTTTGGCAGCTGATCGCCTCGGATAATTAAACATGCACACTCCAAGAAATGGGACATGCTTTGCCACAGCCAAATAGTCAGCTGGAGAGCAGTTTCGACTGCAGCTCGGGCAAAGCATCTGTGCACCCAGCTGCTGCATCCTCAAGAAGCTTCTCAGCTTGGGAGGAATCCCAGGTCGGAGCTTCGGTCACCAGGGGCTTGCGATCCTGCACACAAGGGAACCTATGCATATATGACCCATACTGACAAGTGCTGGTGTGATCCCTCTAGAAAGTCCTTGTCACTGGTGCGATCCCCGCGCGAGTCGTGCTTGAGGTCACCGGTATCCTCGTTATATTAATATTAGATTGTGACGTACACACACACACACACACTCACAAACTCATCGGCTGTCCTTATGCACGGGTTTCTGCTTCTCTGCTGACGGTGGGTCGGGCTGCGTGAATGGGATGTCTTCTTCCTTCGAGGGACAACGAGATACTCAAGGTGCATTATACACACAAACCCACAACGAATAATTGTGCTGCTGCTGCACCATCGGGGTCTCGTGGCAGGCATCTCCAAGCGGGTCCTGCAAAAAAATCGTTTCAGTATATATGATGAAGCATGCATCGAAAGATGTGTGTCCTGGAAAGGAGGCACTGCCGGATAGGCCTTCGGGTCCACTACCTGTCATGTCTTAGCAGTTGCAACACGTACAATGCGAAAAGACCCTCAATGACAGAACAATCCAGCACATACTCGATCAAATACCCGACTAACACATCCTCGCCTCGATCTCCTGCTGGCCGCCTTCCTCGGTCGGATCCTCCACCATGGCCTGCGAATCCTCTACCGAGGCCTCTTGGCCCCCTTCCTCGGTCGGATCCTCCACCATGGCCTCCCCATCCTTGGCCGAATCCTCTACTGAGCCCTCTTGGCCCCCTTCCTCGGTCGGATCATCTACCATGGCCTCCCCATCCTCGGCCGAATCCTCTACTGGGGCCGCTTGGCCCCCATCCACGGCCGAAGCATCCACAGCAGTTGCAGCCGGCGCTTCGAGAGCAGCGAGGATGTCCTTGAGTGTTTGTATCTTCGGCGACCTCACCAAACGAATCAAACCGGGCAGGACCACACACACACTCATATAAACACATGTATAGACCATGCATATATGTGCCGAAAAGAATCTTCGACCGGTCCGGCGTTTTCCGGTAGAGCCGGATCAAGTAGATCACACGGGCCCGCAAAGTCCCGGCGTGATAGTCCACCCACATCTGCAAGCCAGCTGCACAAGACAATCTTCTTCCGGTCAATCAGCCGGCCTGCGTCTCCTTCTTCAGCACATCTTTCCCCATAATATCGTGTTCCTCCAGAACCCATTCAAAAGCTGCCTGGGCTGTGCATGCTATAGCTACAGGTTAAACACCTCTATCGGGTCCGAAACACTCTAGAGCAGAACAAGATACCTTGTATTTTGCCATATTTGGCTGAGTGCATCCAAAGGAAGCAAGAAGCCCGGCGATCACATCGAAAGCCGCTTCCACAGCAGCATCTGAAATGAATTGGAAGGGCTCGAAGAACTCATGCCCCTCAGATGCTGATTAAAAGAGAAAACACATTGCATGTGTCTGTGTGTGGATGTACATCTACACTCCTGTTGCTGGCCAATCGCTTCCTTTCGCCTGGCTTCTCCAGCACGTGTGTGCTTCTTTCCTTCAGGCTTGGTTCGAACAAAGTCGTCCAAGATATCCTTGAGCAACATCAACCTCGAGGCTCGAGGCTTCACGATCAAATTTATAAAGCAGATTGACACATGGGATCTTGCTAGAGTACCAGTTGAGCAACTCCTCATCCTGAAGATTAGGAGTCTCTCCTAACTCATCATCAGCAGCTGCTACCACCGCACCCGAGTTCGCAGAAGCCGCCATGCCGAAACCCCTTCCGGGCTCCGATCTGCTAAAAAATGCTGCTTTAAACACAGCAAGACATGACCAACTTTCAACAGTTGAATATGCACACAGATGCATGCTGCACACATGACTGATCACATAGCAGTCGCATATGCACACAGCTGCATGCACACAATGCAAGGAAGCAGGGCGGGGGTGCACTCTTGCGTTTCCGGTCCCGTAATCTGCTCCGGGATAACAGCAGGGCTCGCTGCATTGCAAGCGAACGATCTCATGGCGACGATTGCCATACTACTAGTGTACTGCATATGACATGAGAGCGGCACAGCCATGTGTCCTGGGCTGTAGGGTCTGAAGTTAAGGATCTTACAGGGGATCTCGGAGTCGCCATCGGCCTTATGGATAAGGATCTCAGGGTTCAGAGGCCTAGAAAGATGAGGATAATCTTCGGATTCTTTCCAGTTCTGTGGTTTAGGGTTTAGGGTGACTTTCGGTTTAAGGGCCCACCGACCGAGAGCTGTTGGGCCTCGATTCCTGTGTTGCAGCACGAAAGAAGCGGTTTCACGTGTATATATGTATGTATATATATATATAGCTATATATGTATATACATGAATATATATATATATATATATATATATATATATATATATATATATATATATATATATATATATATATATATATATATATATATATATATATATAGCTATATAGCTAATATATATATATATATATATATATATATATAGCTATATATATATATATATTATAGTAATATATTTAATATATATATATATATATATATATATATATATAATAATATTAGTGTTAACAAAGGTTAGGGCACCAGTTCCTGGAACTGGCCCCGTTTGCGTGGTAACTGCGCTCGGAGGTTACCAGGACAGTTCATCATATATCGGTCACCGGCCGCCTAGGGTTACTTACTTCTTCGATCTTGCAAGCAGGATCGCATTTTCTCCAACTTCGAGCCTGGCCCCCCAAAATGCAGTATCGGGAGTCTTGAACCCCTAACTTCTACTCACAGGATCAAGGCATGCATGACAAGGCAACCCATACGCCCCCAAGTAGTTCCTCTTTTGGGATTACCTTATAGAATTCTATATATTAACCCCAAAAAGGAACTACTTTGGGGCCTTTGGGTAACTCCTGTTTCTTGCAGCTTACTAAGTCCTTCTTGTTTCACTGCATGCCGTGAGAACCTGTAGACCCCGCGAAAGCTCCCACAGTCCCCTGGTCCTCTAACCCTAAGGGTCCAAAGGACCCAATAAGCAGGTACTTAGGTTTTGGATAGTAGTTATATGGGTTACTATTTTGGAGAGTACATGATAATTAGGTGCTTGGACCCTTAGGGTAATGAATCTCCAAGTACCGGGTTCTTGTTAAGGACTTCAATTTAAGGTACAATAATAATTGGGATCTATAGTAAACAATAGGGTTTCCTTATCATGGTCACTTAAAAGTAAATCCCGTAACGAGACCCCAGAATAAAGCGGAGGAAAAAGCTCCGATGTCATTGCAGCCGCAAAGCGCCGAAGCGCCACGGCTCCTGCACCGGAGCTGGAGACACCTCCCCTCCGTGGGCACCTGGCGCCCTTGGCTTCATAGCTTAAGAACCAAAGGACCCATGAAAGTAAGGCCATATACCCTCGTACTACCCTCGTACTGACTGCTCTTATGGTAAGTGAACCTTGAACCCCGTTGTGTGGGGGGCGCGCCACTCCTCAAGCAGCACGCGTTCGGTTGATGATATAAATGCTGCATTACCCATAATCATGAATATACCATAAATCCCATAGTTTAGGGTCCTTAAGGTCATGCAGGACTTATCTCATCAACAGGTTTCGGTCTCAAAACCTATGCTCGGAGTTGCATGTTTCTGAGTGCACGCCTGGATTGTTTTTCTTGGAGGCCCAGGGGACGTAGTAAGTCGGTTATAAGTCGGGTTATAATTGGGGTAACTCCATTTAGGGCACTTATAAGTCTACTCATAACCTACTTACTAAGTCCCCTGCCACTCCAAGTAGACCCTAAAGGAACCCTATAGATCCCTTAAAGGAACCCTTCTAAGGAACCCTTACTATGTCCCCTGGGCCTCTAAGTTGCGGTTGGAGACGTACAGATCCTGCATCTCCAGACAGGCCTGCAGATTTTACCGATGTGCTCTAAGGAACCACTGTAATGAATGAACCTGATTAAGAAACCTTGGGCCTTTATTAGGTTCCTTATATGAAACCTACTAGTTTTGGGGTTATATGCCCAGGGTTTCTTAATCAGGTTCCTACATAACCCTTGAAAAAGGCACTGACCGCAGAACCCGATCTATGCTTCCCTTGCTTTGGATACCTCGGCTACTCTATAGTAGAAGCCATATAGTTGAAACACTATGATCCTCGTGCCCTTAAGGTAAAGTAGGAGGGTTCCTAGCCCAAATCATCCTAAACCCATGTTCCAACTTTCTGAGGTTCGCCGTAGGTAGAGTTTAGGCTCTGGGGATCTTTCCGGCACCAAATGGGAGCTTCCGAAAATCAGGGGTGCCTTATTTGGGGGTCCTTATAATGAGGATCCTATTGAGTTAGGGTATATGTATAGATGTGTAAAAATAAATAAATAAATAGATAAATAAATAAATATGTATATATATATATGTATTTCTGGGTCCCCTATTCTCGGAAACTCCTAGATGAGACTTAGGGATAGCACCCCAAACCTTTCCGAGGACATGTCGTCCTCGGAGTTTGTCCCCGGCCCGAGACAACACTCAGCAAACTCTATGCACTATGGGGCTTCAACCGTGAAGTCCGGGTAGAAAGCCCTAGTATTGGGTTGAGGGTTCAGGTTTGGTATTTCACATAGGTTTTTGTTCGGTTTAATTAAAACGTTTAGGTTTTGGGGTATGGTTACCCATAGGCCCCAAAGTAGTTCCTTTTGGGGATCACCTTATAGGATGCTATATATGAGCCCCCAAAAAGGAACTACTTTGGGGCCTTTGGGTAAAGCGGCAACGATGGGTTTGGAGTTGAGATCTGGGGCTTCACGACAGGACACGCCTGTGTAAATCCCCTCGACGCCGTTGGCTCTACCCTAAGGCCCCAAAGTAGTTCCTTTTTGGGGTTCATATTTAGGTTCCTATAAGGTAATCCCAAAAAAGAACTACTTTGGGGCCTATGGGTAAGGGCAGCCAGCTCATCCTAAACAGGCACGAAAAAGCGAGCCCTAATGTTACAGACGCCGACAACGCCACGTGAAGGTCAACGGATGCTTAATGTAAGGACTTTACTACTTTTGGGGCATCGTCTTATACTCTAGTTCCAATTTCGACCCCCAAAATAGTATTAGTATGTATTTCGCGCCCCTTCTTAAAGCCACGAAACCCTAAACATATGGAGGTCAACTGAGAGCTGTGCAGATCCGAGGCGCGCACCACGGCTCAAGGATGCCGGGCAGCTGCTGCTAGGCACTTACAAGCACGATCAATTTTGTTCGATGGGGTTCGTCAGGTGCTTTGGTTCATCGCACGGGTTGTCTATGTGTTCAATCGGGCTTCGATTTTAGGCGGGTTTTGGTTGTGTTTTCTGCCTTGTCGTTGATCAAGCAGTGGCAACCCGACACGGTCTCGTTCAAAGGAGCGGCCTAGCATCTAGACGTATGAGGCTTGAAAACAACATATGGAGGCTGACATCCGTGTCTTCGAACGAGGTGCATTATCTTCACAATGCAAGTAGAGTGTGATATCAGATATAGTGAACAACAACGCATGCACAGACCGGTGCCTAAGCTTCAGCGCCTGAAGCAAGCGTTGGCGTGGCTCGTGCTTGGATGCCTCCTGCTGTCTACGAATGCAGACGAATTACTTTGCGAGGCATAGCTAAGCTTGTGTTGCTAGCGCCATGCGATGTAAGCCACAGCCGGATGCATGTAGCAGTACTACGTAGCACGGTGCTAAAGGAACTAAACCCTAAACCCTAAACCCTGGTTCTGTGTGAAGGTCCCGTGAAAGCTGGACTCTGCTGCCGGTTGCAGCAAACCCAGAGAGCCCAATACCCCTTAATTAAGGAATATAGCTTAAGTCATAATATGAAGCCCTACATAATTTAAGCCATATTCCTTAATTAAGGGGTATTGGGCTCTCTGGGAATGTACAATGAATCAGTAAGTCCGCTTAGCTTCTGAATGATGCAGTCTACTTGCAGCACCAGATGCAGGGTTGTTAACACCAGGGCTATCTTCTTCGTGTTGATTATGACAAGGATCCTCACCGTTTGGGGTCTAAATCAGCGACGCCCCCATTGATCCCACAGTTCAGCTTCAGCCCAGGTTGCCGTCGGTGGGGACGTAGAGCCCCTGGCACCTTATAGGCTCATTCGTAGTTCCTTTTGGGTTATCTTAAGTTACCGAAAAGGATCTCACGTCTAAAACTGGTTAAACCAAAAAAAGGAACTGCAATGGAGACTATAGGAAGAGCCCCGTGTGAAGCACAGGCACCTCCCAGAAGTGTGGGTGCCTGAAGCTTCTACTCTGAGAGTCCTGTACATCAGAGAGATACCTAAACTCTAACTACGCTGTCCATAAAGTACCTCTATAGGGACTACTTTCAGGCCACATCATATACTATTTGGGCACATGGACCCTTAGGGTAAGACATGCCCCGGAGAGTTGCAAGGTATGTTTTCCCCCCCCCCCCCAATTTAAAGGGTTTTGGGCACTTTGTACTATGGCAGCTGGCTCCGTGCCGCTTCCGCATTCCTGATGCATACGGAAAATGTTTGAATTTCAGGCTATATAAGGTTCAGAATATAGACATAGATGTCTTATTATAGTCTCTAGCTCCCAAAATGCGTGCACTTCTAGTAGAGTCTGTCTGCAAAAACCGATTAACAACACAGCACAGTGCTCGCAGAATGCCCCCCAACCATCGAACTCTGCCACAGCCTCTTGACGGCTCCTGGCCACAAGTGCCTGCAACGGCGCAGGAGACTGGAGCAAAACAGATGCTGGTAAACTCTGAGGTGTGACTACCCTAAGGCCCCGAAGTAGTTCCTTTTTGGGGTTTATATTTAGAATCCTATAAGGTAATCCCAAAAAGGAACTACTTTGGGGCCTAGGGGTAAGCCCTATACGCACGCTAAAACCCGAAAGCCTAAACTTGCAACCCTAAGCCCTATAAGCCCTGAACTGAGAATCCCGGAACCTTACGCTGGCAATCCTAAGCCCGCTTACCTTAACTCTGAATAACCTACCATTTTAGGGTTCCCCATTATGATTTCCTTATATAAGTCCTTCAAAAGGTAGGTTCTTCAGGGTTAAGGTAAACCCTAAGATCCGAAGTCCTAAACTTACACCTGCGAAGCCCCTGCAAGCTTTCCGGATCATTACTGTAGGAATGCCGTGAGATCTCGGAGATGCTAGAGCCCTTGAAGAGGAAATGCACCCTGAAAGGGTGCAAGACTTTAGGTCTAAGTTTCAGGTTTTATGTGGCCCGTACTTACTGTTGCAGGTCAATGGTCCTGAAGAACCGTCGCATGTGAGTAGGCTCAGGGTCGTAGCATTCAGAGCAGGTTTCGGGTCTCATTCGGTAGATTTGAGTGTACAGTCACAGCAACATTAAACCTTACCCAGCACACTTATCACTTATCACCTAAACTTTGTCAAACCTGCCAAGACTCTTGACACTACTTTAGGTAGCTCACTATTTCTTTCTCCCTGTAAACCCTAAACCCCTAAACTAAGCGCCCTAGACCCGAAAAACAAAGTTGCGTCAGTGTTTTCCGAGTGTAATAGGGAAAATATCGGAGGCCTCAAAAGGTGGGATGAAGGTAGGTGGGATACTCCCAAGTGAGAGTCCTTATATAAGGGATGCTTGATCCTACCCACCTTCATCCCAACTTTTGAGGCCTCCGAAAATAGAGCCTCCGAGAGTCTTGAAGCCCCGGTGCTGTGCTTGACTTCTAGCGGGGGCCTTCATAGTTATGAAAGCGCTGTAGTGTCCTTTCCTTGGTTAAGAGGTTTTGGAGTCTCTTCGCCACAAGCCCTAAAGCCTAAACACGTAAATCTAAACCGTCATAGACCCAGTGCTACTTTCAAACATTCTTCAATTTTTGATTCCTACAATCCCTAAGAAACAGCTAAAATTACATTCCTTGCTAGAATCTAAGTTCGGTATAGCAGAACCCTGTAAAGGTGTAGCTCAGCAGCCGAGCAGACCACTGCCCGACCCAGCAAGATGGCGAGAAGCAGGGAAGATGCAGCCCGATGCGGCCAACATGCCCTGAACAACGCGCAGGGCTTCCCGTGCTTTCGTGCAGCAGACATGGGAGTTTCCAAAAATTAGGGATACCTCACTATTGGGGGTCCTAAGGAAATTGACTATATTCTTAATGGAGCCCAACCCTCCAACTCCATGCCCCGCGCCCAAGGTACTATTAAAGCCTAAACCTCAAACCCTAAACCCTTATAGACCCCTTATAGATCCCTTACAGAACCCCTATAAAAGAACCCTAGAAATCCCAAACCCTAAACCGGGCCCAAGGTATCATAGGAGGCCAAAAGGGGTTTAGCCTATGGGGGTTTAGTAGGGATTAGGGTTCCCATAATCGGGTTCATATCAAGGAATCCCTACCCCCAAGAATCTTAAACCCAGCTTGTGGCCTTCCATCAAGGTAGTGAGCCTACCCAAGATGGTGTC